>OY726520.1:105275804-105739825 GCA_963383655.1 Bathymodiolus septemdierum
ACACAATTTGTTATTTGCGTCAAGGAAGTCACGACGTCCGTGAGTAGGAAAATTCGAGATAAAAAAAAATAACCGTATAATTAAGACCTATGTCAACACAATGTCAGAATATATAAATATGAGCGGATCTGGGTCTGCAACGATGCAGTGGCCCCAAACTTGTTTATATTTAAGTGCCAGCTGATTCCGGCCGCGTACGTTCTACCAAGCTAACGAAGACTTGATTGTCAGTCCTAGGTTACATCAGTTTTACCCTTAGTTACCCCAGCAAAAAGCTACACCATATGTGGTGGGGAACCCGCGCATCGATCCCGGTACCTCTCGCAGTTACAGCTCAGCTTTTGTTTTGTGTGTGCTCTAGCCTTGACCGAATCCTATGATATTTATATATGGTGTTAATTTCAATAATGTCCTGATTATAAGTTCGAAAATCAGTAATATCGGAGTATTGTTTGAGGAAAATATTTGTTATTTTAATTTTTTTTAGATGTGGATTTCAGGAATTATTGCTTGCGCCAAAGCAACTTCATTCTTTGACGCGTTTCTCATAATAAAAAAAACCAGAAAAGAACAAAAATCTAAAAGAGCATTAAAAGAAAACGAAGTTAGTGGAAACGTACGGGTTTATATTATATGACTACCCTATTTCGTTACACATCTTTGTCAATTTAGAACCACGTTTCGCCCAACCGGCTATAGGTTATATAAAAAAAAAACACAGGAAAATAGTGTTATGGAGAGGGTCCGGTAGTCCGACGGCCCATTAGTCCGACGGCCCATTAGTCCGACAGCCCATTTGTCCGACGGCCCATTAGTCCGACATCCCATTAGTCCGACAACCCATTAAAATGGCAGGTTTCTCAAAAGGACAGGTTTTGTCGAGATTAACATTTGATAGCGTCTGAATCTGAAAATATATTAAACCACTAATAACTGTTTGAAATAGCCCCATACTATATACATGTAATATGAGAGCTCTAATTTGACCAGTTTCGCATATTTTTAGTTGAAAAAGGGAGAAAATTAAAATAATGATAAAATCCATGGTGTCGCTTTGAGCAAAAAGGAGAGGTGCTGACCCCCAAGTACCTGTGTCGTGAACAAATGAGCTAATGGCAGTTAGGTTAATATATATCCGTGTCAAAACAATATCGATGTTCGTGTCGTCATGTTACACGACTGGTGTTGTTAACAAAGTAGGACTTGCCCACTCTTCCGGAGCACCTGAAGTCACTCCCGGTTTTTAGTGGAGTTCGTGTTGTCTCTTCTTTTTAGTTTTATGTGTAACGGATTTGTCATTTATGTGTCCCTTGATTTTCGATTTCCTGTTTAACGGATTGGTTGCGTTTGTCTCATAGCCAAACCGGTTAATCAACTTGCATTATTGGGAAATTGTTTCAATATATTTCCATTCTAAATACTGGATACAATCAATGACATGAAGACGGGTGAAAACGGGTCATTTACCGAATTCCCGGGACCCGTCGGATGATTGAAAAATCTCGGGTGAGAGGACACATTTCGGCAAATTCATGACCGGTGTGACCCGCAAAAAAAACCGGGTGAGTTGACATGTATGGACGACGTTCAGTTATATAGGGTACATGTATATAGGAACCACCCTCATGGTCTGCCGGAATGCCTTGAAGGATATTAATGAGACTTGATATGCCTCTTGCATTTATAGGTTGTCGGACTAATAGGCTGTCGGACTAATGGGTTGTCGGACTAATGGGCTGTAGGACTAATGGGCTGTCGGACTAATGGGCTGTCGGACTATCGGGAGGACCCCAGTGTTATTCATATATTATAGATTTCATTTGTATTTATAAATCAATAGTTTATAATTAATGTAATCAATTAGAATTGTATTAAAAATATGATATTTCGATTGATCTTGTATCCAAGAGCAAAAAAATCATATTTCACTTACAAAAAAAGTCTCATCATTTCATATAATTTCGATTAATCGTGAAACAAAATAATATTAGGTCACGTCAAAGTGTGAAAAATACTTATATAAACCTTAACACATGTTAATAAACTGAGAAGTTGTCTTGTTGGTGACATACATTCCAGCTGGAGCTCTGGACTCATAAATAAGAAAGATATATATAACCATCTAGACCTGGAATCGTCGGGATACCATTCCCGTGAGGATGACAATCACCCAGTTTTGATGGAACTCTGGCGTCATCAACATTTTTAATACTTTTTTGGCATTTTGTTGAAATGTTATTTTTATACAACAATTCCACCAATATCAACAAAACCAAGAACCTAAAGGCATTGAATACAAAGAGACTACGACGTATTTATTATATTAGGGAAATCCAGGTATATTGACATTTATATGAATAATAATGGTGTTTATCTAAAGAAAAAAAATATATATTACATTATCTTTATGAAAATTAACAAAATTTCCAATAAGCCCTGAATCTTCACTACGTTTAACCATGTCGTGTTCAACATGAAACAAACGAATTTTAATTAGAATACACAAAAAGGCAATGGATAGCATGACACGAGTGGTTACATCGGCACTCCCAAAATGAAACGAAAACAACTTGAAAAGAATACGCATTTCGTGTACAAATTCTTCTCGTGTTTTCTAAAACGGGACATATTGTTATAATCCCTAGATAGAATTAATTTGTGACGACAACAGTGATTCATTAATGAATGAAATGTTGCACGACTGTACAGACAATATCAATGCGGATGACGATACAAATATAGCCACTTCATCCTCGTATCTTGGTTGTACCCGACATCGTCGGATTCTCGATTCAGTGATTTCACATTAAAATCGACAACTCTACAACAAACGCGATGACTTCATTTTCCAATAGTCAACTTCCCCTTCATCAGTAGCAATATTCCAGAATCACAAGCTTATTGAGTTTACATTTCACATCTCATACGCTATTCTAGAGCTTGTACCCAAATGCAGTGATTTTCTGGACAGAGCTCAACCCACTGCTGACACAAAAACTACTCAAACAAGGCTACGTTACTCCTATGTTGAAGTCATCGCTACAACAATTCTACGATCGTCATCACAATCTGGTTGACCGTTAAGAAATATCCATATCTCAAATGACAATAGATCTTTTACTTTTTACGTAGATGTTTTCTTTCCTCTATCACTGCCAAGACTTTTACCGGACTTGACTGTATATATGAGTAACACGGCGTGTGTCTTATAAGAAGCAGGAACTGCTTACCATTCACGAGCACCTGAGGTCATCTCAGTTTTTAAGGTAGGGTCCGGGCTGCTCATATTTTTGTGTTTTTTGTGTTGTCCTGTTGTGTGTTTTTGCGTTCTGCGTTCGGTGTTGTGATTTCTGCATGAAAACGATGTTCAGTTCGGTTCGTCTTTACCTCCAGTTGTTTGTAGGAGGGCTATATAGTGGTGTCCAACAGATATTATGTTGTGTGTTTGGTTTGTTCTTCTTCGTTTCGTATACCCTATGTTGCCAGTTTCTCTGTATTTTTCATTTGTCCTGTGTTTTTCTTCGTCTCGTATACCCTATGTTGCCAGTTTCTCTGTATTTTTCATTTGTCCTGTGTTTTTCTTCGTCTCGTATACCCTATGTTGCCAGTTTCTCTGTATTTTTCATTTGTCCTGTGTTTTTCTTCGTCTCGTATACCCTATGTTGCCAGTTTCTCTGTATTTTTCATTTGTTCTGTGTTTTTCTTCGTCTCGTATACCCTATGTTGCCAGTTTCTCTGAATTTTTCATTTGTGATTGCCCATTCGGTATTCTCTCACGTTTATTTATTATGGAGTATAGGTTGCACAAAATTTCATGTTACGGATACACTTTAATTTGACGCAACACGGAAAATAGTTTCCATTCCCGACCGTCTCGGACGACTCGAAACTGAGTAGTAAGGAGTATTATCAACTTTGTAGAAGATATATGTTGTCAGCTTGCATAGACAACTAGTCTTTATCCTTTGATCATGATGTGTTGGTATTATATGAGTATGTATATAGATAATGTAAATTTTGTTGCAAACATATCTTTTGCAGAAGACACGACCGCTTCCCCAGTTTCAACTTTGTAGAAGATCCATGTACTTAAGCTTATTTTGGTATGATGCCTAAATGGACCAGTCCCATTATAGGATCTATAACCCCTTTTCTATTGCACGTTCGCAATAATCAGCAAACATTAAAAGTATTGTGACAATCAGATTGACAGTAAACATGGAAAACGAGCCTGACGTTATTCTTAATAGTTTATCTCTTGATTTTCATATGAAACTTGGCGTACATTTATTTGATTTGATTGCCCTTAGTTGTAACTTGGGTCGTCTTTGCATTAGTTGCCTTCCCTTGGCATTACACGTCCCATTACTACTTTAACTGCTTACACTTGACATTAACATTATTATAATAATTCTGTACCTTTGTTGCCTCTTGACTTTGACATGAGAGCTACCATCATTTCATTTATGATTTGTGTCCTGATTTGGACATGCGACTTGTTGTCACTGCATTAATATATTCCTAAAGTTTTATCAATTGCATGCTCATTGACTTTGGTATTAGACTTGCCATCACAACATCAATTGCCTGCATCTGACGTTGGCATAGAACCTACTTCATGCTTATACCGAAATATGACCTTCATTTATGAAAATATAGGCAATCTGCTGGTACAACCAGTAAGTGCAACTAGTATTTAAATTAGTACATCTATATTTGATTATATTACTATTTTATGTTCAATATTTGATTCCAACAATTTGATGACATATTTACTCTGGTCTCACACGAAGACCATTTATCTCTTTTGATGTTCATGACTAATAAATATTAAATCTGGTATAAGTATCAGTTTTGATTTTGTTGTCCCACGAGTAAAATATTCTACCTTCCTATCTATTAGTCAGTTAACTACGGCCATTCATTGACCCTGCTATTGTACTGTCCATGTTTTATTTTATTTTGTTGTTGTCTTTTTGAGTGGAAGCGAATCTATGCAGTTTTTTTTAATCGTTTATTTATATATGTATTGCCGTTGGAGATCCATTTATCAGGTTGGGATACCATTAACCAGATTTAACCCTGTCACATTTCTGTGCCTGTCCCAAGCCATGAACTGGATTTACAACGTCACTTGTCATGGTATTATTGTGTTCAGTTTGTTTGCCTGTTCCAAGCCAGGACCCGGAATTCTAACGTCACTGTCGTGGTCTTTTCTTGTTTTCAACGAGGAGGTGAGAAGTGATTGTTCGTTTTGTTGATATTGGTGGAATTGTTGACTATCACAATGATCACTGTTTAAACTTTCTTTTCATAACAATATAGTACGAATGACTAACCCAATAAAAGAACATTTACTCTGCCTCTGGTAAGAAATATAAACAAAACTGAACCAACAAATCGAATGTCTTTTTATATACATTTTTAAATTTATTGAACATATAAGTGGCACATGCACACGTAAATGAAAAATGAAGCTCGGCATCAGATCGCTATACACATGTTATTTGTCAGCTCACCGTCAGATTGGTATATGTACATTTGTCAGCTCACCGTCAGATTGGTATATGTACATTTGTCAGCTCACCGTCAGATTGTTATACACATGTTACTTGTCAGCTCACCGTCAGATTGTTATGCACATGTTATTTGTCAGCTCACCGTCAGATTGTTATGCACTTGTTATTTGTCAGCTCACCGTCAGATTGTTGTACACATGTTATTTGTCAGCTCAGCATCAGATCGCCATACACATGTTATTTGTCAGCTCACCGTCAGATTGGTATATGTACATTTGTCAGCTCACCGTCAGATTGTTATACACATGTTACTTGTCAGCTCACCATCAGATTGTTATGCACATGTTATTTGTCAGCTCACCATCAGATTGTTATGCACTTGTTATTTGACAGCTCACCGTCATATTGTTATACACGTTATTTGTCAGCTCATCGCCAGATTGTTATGCACATGTTACTTGTCAGCTCACCGTCAGATTGTTATACACATATTATTTGTCAGTTCACCGTCAGATTGTTATACATTTGTTATTTGTCAGCTCACCGTCAGATTGTTATTTATCAGCTCACCGTCAGATTGTTATACACATGTTACTTGTCAGCTCACCGTCAGATTGTTATACACATGTTATTTGTCAGCTCATCGTCAGAGTGTTATACACTTGTTATTTGTCAGCTCACCATCAGATTGTTATACACATGTTATTTGTCAGCTCAGCATCAGATCGCTATACACATGTTATTTGTCAGTTCACCATCAGATTGTTATATGTAAATTTGTCAGCTCACCGTCAGATTGTTATGCACATGTTACTTGTCAGCTCACCGTCAGATTGTTATACACATGTTATTTGTCAGCTCACCGTCAGATTGTTATACACTTGTTATTTGTCAGCTCACCGTCAGATTGTTATACACATGTTATTTGTCAGCTCAGCATCAGATGGGCTATGCACATGTTATTTGTCAGCTCACCATCAGATTGTTATGTACATTTGTCAGCTCACCGTCAGATTGTTATGCACATGCTATATGTCAACTCTCCGTCAAATTGTTATACACATGTTACTTGTCAGCTCACCGTCGGATTGTTATGCACATGTTACTTGTCAGCTCACCGTCAGATTGTTATGCACTTGTTATTTGACAGCTCACCATCAGATTTTCATACACATGTTATTTGTCAGCTCACTGTCATATTGTTATACACGTTATTTGTCAGCTCATCGCCAGATTGTTATGCACATGTTACTTGTCAGCTCACCGTCAGATTGTTATACACATGTTATTTGTCAGCTCACCGTCAGATTGTTATACATTTGTTATTTGTCAGCTCACCGTCAGATTGTTATATACCTGTTATTTATCAGCTCACCGTCAGATTGTTATACACATGTTATTTGTCAGCTCACCATCAGAGTGTTATACACTTGTTATTTGTCAGCTCACCGTCAGATTGTTATACACATGTTATTTGTCAGCTCAGCATCAGATCGCTATACACATGTTATTTGTCAGTTCACCGTCAGATTGGTATATGTACATTTGTCAGCTCACCGTCAGATTGTTATACACATGTTACTTGTCAGCTCACCGTCAGATTGTTATGCACATGTTATTTGTCAGCTCACCATCAGATTGTTATGCACTTGTTATTTGACAGCTCACCGTCATATTGTTATACCCGTTATTTGTCAGCTCATCGCCAGATTGTTATGCACATGTTACTTGTCAGCTCACCGTCAGATTGTTATACACATGTTATTTGTCAGTTCACCGTCAGATTGTTATACATTTGTTATTTGTCAGCTCACCGTCAGATTGTTATATACCTGTTATTTATCAGCTCACCGTCAGATTGTTATACACATGTTACCTGTCAGCTCACCGTCAGATTGTTATACACATGTTATTTGTCAGCTCACCATCAGATTGTTATACACATGTTATTTGTCAGATCAGCATCAGATCACTATACACATGTTATTTGTCAGTTCACCATCAGATTGTTATATGTAAATTTGTCAGCTCACCGTCAGATTGTTATGTACATTTGTCAGCTCACCGTCAGATTGTTATGCACATGTTACTTGTCAGCTCACCGTCAGATTGTTATACACATGTTATTTGTCAGCTCACCGTCAGATTGTTATACACTTGTTATTTGTCAGCTCACCGTCAGATTGTTATACACATGTTATTTGTCAGCTCAGCATCAGATGGGCTATGCACATGTTATTTGTCAGCTCACCGTCAGATTGTTATGTACATTTGTCAGCTCACCGTCAAATTGTTATACACATGTTAATTGTCAGCTCACCATCAGATTGTTATATACCTGTTATTTGTCAGCTCACCATCAGATTGTTATGCACTTGTTATTTGACAGCTCACCGTCATATTGTTATACACGTTATTTGTCAGCTCATCGCCAGATTGTTATGCACATGTTACTTGTGAGCTCACCGTCAGATTGTTATACACATGTTATTTGTCAGTTCACCGTCAGATTGTTATACATTTGTTATTTGTCAGCTCACCGTCAGATTGTTATATACCTGTTATTTATCAGCTCACCGTCAGATTGTTATACACATGTTACTTGTCAGCTCACCGTCAGATTGTTATACACATGTTATTTGTCAGCTCACCATCAGATTGTTATACACATGTTATTTGTCAGATCAGCATCAGATCGCTATACACATGTTATTTGTCAGTTCACCATCAGATTGTTATATGTAAATTTGTCAGCTCACCGTCAGATTGTTATGTACATTTGTCAGCTCACCGTCAGATTGTTATGCACATGTTACTTGTCAGCTCACCGTCAGATTGTTATACACATGTTATTTGTCAGCTCACCGTCAGATTGTTATACACTTGTTATTTGTCAGCTCACCGTCAGATTGTTATACACATGTTATTTGTCAGCTCAGCATCAGATGGGCTATGCACATGTTATTTGTCAGCTCACCATCAGATTGTTATGTACATTTGTCAGCTCACCGGTAGATTGTTATACACATGTTAATTGTCAGCTCACCATCAGATTGTTATATACCTGTTATTTATCAGCTCACCGTCAGATTGTTATACACATGTTATTTGTCAGCTCACCATCAGATTGTTATGCACTTGTTATTTGACAGCTCACCGTCATATTGTTATACACGTTATTTGTCAGCTCATCGCCAGATTGTTATGCACATGTTATTTGTCAGCTCACCATCAGATTGTTATGCACTTGTTATTTGACAGCTCACCGTCATATTGTTATACACGTTATTTGTCAGCTCATCGCCAGATTGTTATGCACATGTTACTTGTCAGCTCACCGTCAGATTGTTATACACATGTTATTTGTCAGTTCACCGTCAGATTGTTATACATTTGTTATTTGTCAGCTCACCGTCAGATTGTTATATACCTGTTATTTATCAGCTCACCGTCAGATTGTTATACACATGTTACTTGTCAGCTCACCGTCAGATTGTTATACACATGTTATTTGTCAGCTCACCATCAGATTGTTATACACATGTTATTTGTCAGATCAGCATCAGATCGCTATACACATGTTATTTGTCAGTTCACCATCAGATTGTTATATGTAAATTTGTCAGCTCACCGTCAGATTGTTATGTACATTTGTCAGCTCACCGTCAGATTGTTATGCACATGTTACTTGTCAGCTCACCGTCAGATTGTTATACACATGTTATTTGTCAGCTCACCGTCAGATTGTTATACACTTGTTATTTGTCAGTTCACCATCAGATTGTTATACACATGTTATTTGTCAGCTCAGCATCAGATGGGCTATGCACATGTTATTTGTCAGCTCACCGTCAGATTGTTATGTACATTTGTCAGCTCACCGTCAGATTGTTATACACATGTTAATTATCAGCTCACCATCAGATTGTTATACACATGTTATTTGTCAGCTCACCGTCAGATTGTTATACACTTGTTATTTGTCAGCTCACCGTCAGATTGTTATATGTACATTTGTCAGCTCATCGTCAGATTGTTATGTACATTTGTCAGCTCACCATCAGATTGTTATGTACATTTGTCAGCTCACCGTCAGATTGTTATACACATGTTACTTGTCAGCTCACCGTCAGATTGTTATGCACATGTTATTTGTCAGCTCACCGTCAGACTGTTATACACTTGTTATTTGTCAGCTCACCGTCATATTGTTATACACGTTATTTGTCAGCTCACTGTCAGATTGCTATGCACATGTTACTTATCAGCTCACCGTCAGATTGTTATACACATGTTATTTGTCAGCTCACCGTCAGATTGTTATACACTTGTTATTTGTCAGCTCACCGTCAGATTGTTATACACATGTTATTTGTCAGCTCACCGTCAGATTGTTATGTACATTTGTCAGCTCACCGTCAGATTGTTATACACATGTTTCTTGTCAGCTCACCGTCAGATTGTTATGTACATTTGTCAGCTCACCGTCAGATTGTTATGCACATGCTATATGTCAACTCACTGTCAAATTGTTATACACATGTTACTTGTCAGCTCACCGTCAGATTGTTATGCACATGTTACTTGTCAGCTCACCGTCAGATTGTTATGCACTTGTTATTTGACAGCTCACCGTCAGATTTTTATACACATGTTATTTGTCAGCTCACTGTCATATTGTTATACACGTTATTTGTCAGCTCATCGCCAGATTGTTATGCACATGTTACTTGTCAGCTCACCGTCAGATTGTTATACACATGTTATTTGTCAGCTCACCGTCAGATTGTTATACATTTGTTATTTGTCAGCTCACCATCAGATTGTTATATACCTGTTATTTGTCAGCTCGGCATCAGATCGCTATACACATGTTATTTGTCAGTTCACCATCAGATTGTTATATGTAAATTTGTCAGCTCACCATCAGATTGTTATGTACATTTGTCAGCTCACCGTCAGATTGTTATGTACATTTGTCAGTTCACCGTCAGATTGTTATGCACATGTTACTTGTCAGCTCCCCATCAGATTGTTATACACATGTTATTTGTCAGCTCACCGTCAGATTGTTATACACTTGTTATTTGTCAGCTCACCGTCAGATTGTTATACACATGTTATTTGTCAGCTCAGTATCAGATGGGCTATGCACATGTTATTTGTCAGCTCACCGTCAGATTGTTATGTACATTTGTCAGCTCACCGTCAGATTGTTATGTACATTTGTCAGCTCACCGTCAGATTGTTATACACATGTTAATTGTCAGCTCACCATCAGATTGTTATACACATGTTATTTGTCAGCTCACCGTCAGATTGTTATACACTTGTTATTTGTCAGCTCACCGTCAGATTGTTATATGTACATTTGTCAGCTCATCGTCAGATTGTTATGTACATTTGTCAGCTCACCATCAGATTGTTATGTACATTTGTCAGCTCACCGTCAGATTGTTATACACATGTTACTTGTCAGCTCACCATCAGATTGTTATGCACATGTTATTTGTTAGCTCACCGTCAGACTGTTATACACTTGTTATTTGTCAGCTCACCGTCATATTGTTATACACGTTATTTGTCAGCTCACTGTCAGATTGCTATGCACATGTTACTTATCAGCTAACCGTCAGATTGTTATACACATGTTATTTGTCAGCTCACCGTCAGATTGTTATACACTTGTTATTTGTCAGCTCACCGTCAGATTGTTATGCACATGTTATTTGTCAGCTCACCGTCAGATTGTTATGCACTTGTTATTTGTCAGCTCACCGTCAGATTGTTATACACATGTTACTTGTCAGCTCACCGTCACATTGTTATACACATGTTATTTGTCAGCTCACCGTCAGATTGTTATACACTTGTTATTTGTCAGCTCACCATCAGATTGTTATACACATGTTTCTTGTCAGCTCACCGTCAGATTGTTATAAGATTGTTATGTACATTTGTCAGCTCATCGTCAGATTGTTATGCACGTGTTATATGTCAACTCACCGTCAAATTGTTATACACATGTTATTTGTCAGCTCACCGTTAGGTTGTTATACACATGCTATTTGTCAGCTCACCACCAGATTGTTATACACTTGTTATTTGTCGGCTCAGCATCATATTGTTATGCACATGTTATTTATCAGCTCACCATCAGATTGTTATGCACATGCTATTTATCATGATCAGCTCATCGTCAGATTGTTATATACATGTTATTTGTCAGCTTATCGTCAGATTGTTACATACATGTTACTTGTCAGCTCACCGTCAGATTGTTATGCACATGTTATTTACAGCTCACCGCGGTCAGATTGTTATACACATGTTACTTGTCAGCAATACTCCCGTTGTCTACTTCACTGTTACGTTCACTTCCATGGTCGCTAAGGTCGTCGAGGCTCCTACAGGAATTATTATCCGTATGTTGTCGTATTGGGACTCTCCTCTTAATAGGCTTTGATGCGCGTCTACGAAACAATTTGATAGCATGAATCTTTGTCGACGTATGCGCTAATAACAGACAAACGCCGTGAAACAGAGGTAACACAGTGAGAAATGACATTAATATCTTCCAGTTGTAATCGCCCAGTCCTGAAATATTTGTGGATCCAAGTGTGTGTATTGTCTGTAGATTTCCATCCAAGTACAAGATAAAGTCGAAATATCGTTGTGGGAGAACAAAACAAAGAAACGACAATGAAATGATCACGTTAAGTTGCACAAGTCTGCGGCTGTTGAGTTTGTCTCTAGCGGACGCAATAACTTCCGGGGATGGAGGTTCGGAATACCTTCTGTTTTCCTTGCTTTCATTATTTTGGTCTTTCTGTTTAAACATATAGATGATATCTTTGGCGATTCTGCCCAACACTAAACTAGATAAAATGACAGTTCCACAAATCACTTCGATGCTCTCAATAGCAATGTCATATCCACTGGATAGTTCACAGTAACTTAAATGAATGGTGTTCCCCGTCCGTTCTGAGTGTATTGAACTCTCCCTGGTGAATACAAGGTATGGGACGGTAACTACTCCAAGAATCGCAATGGTACAAATAATATAAAGACGAAACGAGAATAATTTGTACTTGATACTATCATATCGTTGATCCCAAGAAAATAAAAGTAAACAGTTACATGTATTGTAGGAAAAATGTCTGATCCATGTAATAATCTTACATGATATGTCACTAAGCGTCAACCATCCGCACTCTCCGGTCTGCTGGAGGAGAAAGGAGGTCGAGTATGACGTGATGAATATGAAATGAAAAGCTATGAACATCACTTGCTGCAACGTTATTGTTCCAGTGGATATTTCTTGTCCAACGATGGCTGTAAATATCACCTGGCATATAAGACATACAATTGCAAGACATGCAACGGCTATTATAAAGTTCCACAGCATTGTGTCTGTACAGACTTCAAATAGTTGTAGATTATAGAAACTCTCGTTAATACTATTGTTCGCCATCTTGATGCGGCTTGCAATTCGGTGTGAATTAATTAACTGATGTCGTCTTTTAAATCCAATGGTTCAGATTATCCTAATGCCCACGACCAACCTATCATAGTGCTCTGTTCAGTGTTTTACATTGGTTACAGCGTGATCATTATATATGATACATATTATATTCCAACATATAAACTTCTAACCTTTGAAATTTCAGATAATTATTGACAAAAGAATAAGAGATAAGTAGTCACGATCTCTACAGGAAATTTAGTAATATGGTATCGGATTCCACATGATGATATTGAAATGCTCTACTGTAAGAATTAATATCGTGCAGAATGTAATAACAATATGGAGTTTTATGTGGAGAATGAAATTATTACTTGTAAAAGTTTTGTTTTTTTCTAATTTTGAAAGGTGTTAATATTTTTTTCTTCTAATAAAAAAATGCAATTATACCAGAAGTTGGTAGGTAGTAGGCGACAAGAGTGACATTGTATGAAACGCTATTATATTTTCTTACCATCTATTGTTGTGTTAAAGAGGAACACAATGTTTTCGAAATTCCAAGTTTTTGAAATTCAAAATCTGGCAGTTCTGAATTTGAAAAAGACACAATTGGTTTTAAAACTATCTATCTACCTAGAGATATCAATTGTTGCCTTTATATAACGTACTTTGCTCCATGTAATTTGATGAAATCTGTATAACTCTTCTTTTTTTTTTTATAATAAATACAAGTGTGGACACAGTAATGTGCTGTCCAAAAGGCAAGTGTGGATGTCAATATTTCATATTATTAACTTTAAAAAGAAAAAAATCATGGACACAGGGGTCCTGGATTTTTTTTTAATAAAAAACCAATCCTGAATTATTATTTTTGCTTAAAGTCCGGTCCTGTGTTTTTATTTCAAATTTTCATCCCTCTCACAAGGGATATAAAATTGTATCATTAATAATAAATGAATAAATAATAAATTCAGATTTTCTATTTAAAATAAATCTCATTTACAAAACCACTGATATTTGTTCAATTTTTAACGCTGATTTAAGCTTTAGTCGCAACACATTTTTGTTCTCTTTAAACTGTCGAAACATAACATTTATTTAACTGTAAAATTCACAAATAAAATTAACCCTCCTTTTTTCTGGTTTAAATCAATGATCAACAATATTCCAGAATCAAACAAATGAATAAATATAACATAGATTTCTTTTACATGCATCTTTTTTACCATGCGGAGTCTGTGTGTTTTAAATCGGTCATCCAATCAGGACGCTCATTATTCTTGTCCAAGATAAAAATACATCGCTAAAATTACCTGTGGGTGTTTCCCCACTTCAACTCGTAAATTTACATAGAAATCGGAGATATTTCGTCATAAAACTTCACACATGGTTTTGTCTATCATATTTCTTGAAGACAAACATAAAATTTGATTGCATTTATCAATATTTTATGAGAATCAACAGTTTTTTCAACACCGTATCTATTTCTCGATACAGCCGCAACTTCAACTCGTAAATTTACATAGAAATCGGAGATATTTCGTCATAAAACTTCACACATGGTTTTGTCTATCATATTTCTTGAAGACAAACATAACATTTTATTGTATTTATCAATATTTTATGAGTATCAACAGTTTTTTCAATACCGTATCTGTTTCTCGATACAGCCGCCCGATTACGGTGACCCGTGATCCACTTTAGCACATTCTACCAGTTTTTTTTTAATAATGTTGTTTAATCTTGTCAGACAGCCAAACTGTAGTAGGTATCCTGACTCTCAACTGGGAGTCATCAAACTACATTGTCACGATCTCCGACATTAAGGAAAATATAGGGACATTGATGAGATACGGAATGCGAACAACCCTATCTTGGATCCCAGGACATGCTAATATAGCCGGGAACGAGATAGCGGACCAGCTGGCAAAGGAAGCAGCAAAAGAGTCAATGTCCCTAAATGAACAGTATAATGTCATCACCATGTCAGATGTCAAACAAGCAGTGAAGACGTCAACTAAAATAAAATGGCAGAATAGATGGACCATCAGCGAATCCGGGAGACAACTTTATGACCTGATACCAATGGTTGGAAATGCCAGCCATTTAGATATGCCAAACCCACAGATAGGCAGCGTTTTGACAGAGATGAGAACAGGATACAGCAGACTAAACAAATACCGGAATAACATAGGTCAGTCCCTCACGCCACTATGCGACTGTGGAGAAGAAGAAACAACCGAACACTACATATTGCACTGCCACATTTACGATCATGAGAGATTCAAACTAGCAGTGCAATTGAAGACCATAGATGAAAGTCTTGACCTACTTCATCTCCTGAATAGACTCCAATAAAGAGAAACATCAAAAGAAATTAACATTCTTGGAGGAATTCATCAAAAGTACAGGGCGCTTCCCAGAACTAGCAGGCCCTGAACCCCGATCCTGAGCCTCAAATCAAATAAGTTTTATTTAAAGTCGAAATATCTATAACACATAGCATAAGCTCTAGTGAGCTTTTGAATCGACCATGCAACTCAATATTCCAGTACAAAGAGAAATTACAGTGAGACAGTAAAGCACCAAAGAGAACAAAATCAGTACTCTGCGACCTTTAGGATCAGGATTAATTACCTTCAATTTAAATAAATGACATATTTATGTATAAGAGTTTATTTTATGAGAATAACAAATAAATTTAAATAAAAAACAAAGCAGTGTTATAAAAGCAATAAAAGCGCTGTTCCTGTAAGAAAAGCTTGAAGACACCAAAGAGACAATCAGACAATGATCAACAAGACAGACAAATATCTACAAAACACTACTCAGAAAATTAAAGACCGAACAACACGAATCACACTGAAAACAGGGGGTGAACTCGTGTGTTCTGAATGGGTAAACAGTTCCTGCACATGTGTCACTCTTGTTACAAACCCTGTGATAAGTCATGAATAAGGAACCGGTTTGTGATTACTTGTTACAAACCCTGTGATAAGTCATGAATAAGGAACCGGTTTGTGATTACTTGTTACAAACCCTGTGATAAGTCATGAATAAGGAACCGGTTTGTGATTACTTGTTACAAACCCTGTGATAAGTCATGAATAAGGAACCGGTTTGTGATTACTTGTTACAAACCCTGTGATAAGTCATGAATAAGGAACCGGTTTGTGATTACTTGTTACAAACCCTGTGATAAGTCATGAATAAGGAACCGGTTTGTGATTACTTGTTACAAACCCTGTGATAAGTCATGAATAAGGAACCGGTTTGTGATTACTTGTTACAAACCCTGTGATAAGTCATGAATAAGGAACCGGTTTGTGATTACTTGTTACAAACCCTGTGATAAGTCATGAATAAGGAACCGGTTTGTGATTACAACAAACGGATCTGTGGTCATTTGTTACACAGATCCTCCGTAATGGCTAACCGAGTCATGGAATCCTAGACATCTCGGTACCTGGACATTTCGGTACTCGGTACTGGACATTTCGGTACTGACCTGGACATCTCGGTACTCGGTACTGGACATTTCGGTACTCGGTACTGGACAGTTCGGGACTTGGATGAGACAATATTCGGTACTGACCACAATTGTTTGGTACTCATTAATTGTCAATATTTTTGTACTAGTAGTTCTTTAATATATGACCCAAAAGTGGATCGATATGTGTTTTTGATAATTCCAGTGTAGATCGATCCCGGAGATCGTTGTTTTTGTATATTGATTTTTATTTATATTTTCATTATTTTGACCTCCATTTATTATTTACAAAAGTAATTATGCAAATTATGAAATTCAGCGTGTTTGTTAAGAAAGCCCCGGTACTTTCATTTCATTAAAACGGACTGATTTATTGCTTTTCCCCACAACAAAATCTTTTTTTTCATACTTTGTAGTGGTGTTACCAATTATGCTATGTGTGTTCGTGTGAGTAACTGAGGAAATTGACAGTGCTTTCAATATACGACATTTCTTGATTTTCTGTTTATAATTTGGGGAGTTAAATAATATACAACAGCGATACAATTAGAGAAAAAGGTCTTACTAGTGTTGCATAATCTGTGCTGCCACTGTGAACACTGGTCACATTGTAAAGCCTCCTGTCTGGGACGGACATTGCTGCCACAATCTATACACGGATATTCGTTCATTTTGCAGTTTGAATCTCAAATTAGGGTAAACCTCCATTATATATCGGCTTGGCAAATATTTCTCAAATAAAATTCAGCTTGTATCGTCTTTTGAAGTCAAACAAAAGATTAAAGCATTGATCTATGATTAAAGAAATTAAATTTGGTAATTAAAGCTATCTAATTAAAACAGTTATGTAATCAAAACAGAAATGAAAATAATCATCCCGTTAAGTTTATCTGTGATTTATTGATAAAGGGACTTAGTTATCAAAACAAAAGTTATTTACAAATATTAATGAATTGCCTCTTTGATGTCCATTTAATTAAAGATGATTAAAAAAAAACCACATAAAGATATGTATAAACAACGTCTACATGTAAAATTTTTTATAAAAAGGTTTTTAAATTCAATCAAATTATTTTTATTATTCAGTACCGAAATTTCCGTACCGAGTACCGAGATGTCCAGTACCGAGTACCGAGATGTCCAGTACCGAGTACCGAGATGTCGCATATGCTCAGTACCGAGATGTCCTGATACCGAGTCATGGTGGCGACAGTAAAACTTTCAAAGGAATGACTTCAACTTAACCACAAGGAACCCTTTGTTCAGTAGCTTCCTTGTTAACAGCAACCCTATAAGAACCAGAAGTTCTGGAATAGCGTATCAACTACGAGATACATACTCATATGCAGGAGCTGATGGAATGTTGCTACATATAAATGGAAAGTTCACAATGAGAAAATTAAAATCGTCTCTTTTGTCCTAAAATTTCGTTCTTAACCAGATATCACTGTCAGTTGCAAGATATATGTCAAGGTATGAAGCAGACCTTGTTGCATCTGTGGTATCCATTATTACAAGCTCAATGGGATATATGCCATCAACAAAATCACTCAACATAGAACTGTTTAGAGGTATAGCATCATCTACATAGTGGAACATGAAATTAAAGGATCTGGCTAGTCCGTTTTTCTTGATAAGCCCATGAATGAATTCTGCTTGGTAGCAATAAAGAACAAGTCTGTGAGAAGAGGAGCACAGATGGTACACATAGGAATGCTGACTGTTGAAAAACATATCCACCAAAAATAACAAATATTTTGTCAATCAAAACTCCAGCATTTTGATATCTGTTTCTGAAAACTTTTTGGTATAGTAAGTGGTTTTTGTGCAAAATAGGATTTGTCCCTTCCCATGACAAGGTATTTGTATCTACGTTGCCCATTCTTTTTCATGATACACAATTGGACTAATTATTTTAATCTGATTTTTAGTTTCGAGTGGGTAATAGTTGTGTAGAATTTTTCAGAATTCACATTAGCATACTGTATAAGTGTAATGTTAGATAGTCTATCGTGTTCATTTGCATCCATATCTTTATATCTTTTTTGACAACTATTTTTCCTATTTTGTTCCTGTATTTAAATACTGTTATAGTGACAGGCGGAACCTTTGAACCGTAATGAGAGCGGGAGGTTTGGCGCTTTAAAATCTGATTCAACCCACCATTTCTTTAGAAATGCCTGTACCAAGTCAGGGTCATTACGGTTTTCACAGTTTTCCGGTTGTTGACTGATTTTGTCTGTTTATATAATTATGAGTTTTGACTTTCCCTTTGTAAGATTGTTCGGAGTTCAGTAATTTTGTTATTACCCTTATTCTTAGTAACTGATTATCCATGTTTATCTTTCATGCAGTGTGGAATTGGTAAAACATTTTCGTGTGCATGAGGTGCATACTCTTTATTTTATACAGGGATGGACGTATTATTTATGCTCCAAGACATATTTACAGTCCATTAAATGATTTTTATGGAGTAAATACTGGGTGGATACTTAATTTTTATCTTTACCTTGACAAATTTAAGATAGATATTGAATTCTTTGGAGATGATGCCTTGTACATTATGCAAGTCTAACAAGCTTTTTAAATCAGTTCAATGGCATCAAACAAAACAGATTTTAATTTTCCCTAATTACAATTGTATCTCCTTATTTTTTTCAATCATTCTTCAACACTTCCTCTTTATTGAGATCAATAAATTTGAATTGCATATGACAAAAGACATCTCAACAGATAATTGGCTGGAAATATATACAATGTATACATATAATAACTATGTCATGTATATTAATAACTTTGGAGATACTTATGTAAACACTATACATATACCTGAAATATTGCTGAGGATGAATTACAATCAATAAATGATAAATACATGATGTGAATGACTTTTGTAAGTTGGCAAAACGTGTGTCCAATTTATTTCTTACTTGATCTAGTCTTAATTTTAATGAATTACATAATATTCAGAATTTAATTATCTTCTTGAGTTACTAATAAAAAAAATAATTTCTGAGTGCAGGAACCTCTGTAATTAAGTAATAAATCAACACTCTCTACTATTAGTTTATAATTACAGTGGGGTCTTGAATCTGCATATAACAAAATTATGATTCATCATCATGTCATTTATATTTACCATTGATTTTCTTTTTTTTTAATAATTTTTCTTACATCACAGTCTATATTTAACTTTGGACCTACATGCCACAGGATCAAGCTCAGCAGACCCTTGGACCTTCGTTTGAACAAATCTAAATCTACATGTTCATATCACAATGATGCTGCACAGTAAATATTGTAGCACTTCTATTACTGGCTTTTGAGAAGATTTCTTACAGATTAAGCTAAATCATCTTTTTTAGACTCACTATCTCATACATATTGATGATCAACTTCATTTGTATAAATGTACATCCCCTCCTTTCAAGGGTCACCTTGCTATGTTTTGTGCAATGTGATAGAGCAGCTTTGCAGAAGATTAAAATGTTGAAATGTTACTGCAGAGCTCTAGATAATTTGGAGTTTAGCCCCCTTTCCATAAAAAAATATCTACTTTCTTTATTCAGTCATCAATAACTAAAAAAAATAATAAAATAAAAAGCATTAAACTTGGATGAAAAAGAAGAAAGTTCAAATTTTGGAATTTGGCATTATTGGCCCTTTTCTGTTGAGTTTATCTCAGAAACCATGAGGGTTAGGAGTATAGTGTTTAACGCCATTTTCATCAATATTTCAGTTATATCATGGCGGTCAGTTTGATTGGTGGAGAAAACCACTGAGCTGTTGCAAGTCACTGATAAACTTTATCACATAATGTTGTATCGAGTATACCTCGCCATGATCGGGGCTCAAACTCAAAACGCTAGCAGTGATAGGCACCGATTGCACAAATAGTTGTAAATCCAACTACCATACGATCACGACCAAGACGGCCCCTAAGAAACCATAAGAAAAAGAAGAAAACTGTTATATATTACTAGAAGCTCCAAACACAATCAATTTAATATTGTTAACTTATATCTGTGTATTGTTGTTGGAGATCCTATTATCAGAGGAGGAGGTTTGGAATTCCATTAGTTTAACACTGTCACATTTTGGTTCCTGTTCCAACACAGGATGTGGATTTCCAATGCCACATGTTCTACTCTTTTTTGTGTCTACTGTTTGAGGCAAGAGGTGGTTGTTTGATTTGTTGATACTGGTGGAATTGTTGGCTGTTTACTATTAGTTTTTTCTTTTCATTAAAAAAACATCAATTCTCTTAGAGGGCCACTTTTTCTTTGTCCCAACGGTGACCTCTTAATACAGGTTTGACTGTATATGGTCTTAGAAGTAAACCACAAGATTGATTACACTCAGTATGTCTAGGCTTCATCCATAATCATCTAGCACATAAACAATCATCTATTGTCAATTTTTGTTTGGGTGTAGTTAGCTGTGGACTATAGAGTATACAAATAAACAAAGCAGTTTAATAATTTATTTAGTGTAAACTCGAAACATCACACAGATAAGTGCATTTTACAATGTTTCCCAGCTGAGAGGGGAGATGTTATCGTCTCTGTCCTTATATACATATATACATCAGATTCACATCACAAAGATTAAGATCGATACCATGCTTGCAATCGAGACATTCTTTTAATTTTCTTCTGTAACTGTAAAACTCCATATAGTAATGCTTCTGCTGTTGGTGGACATCCTGAAAATTTATAACCAATTTTATTAGTAATCTCTGAACTTCACTTGATCTTTCACTACTGAAATGCAATGATTTGTAGGAATTGTTTATGCCCTAGTAACTTATATCTGTAGCTATGTGTAAAAACTATTTTATGATGATTTACAAATTCTTATACTTGTTCCATAAAGATGGGCAAATGTGACATTCCGCATTCGTCTACCACTGGTTTGAAACAAATTCGGAAAAACCTGTTATGGTCCTGTATTTTTTAGCTTCTCTATTTCCTTTACATGAGCATTCCCATTGAAAAGAAAATCACTCTGCAAATGGTATATCGGGTAATTGTAACTAGAGGCTCAGTGGGCTGAGCCTGTGTCGCTCACCTTTCATTCTGCTTTGAGGAAACTTAATATAGAACCTTCCTACCAAGTTTCGGTTCACATGGCTAAGCAGTTTCAAAGGAGAAGATTTTTTAGAAATCGACCAATCAGAAATAAGAATTGCATGTGGTGGCCATATTTGATAAGCGATCAGGACGAAATGAGCAGTCTTCATAGAGGACATTCCATAGATGCTTTCTACCAAGTTTTGGTGGTAGGCATGTTTGTTAACCGATCGGGACGAAATGAGCAATCTTCATAAAGGACATTCCATAGATGATTCCTACCAAGTTTCGGTGGTAGTCATGTTTGCTAACCGATCGGGACAAAATGAGCAATCTTCATAGAGGACATTCCATAGATGCTTCCTACCAAGTTTCGGTTCATTTGGCCAAGCGGTTTCAGAGAAGATTTAAAAAAAGAAATCGGCCAATCAGAAATAAGAATTGCCTGTGGCGGCCATGTTTGGTAATAGATCATAACAAAATGTGCACTCTTTAGAGAGGACCTTCCATAGATGCTTCCTACCAAGTTTCAGTTCATTTGGCTGAGGGTTTTCAGAGGAGAAGATTAAAATGTGAAAAGTAAACGGATGACTGACGACGGACACCAAGTGATGGCAAAAGCTCATATTGCCTTTGGCAAGGTTTGCTAAAAAGAATATTAAAATGTGAATACCTACTTGTAATGTATAGAATAAACATGTTACACTATATCAGCATTATTTAATTTCTAAGGGAGATAATGGCAAGAGTTATCTTTCTTTTAATAGAGGAGAAATTTTTTTTAGATATCAACAATCAGAAACAAGAATTGCCTGTGGTGGCCATGTTTGTTAACCGATCGGGACAAAATGAGCAATCTGTATAGAGGACCTTTCATAGATGCTTCCTACCAAGTTTCGGTTCATTTGGTCAAGCAGTTTCAGAGGAGAAGATTAAAAAAAATCGGCCTATCAGAAACAAGAATTGCCTGTGGCGGCCATGTTTGTTAATGGATCAGGACACAATGTGCAATTCTAAGTGAGAACCTTCTATAGATGCTTCCTACCAAGTTTCAGAGGAGAAGATTAAAATGTGAAAAGTTAACGGACGGCAGACGACGGATGCCAAAAGCTCACATTGCCTTTGGCAAGGTGAGCTAAAAACTTTGAAGACGGAAGTAATTGATTGACGGTATATATGGCGAAGCAAAGTTTATTAGTTTATTCAACTATAGAATAATAAAATTGTTAGATTTGCAGCATATAAAAGTAAAAATCAGAATTATTACATGTGTCTTCCTTGCTCAACTTGAAAGACCAACACAAGTAAACAGTGAATGCTATATGTCTTTACTTACCAGGAACATATATATCAACAGGAACAATTCTATCACAGCCTCTGACTACAGAATAAGAATAATGATAATATCCTCCACCATTAGCACAACTTCCCATAGATATTACCCATTTAGGTGATGGCATCTGATCATATACCTATAAAATAAAATTACCAGGTAAAATCGGGTTTAAGTTTTATAAAAGATATTTTAACATTTTCCCATGGTTCCCTTTAGAGTTTTCCAGCTGTGGTGGCTGTCCTTTGATTCTTTATCAACATAAACTAGATGCTCAGTGGCCTGAGCCTGTGTCGCTCACCTTTCATTCTGTTTTGAGGAAACTTAATACAGAACCTCCCATATGTGCTTCCCACCAAGTTACGGTCATTTGGCTAAGTAGTTACAGAGAAGAAGATATTTAGAAGTCGACCAATCAGAAACAAGAATGGCCTGTGGCGGCTATGCTTGTTAACGAATCAGAACTAAATGAGCAATCTTTATAGAGGACCTTCCAAGGATGCTTCCTACCAAATTTCAATTCATTTTGCCAAGTGGTTACAGAG
The DNA here is from genome assembly GCA_963383655.1 of Bathymodiolus septemdierum. Classification (NCBI taxonomy): domain Eukaryota; kingdom Metazoa; phylum Mollusca; class Bivalvia; order Mytilida; family Modiolidae; genus Bathymodiolus; species Bathymodiolus septemdierum. The sequence continues at coordinate 105,299,229 of OY726520.1, forward strand.
GAGAAGATTTTTTAGAAATCAATCAATCAGAAACAAGAATTGTCTGTGGTGGCCATGTTTGATAACGGATCAGGACGAAATGAGCAGTCTTTATAGAGGACCTGCCATAGATGCTTCCTACCAAGTTTCGGTTCATTTGGCCAAGTGGTTTCAGTGGAGAAGATTTTTTAAAAATCAGCCAATCAGAAACAAGAATTGCATATGGCGACCATGTTTGTTAATGGATCGAACTAAATGAGCAATCTTTATAGAGGATCTTCCAACCAAGTTACGGTTCATTTTGCAAAGCAGCTTCAGAGGAGAATATTTTTTAGAAATCAACCAATCAGAAACAAGAATTGCCTGTGGTGGCCATGTTAGTTAATGGATCGGAACTCAATGAGCATTCTTTATAGAGGACCTTCCAAGGATGCTTTCTACCAAGTTTCGGTTCATTTGGTCAAGTGGTTTCAGAGGAGAAGATTTTTTTAAATCGGCCAATCAGAAACAAGAATTGCCTATGGCAGCCATGTTTGTAAATGGATCGGGACAAACTGAGCAATCTATAGAGAGAACCTTCCATAGATGCTTCCTACCAAGTTTCACTTCATTTGGCTGAGCGGTTTCGAAGGAGATTAAAATGTGAAAAGTTAACGGACAACCGACGACAAGTGATGGCAAGGTGAGCTAAAAACAGAAAGATATTTGACTTTAATTATTGGCTGAGGGGTTTCAGACGACAGACGACGGCAAGGTGAGCTAAAAATCAAAAAACTTTGTTGAGGACCATCTTGGATTTCTGACTGGCACAATGTAAGGGATCACACAGTAATCATTAATGTACAGTTTTAGTTTGTAGTTTCAGAGAAAAAAAATATTACTTCATTTTCCCACAGTGTGGCACAGGGTTTGGATTGGTTTTGTTTTGTGGTGTTTGATGCCACTTTCAACAATATTTCAGCTATATCGTGGTGGTTGGTTTTATTGGTGGAAGAAAGCGGAGTACCCGGAGAAAACCACTGACCTGACACAAGTAACTGACAAACTTTATCACATTATGTTATATCGAGTACACTTCGCCATGAACGGGGTTCAAACCCACAACTTTAGTGGTGATAGGCACTGATTGCACAATTTGTTGTAAATCCAACTACCATACGATCACGACCACGACCGCCCCCTTTTCCCACAAGGGAAATATTAAAACTAAGTTCAGCAGTGAGAAACAATCTTTAATTTCCGATCAACATACAAAAAGTCTAAACACTTTACTGAGGACCATCTTGGATTCTCAACTGGCACAAAATTGTATATGACCATTTAATGATCATCAATGTAGTTTGAGTTTAATCAAATTTGTTGTTTCTGAGAAATATTACTCTCTTTCCCAAAAGGGCAATATTAAAACTTTGTCCTGTGATTGCAGCCATTAATATGAATTTCTGATTGATATAAAAATTACCAAATAATGTAAGGGATCATCTAATGATAATTAAATTACAGCTTGAGTTCAATCATGTAGTGCTTAATGTTCTTTTTCTTACAAGGTCCTAAGTAAACTATGCCCTGTGACGGTGTCATATGGTATTTTGAACCCCATGATAAATTGAACCCAGGGTCGATTTACCTATGATATTTTGATCCCGGGTTCAATTTTCCTTATGGTATTTTGACCCCAGGGTCAATTTTTTGTCATTGTATTTTGAACCCCCTCATGGTAAACTGAATCCCCCCTCATTTCTACCAAAAGAGGAGTTCATAATACCATAAGAGAGGGTTTGATATACCATAGGTAGGGGGGGTCGATATTTCATGGGCAGGGGGGTCGATATACCATGGGTAGAGGGGTCAATATGCCATGGGTAGGGGGTTGATATACCATGGTTAGGGGGGTCGATATACCATGGGTAGGGGGGTCGATATACCATGGTTAAGGGGGTCAATATACCATGGGTAGGGGGTCGATATACCATGGGTAGGGGGGTCAATATACCATGGATAGGGGGGTCAATATACCATGGGTAGGGGGGTCGATATACCATGATTAAGGGGGTCAATATACCATGGGTAGGGGGGTCGATATACCATGGGTAGGGGGGTCGATATACCATGGGTAGGGGGGTCAATATACCATGGGTAGGGGGGGTCGATATACCATGGGTAGGGGGTTGATATACCATGGGTAGGGGGGTCAAAATACCATGGGTGGTTAAGGGGGTCAATATACCATGGGTAGGGGGTTGATATACCATGGGTAGGGGGGTCAAAATACCATGGGTAGGGAGGGGATTCAATATATATTAATAATTATGGGTAGGGGGTAATAAAATTTCAAAAATTTCCAAAAATCAAATTTTCAAAAAAGTTCAAAATTTCAAAAATTTTATAGAATTAAAAAAAAAAAAAAAAAAAAAAATTAAAATAAAAATTGAAAATTTGTCAAAAAATTTTCAATTTCTATATTTCAAAAATTTGAAAAAATTACAAAATTTTCATAAAATTTCAAAACTAACATATTTCATAAGATTAAAAAAAAAAAAAAAAAAAATTCATAGAATTTTAAGAAAATTTTCAAAATTTCAAAATTTGTATATCATGAATCTGATATTTTTCTCAAAATTGGTTTCGCTGAGATTCCCTATATAAACAAAGGTTTACTTGTTTACTTAGTCTTTTCAATTGGTATGGGGGTCAATATACCATGGTTAGGGGGTTGATATACCCATGGTATATTGACCCCCCTACCAATGGTATATCGACCCCCCTACCCTATACAATTATTGACTTTTAATGTGGTCTACTCATGACTATACGGACCTGGTCAATGAATGATTGACTGAGGCCAATGGCCGAGGTTAATCAATCATTGACCAGGTCCGCATAGTCATGAGTAGACTGAAATTAAGTCAATAACTGCTTATTAAATAATAAGGAATTTTTTAAACTTTTCAACAGTATATTCAACAAAATAGGCTACAATTGTTTCATCATTTTTCAAGATTATTTAAATATTAAAATTTTGAAATATGATGAAAATTTTGAAATCTTTTGAAACTTTTGAACTTTAATTATTTTTTTGAAAAATTTTGACACCCTACCGATGGTATATCACCCCCCTACCCATCGAATATCACCCCCCTACCCATCGAATATCAATCCCCTACCCATGGTATATCGACCCCCCTACCTATGGTATTTTGACCCCCCTACCCATGGTATATCGACCCCCCTACCCATGGTATTTTGACCCTCCTATCCATGGTATATTGACCCTCCTACCCATGGTATATTGACCCCCTTATCAATGGTATATCGACTCCCCTACCCATGGTATTTTGACCCCCCTATCCATGGTATATCGACCCCCCTACCCATGATATATTGAACCCCTTACCCATGGTATATCCCATGGTATTTTGACCCCCCTATCCATGGTATTTTGCCCCCCCCCCCCCCCCCTCCCCATCCATAGAATATCGACCCCCTACACATGATATTTTGACCTCCCTGCATATCTTTGATTAGAAATGGGGGGGGGTTCAATTTACCATACAGGGGGGGGGGGGGGGGTTCAGTTTTCAATAAGGAGGTTCAATATACCATGGATGTAAATCGACCCCGGGTTCAATTTACCATGGGGTTCAAAATACCATATGACAACGGCACCCATCTTCCATTTCCAATCAACAACAAAAATCATGCACTTTGTAAAGAACTATCACAGGATCATTCAAACAAAATTAATGTTCAAACCACAGAGTAGTTTTTAACAATAGAGCATTAAAGCTGAGGCATTCAAATTTGCATTTATAGGCAGATGTTGATTTTTTTTAGATTGTCACCAAAATGACAAATGAAGCCCATAAAAGAATCGTTCTTGTAATTTAAAAAAAAATTGTTCCAGTTGTTTCGGAGAAGAAGACGTTTACATATACCCACAACCCTGAATGACACAAAGTGATCAAAATAGCTCACATGGTTCTTTGAACCAGGTAAGTTAAAAATCACAAAAACGCATTATTAACTAGAGCACTGAGCTGAGCCTGTGTCGTTCATCTTTCATTCTGCTTTGAGGAAACTTAATACAGAACCTTCCATAGGTGCTTCCCACCAAATATCGGTTCATTTTGGCATAGCAGTTTCAGAGAAGAAGATTTTTAGAAATCGAACCAATCTAAAACAAGAATTGCCTGTGGCAGCAATGTTTGTTAATGGATCAAAACGAAATGAGCAATCTATATAGAGGACCTTCCATAGATGCTTCTTACCAATTTTCATATCATTTGGCCAAGCGGTTTCAGAGGAAAAGCTGTTTTAGAAATCGACCAATAAGAAACAAAAATTGCCTATGACGGCCATGTTTGTTAACGGATCAAAACGGAATGATCAATTCCCATAGATGCTTCCTACCATGTTTCGGTCCATTTGGCCAAGCTATTTCAGAGTAGAAGATTTTAAGAAATCGACCAATCAGAAACAAGAATTGCCTGTGGCGATCATGTTTGTCAATGGATCGGGACAAAATGAGCAATCTTTATAGAGAACCTTCCTACCAAGTTTCGGTTCATTTGGCAAAGCGGTTTCAGAGGACAAGATTTTTAGAAATCGACTAATTAGAAACAACAATTGCCTATGGCAGTCATATTTGTTAATGGATCGGGATGAAATGAGCAATCTTTATTGAGGACCTCCCATAGATGCATCCTACCAAGTTTCTGTTCATTTGGCAAAGCGGTTTCAGAGGAGAAGATTTTCTAGAAATCAACCAATCAGAAACAAGAATTGTCTGTGGTGGCCATGTTTGTTAACGGATCGAGACGAAATGAGCAATCGTAACAGAGGACTTTCCATAGATGCTTCATACCAAGCTTCGGTTCATTTGGCCAAACGGTTTCAGAGGAGAAGAATCTAAAAAATCAGTTAATCAGAAACAAGAATCGCCTGTGGCAGCCATGTTTGTTAACGGATCGGGACGGAATGAGTAATCTTTATAGAGGACCTTCCATAGATGCTTCCTACTTAGTTTCGGATCAAATGGACAAGCGGTTTCAGAGGAGAAGTTTTTAGAAATCGACCAATCAGAAACAAGAATTGCCTGTGGTGGCCATGTTTGTCAATGGATCGGGACGAAATGAGCACTCTTAACAGAGGACCTTCCATAGATGCTTCCTACCAAGTTTCGGTTCATTTCGCCTAGCAGTTTCAGAGGAGAAGATTTTTAAAAATCAGCAATATTTCCAGAGATAACTGCATTTTGAATACAGATATCTATATTTAAACAAGAGTTATCTTTCTTTTAACAGATTTTTTTTTTAGAAATCAACCAATCAGAAACAATAATTGCCTGTGGCGGCTATGTTTGTTAACCGATCGGGATAAAATGAGCAATCTTTATAGATGACCTTCCATAGATGCTTCCTACCAAGTTTCGGTTCATTTGGCCAAGCGGTTTCAGAGGAGAAGATTTTTAGAAATCAACCAATCAGAAACAAGAACCTGTGGCAGCCATGTTTGTTAATGAATCGGGACAAAATGAGCATCTTTATAGAGGACCTTCAAAGGATGCTCCCTGCCAAGTTTCGATTCATTTGGCCAAGCGGTTTCAGAGGAGAAGATTTTTTAGAAATCAACCAATCAGAAACAAGAATGGCCTGTGGCGTCCATGTTTATTAACGGATCAGGACGAAATGAGCAGTCTTTATAGAGGACCTTCCATAGATGCTTCCTACCAAGTTTCACTTCATTTGGCTGAGCGGTTTCGAAGGAGAAGATTAAAATGTGAAAAGTTAACGGATGACAGATGACGGACAACGGACGCCAAGTGATGGCAAAAGCTCACTTTGCCTTTGGCAAGGTGAGCTAAAAACAGAAAGATATTTGACTTTAATTATTGGTAGTATATCAGACACAGATATTTCTTACTTTTCTTAAAGCTGGTGCCATTTTATTTGTGAGTGTTCCAGCCACAATCATCACATCCGAATGACGAGGACTAGCACGGAATACCACACCAAACCGATCCATGTCATATCTGGGAGCAGCAAAATGCATCATTTCTACAGCACAACATGCCAAACCAAAGGTCATAGGCCATAATGAATTCTGAAATATAAAAACATGATTACTGCTACATAATATATATATCAGTTATTCAGCTAGGCACCGGTCTCAGGACATTTGCCCACCTATTTCTCAAATTATCCGGAAGAACTTTATAAAAATTAGTTTAATTATTAAAGAATGTTCTTGAAATTTTGATAAATCTGGCAATTGTCCTGAAGATTTCAAAGTCTAGCTGAAACACTGTGTATCTTGATTAGAGAAAAACTACTTATTCTAACATGGCTTTGCAAACAAATGAACGATCAACCTGATGACAAAATTTCATTAGCACATGCGTGGTACACATTTAAGCCATGTGATAAAATCAGTTAATCACAAAATAAAACTATTTACAAAGTTGTTAACGTTTTAAACATCTATATTCACTGAAAATAATCAATATATCAAAATTAATAATATGTGACGTGCAATTAAAATATGCAAACACAATATTATTGTTACGGATGCTCCATCAATACGACTGACTTTCCCGTCGTAAAAGTACATGTTGATGAGTTATTGTCTGCTCAAATTTGGTAGCATTAATTATGTGTGACATTGTCTGCAAACGTAAATATAAAAAAATAGCTGGTCGCAAGGCAGACCATCCAGCTCGCCTGTGCAATCTATAGTTACATATGAATGTCATAACCATGTGGTTAGTGTTTAATTTGGTTAAGAACAATACTTCAGTTTTAGCCAAAAGAAAACCATTTAATGGTATTCAAAATGGACATATAATTGTAATAGTAACATGTAAATGTATTACCTATTAGGTCACGACAAACTCACATGTGAAGTTTCATCAACCTGGACCAGGTAGTTTGTTTACATTGGACCTTAACGCAAAAATGTCGAAGTCATTCAGACAGAAATAGTAGGTCACGGTGACCTATATTTGTGTGCAGTGTTTTTAGCCGTCCACAACAAACTCACATGTGAAGTTTCATCAACCTGGACCAAGTAGTTTGTCTACATTGGACCTAAACGCAAACGTTAACATTGGACGCTGACGACGACGCACAGGTGACAACATAAGCTCTCTTCCTGTACTTTGTACAGGCGAGCTAATTACTGTCTTCCAATCATAGTATACTACTGTATTTGCACTGTTAGACATATCAGAATCGAAATATTCATGGAAGCCAGAATGTGTTTTGAGCTTTAACATGGGTTGGCAGATGATTTGGTAGATTCAGAACATTACCTTTCTTGCCCAGTTTAACAAGTCATCAGCACGGGCAACAACATATTCGCCTTTAGAGTTGGTATTTTGGAAGGGAGAGTACTTCTGTCTTTTTCTTACAGCCTGTGTTGTTTCTGCTACACTGCTTTCTGGTTGTGTGCTCTGTTCTCTGTAGGGCACAATGCTGAAGGTATACAATGTCTTAGTAAACAGTCATTTATATTACCGGTAGTAATAACCAAATCTTGCTTAGTTCAATATAATTTAATTTAATCATATATAATTGTCTAAATACAGTCAAACCTGTATTAAGAGGTCACCCTTGGGACAAAGAAAAGTGGCCTTATAAGACAGGTGACCTCTTAAAAGAGGTTCAATTCATATGAAATGTTCTATGACAGGGTTTGAATGAGGGTGTTAATATACTTAATGAGGAAAACAATTTCCACCACAAGTGTGATAATCTTTCATGAGAACACCTCATCCACGGGCAGTTTGCTTTAAGAAAAAAATTATACTAATATCATGAATTGCTTTATGATTTAGAAGTTGACTGTGTGTGACTTCAGAATTTTTCAGTTCGAATGTCCCCCATACCATAGTGAAAACTTCTACAAGGAGTGTTAATTATTTACATCACAGTAAAGTTCAGTATTAACATGTTTTAATTTTAGGCATTAACACCAGTAGATATATCATCATTATATGTGTATCATGTGGGCAGAACTTATTAATAAGTGAAACTAATCGCATTCACAGAAATGGATGGAGATGACATAAAAGTTACGAACAATTAACAAATGCCATCTGTCCAATGAAATGGTTATATTACCATAGAAATTTGCAACAAGTATAATGATATCTATTAGTAATTTGGACAATTTTCCTTTGTTATCTCCAAGTATATTGTCAGTATCAATGAAGAGACACTGATCCTGAAAATATATCAGTCGTTGTGAGGTCAAACACATTAAGGCATTTCCAAAAAAACAAGATGTTGCACGCTACGTCGTGCTAAGAATACCCCCACTCGTTCATTTGTAAGTCGCACGGTAAACCTGGAAAGGGGAGACACGGTACAAGTCACCATGCCAAAGCCATATATCAAATATAAAATCATTTCTTCCAGTAAAAGCTGAGATATCTGTTACGAAAGTGTGAACGGACGGACAAGGTGATTGCAATATAGCCTCCACTCTATGAGTGGGGGTAAAAAAACTAATAAGTCCTATCATACTCTTTGAGATACTCTTGATAATCTCTGTTTTGATCTTCATAATTGCTGATATTCTATATGCATTATTTACTAAATACAAATGTAAATCACATCAGTGGTGTAATGGTTAGCGTGCTTGCCTCGAGTGCGGTAGATCGTGGATTTGAGCCCTGATCAGGTGAAACCAAAGACTGAAATTGCTATTTGTTGCTTTGAACACCCCTAATCACACAGCATTAAGGAGATAAAGCAAAGACTAGTTGGCTCAGATTTCAGGATAACGTGTCAGTGTCTATCCGCAGACTGTTGATTCTGTGAGCTACATGTAGCACTATAAAAATCCAACTCAGCATTGGCCAAATGAAATAACATCTGCTATGCACAATCATCACTTTTCTAAATAAATCATATGTAAATGTGCAGAATCATGAAAGTGTCAGAAAGGAAACTGATGAAATAATTTATAGTACAAAAATGTAGGTGTCAAAATACATACAAGGTACCTGGTTTCTATCTTGTGAAAAACAACATCTCTATATTATCTCTATAACACCTTTGGCAGCCAATATTAAAATCCAGCAAAGAAATACTGTAGTTAAATAACATACGTTCTAAGTATATGGTTTTGTCTTTTTAATGTTTCTTTTTATTTCTACATATAATCCAATTGTTTTATAGACAAGAATGTTTTACTTCTAAGGGTTTTGTCTAAGTTAATAATACAATTTGTTCAAACCACGATACAGCTGAAATATTGCTAAAGTTGGTATTAAACACCAATCAATCAATCATTAAAATCCAGAAGACTACATGTATATGTAGCAGAAAGAGACCTCGATGTAGCTTTTATAACATCACAAATCGTGCCGCCAATTCAATTTTTTGTGTCCAAATTTTGTGTTGATACACATGGTAGATATAACGACCCATACATGTAAATAAATACTGGACAGCTTTTTTTAATCAATAGTATTTGCTTATTAGACTGGAAATATCAACATAAGTCAGGGCATTCCACAGCAGCCGAGCAAATTGTCCGTCTAATTGCATTTGTTCCCCGGCTACTTTGCTTTCAAAAATGAAAATGTCAAGGTGAAAGTAAAATATGGCTTTGTTTTGTAAATTGGTTTAGCAAACCTCATCCCCAAACCTCCCTTCTAATTTACCTCCTACTTGAAAATGAGTGAAATTCCATGATAAGTAACTATATATTGTATATACCTAATCTGCTGTGTATTATCATCTTTCTTCTCTGTAAACATTTCTCTACATATTGATGTTATTGGTGTCTGTCTTTTTAACAGCAGACTTGCAGCTCTGCTATAGTTGCCATTTAACAGCAACACTGAAAAAAGATAACATAATTTTATCTATTAAAATAATAAACTAGAGGCTCAGGTGAGCCTGTATCGCTCACCTGACATAAATAAGTCCTCTTAAGAATGTCTGCATGCCGAATACATCTAAGTTACTATTCAAATCCCATACTGCCATAGGGTTCTATGTTAAAACTATGTCTGCTCATGGCAGCCATCTTGGATGGAGGTCGTGGTCACCGGACACAATTTTGAAAGTATACTACCCAAGGACCATCCATGCCATGTTTGCTTTAAATTGGCTGACTGGTTTCAGAAGAGAAGACTTTTAAACAATTTTCCCATAGGGTCCTATGTTAAAACTATGTCTGCTGACGGCGGCCATTTTGAACCGAGATCGGGATCACTGAACACAATTTTGGAAGTTGACCACCTAAGGACCATCGATTACATGTTTGCTATATTGGCTTAATGGTTTCAGAGGAGAAGATTTTAAAACATTTTTTTCCATAGGGTCCTATGTTAAAACTACAGTATGTCAGCTGAAGGCGGCCATCTTGGATGGAGGTCAGGGTCACTGGACACAATTTTGAAAATTGACCACTTAAGGACCATCCATGCCATGTTTGCTTTAAATTGGCTTACTGGTTTCAGAGAAGAAGATTTTTAAACATATTTCCCATAGGGTCCTATGTTAAAACTATGTCCACTGATGGTGGCCATCTTGGATGGAATTTTGGGTCACTGGATATAATTTTGAAAGTTGACCATTTAAGGACCATTCATGCCATGTTTGCTTTAAATTGGCTTACTGATTTCAGAGGAATTTTTTTTTAAACATTTTTCCCATAGGGTCCCATGTTAAAAATATGTTTGCTGATGGCGGCCATCTTGGATGGAGGTCGGGGTCACAGGACATTAATTTTGAAAGTTGACCACCTAAGGACCATTCATGCCATGTTTGCTTTAAACTGACTTGCTGGTTTCAGAGGAGAAGACTTTTAAACATTGTTTCCATAGGGTCCAATGTTAAAATTAAGTCGAGTCATGGTGGCCATCTTGAATTTCCGATCAGCAAACGATTCACAAATTTAGTACAGGACCACCCAATGATCATTCCTGCAAAGCCACAATTCAATTGGCTTAGTGGTTTCTAACAAGAAGATTTTTAAAATTTCGACCAATCAGAACACATTATGGGCCCTGGCAGCCATGTTGGATTTCCGATCAGCACCAAAAACAAAAATCTTGTATATGACCATCCAATGAACATTTCTGCCAAGTTTGGTTCAAATCTTTTTGTGGTTTCAGAAAAAAAGATGAAAATGTGAAATTCCCATAGGGTCCTATGTTAAACTAAGTCGAGTCATGGCGGCCATCTTGAATTTCTGATTGGCAAACGATTCACAAGTTTAGTACAGGACCACCCAATGATCATTCCTGCAAAGTCACAATTCAATTGGCTTAGTGGTTTCTAACAAGAAGATTTTTAAAATTTCGACCAATCAGAACACATTATGGGCCCTGGCAGCCATGTTGGATTTCCGATCAGCGCCAAAAACTAAAATCTTGTATATGACCATACAATGAACATTTCTGCCAAGTTTGATTCAAATCTGTTATGTGGTTTCAGAAAAAAAGATGAAAATGTGAAATTCCCATAGGGTCCAATGTTAAACTAAGTCGAGTCATGGTGGCCATCTTGAATTTCCGATCGGCAAACGATTCACAATTTTAGTACAGGACCACCCAATGATAATTCCTGCAAAGTCACTATTCAATTGGCTTAGTGGTTTCTAACAAGAAGATTTTTAAAATTTCGACCAATCAGAACACATTATGGGCCCTGGCAGCCATGTTGGATTTACGATCAGCGCCAAAAACAAAAATCTTGTATATGACCATCCAATGAACATTTCTGCCAAGTTTGGTTCAAATCTGTTTTGTGGTTTCAGAAAAAAAGATGAAAATGTGAAATTCCCATAGGGTCCTATGTTAAACTAAATCGAGTCATGGTGGCCATCTTGAATTTCCGATCGGCAAACGATTCACAAGTTTAGTACAGGACCACCCAATGATCATTCCTGCAAAGTCACAATTCAATTGGCTTAGTGGTTTCTAACCAGAAGATTTAAAAAATTTCGACCAATCAGAACACATTATGGGCCCTGGCAGCCATGTTGGATTTACGATCAGCGCCAAAAACAAAAATCTTGTATATGACCATCCAATGAACATTTCTGCCAAGTTTGGTTCAAATCTGTTTTGTGGTTTCAGAAAAAAAGATGAAAATGTGAAATTCCCATAGGGTCCTATGTTAAACTAAGTCGAGTCATGGCGGCCATCTTGAATTTCTGATTGGCAAACGATTCACAAGTTTAGTACAGGACCACCCAATGATCATTCCTGCAAAGTCACAATTCAATTGGCTTAGTGGTTTCTAACAAGAAGATTTTTAAAATTTCGACCAATCAGAACACATTATGGGCCCTGGCAGCCATGTTGGATTTCCGATCAGCGCCAAAAACTAAAATCTTGTATATGACCATACAATGAACATTTCTGCCAAGTTTGATTCAAATCTGTTATGTGGTTTCAGAAAAAAAGATGAAAATGTGAAATTCCCATAGGGTCCAATGTTAAACTAAGTCGAGTCATGGTGGCCATCTTGAATTTCCGATCGGCAAACGATTCACAATTTTAGTACAGGACCACCCAATGATAATTCCTGCAAAGTCACTATTCAATTGGCTTAGTGGTTTCTAACAAGAAGATTTTTAAAATTTCGACCAATCAGAACACATTATGGGCCCTGGCAGCCATGTTGGATTTACGATCAGCGCCAAAAACAAAAATCTTGTATATGACCATCCAATGAACATTTCTGCCAAGTTTGGTTCAAATCTGTTTTGTGGTTTCAGAAAAAAAGATGAAAATGTGAAATTCCCATAGGGTCCTATGTTAAACTAAATCGAGTCATGGTGGCCATCTTGAATTTCCGATCGGCAAACGATTCACAAGTTTAGTACAGGACCACCCAATGATCATTCCTGCAAAGTCACAATTCAATTGGCTTAGTGGTTTCTAACCAGAAGATTTAAAAAATTTCGACCAATCAGAACACATTATGGGCCCTGGCAGCCATGTTGGATTTACGATCAGCGCCAAAAACAAAAATCTTGTATATGACCATCCAATGAACATTTCTGCCAAGTTTGGTTCAAATCTGTTTTGTGGTTTCAGAAAAAAAGATGAAAATGTGAAATTCCCATAGGGTCCTATGTTAAACTAAGTCGAGTCATGGCGGCCATCTTGAATTTCTGATTGGCAAACGATTCACAAGTTTAGTACAGGACCACCCAATGATCATTCCTGCAAAGTCACAATTCAATTGGCTTAGTGGTTTCTAACAAGAAGATTTTTAAAATTTCGACCAATCAGAACACATTATGGGCCCTGGCAGCCATGTTGGATTTCCGATCAGCGCCAAAAACTAAAATCTTGTATATGACCATACAATGAACATTTCTGCCAAGTTTGATTCAAATCTGTTATGTGGTTTCAGAAAAAAAGATGAAAATGTGAAATTCCCATAGGGTCCAATGTTAAACTAAGTCGAGTCATGGTGGCCATCTTGAATTTCCGATCGGCAAACGATTCACAATTTTAGTACAGGACCACCCAATGATAATTCCTGCAAAGTCACTATTCAATTGGCTTAGTGGTTTCTAACAAGAAGATTTTTAAAATTTCGACCAATCAGAACACATTATGGGCCCTGGCAGCCATGTTGGATTTACGATCAGCGCCAAAAACAAAAATCTTGTATATGACCATCCAATGAACATTTCTGCCAAGTTTGGTTCAAATCTGTTTTGTGGTTTCAGAAAAAAAGATGAAAATGTGAAATTCCCATAGGGTCCTATGTTAAACTAAATCGAGTCATGGTGGCCATCTTGAATTTCCGATCGGCAAACGATTCACAAGTTTAGTACAGGACCACCCAATGATCATTCCTGCAAAGTCACAATTCAATTGGCTTAGTGGTTTCTAACCAGAAGATTTAAAAAATTTCGACCAATCAGAACACATTATGGGCCCTGGCAGCCATGTTGGATTTACGATCAGCGCCAAAAACAAAAATCTTGTATATGACCATCCAATGAACATTTCTGCCAAGTTTGGTTCAAATCTGTTTTGTGGTTTCAGAAAAAAAGATGAAAATGTGAAATTCCCATAGGGTCCTATGTTAAACTAAGTCGAGTCATGGCGGCCATCTTGAATTTCTGATTGGCAAACGATTCACAAGTTTAGTACAGGACCACCCAATGATCATTCCTGCAAAGTCACAATTCAATTGGCTTAGTGGTTTCTAACAAGAAGATTTTTAAAATTTCGACCAATCAGAACACATTATGGGCCCTGGCAGCCATGTTGGATTTCCGATCAGCGCCAAAAACTAAAATCTTGTATATGACCATACAATGAACATTTCTGCCAAGTTTGATTCAAATCTGTTATGTGGTTTCAGAAAAAAAGATGAAAATGTGAAATTCCCATAGGGTCCAATGTTAAACTAAGTCGAGTCATGGTGGCCATCTTGAATTTCCGATCGGCAAACGATTCACAATTTTAGTACAGGACCACCCAATGATAATTCCTGCAAAGTCACTATTCAATTGGCTTAGTGGTTTCTAACAAGAAGATTTTTAAAATTTCGACCAATCAGAACACATTATGGGCCCTGGCAGCCATGTTGGATTTACGATCAGCGCCAAAAACAAAAATCTTGTATATGACCATCCAATGAACATTTCTGCCAAGTTTGGTTCAAATCTGTTTTGTGGTTTCAGAAAAAAAGATGAAAATGTGAAATTCCCATAGGGTCCTATGTTAAACTAAATCGAGTCATGGTGGCCATCTTGAATTTCCGATCGGCAAACGATTCACAAGTTTAGTACAGGACCACCCAATGATCATTCCTGCAAAGTCACAATTCAATTGGCTTAGTGGTTTCTAACAAGAAGATTTTTAAAATTTCGACCAATCAGAACACATTATGGGCCCTGGCAGCCATGTTGGATTTCCGATCAGCGCCAAAAACTAAAATCTTGTATATGACCATACAATGAACATTTCTGCCAAGTTTGATTCAAATCTGTTATGTGGTTTCAGAAAAAAAGATGAAAATGTGAAATTCCCATAGGGTCCAATGTTAAACTAAGTCGAGTCATGGTGGCCATCTTGAATTTCCGATCGGCAAACGATTCACAATTTTAGTACAGGACCACCCAATGATAATTCCTGCAAAGTCACTATTCAATTGGCTTAGTGGTTTCTAACAAGAAGATTTTTAAAATTTCGACCAATCAGAACACATTATGGGCCCTGGCAGCCATGTTGGATTTCCGATCAGCACCAAAAACAAAAATCTTGTATATGACCATCCAATGAACATTTCTGCCAAGTTTGGTTCAAATCTTTTTGTGGTTTCAGAAAAAAAGATGAAAATGTGAAATTCCCATAGGGTCCTATGTTAAACTAAGTCGAGTCATGGCGGCCATCTTGAATTTCTGATTGGCAAACGATTCACAAGTTTAGTACAGGACCACCCAATGATCATTCCTGCAAAGTCACAATTCAATTGGCTTAGTGGTTTCTAACAAGAAGATTTTTAAAATTTCGACCAATCAGAACACATTATGGGCCCTGGCAGCCATGTTGGATTTCCGATCAGCGCCAAAAACTAAAATCTTGTATATGACCATACAATGAACATTTCTGCCAAGTTTGATTCAAATCTGTTATGTGGTTTCAGAAAAAAAGATGAAAATGTGAAATTCCCATAGGGTCCAATGTTAAACTAAGTCGAGTCATGGTGGCCATCTTGAATTTCCGATCGGCAAACGATTCACAATTTTAGTACAGGACCACCCAATGATAATTCCTGCAAAGTCACTATTCAATTGGCTTAGTGGTTTCTAACAAGAAGATTTTTAAAATTTCGACCAATCAGAACACATTATGGGCCCTGGCAGCCATGTTGGATTTACGATCAGCGCCAAAAACAAAAATCTTGTATATGACCATCCAATGAACATTTCTGCCAAGTTTGGTTCAAATCTGTTTTGTGGTTTCAGAAAAAAAGATGAAAATGTGCAATTCCCATAGGGTCCTATGTTAAACTAAATCGAGTCATGGTGGCCATCTTGAATTTCCGATCGGCAAACGATTCACAAGTTTAGTACAGGACCACCCAATGATCATTCCTGCAAAGTCACTATTCAATTGGCTTAGTGGTTTCTAACCAGAAGATTTTAAAAATTTCGACCAATCAGAACACATTATGGGCCCTGGCAGCCATGTTGGATTTACGATCAGCGCCAAAAACAAAAATCTTGTATATGACCATCCAATGAACATTTCTGCCAAGTTTGGTTCAAATCTGTTTTGTGGTTTCAGAAAAAAAGATGAAAATGTGAAATTCCCATAGGGTCCTATGTTAAACTAAGTCGAGTCATGGTGGCCATCTTGAATTTCCGATCGGCAAACGATTCACAATTTTAGTACAGGACCACCCAATGATAATTCCTGCATAGTCACAATTCAATTGACTTAGTGGTTTCTGACAAGAAGATTTTTAAAATTTCAGCCAATGAGAACACATTATGGACCCTGGCAGCCATGTTGGATTTCAAATCAGCACCAAAAACAAATCCGGTAGAGGACCATCCAATGAACATTTCTGGCAAGTTTGGTTGAAATCTGTTCAGCGGTTTCAGAGAAGAAGATTTAAATGTGAAAAGCTAACGGACGGACGGATGCTTACCCATGACAAAAGCTCACATGGCCTATGGCCAGGTGAGCTAAAAAATATATATTTTAGATCGAGGACAACCGTAATAATTTATCTCCACTTTTTAGTCAGTGGTCATGGATTTTACAATAAAAAAAATAATGTAAAATTTACAGAATTGGAGTAGTTGTAATCACAATATTACCATCAAGATATTCAATAAAATTTAAAAAGAGCCATATATTTATCATCTTCGCTAGCCAAGGGTTACGATTCGGGTCCCCCTTCTCTCCACCCTTGGCGGATCTAGAATACATTTTGAAATTCGTGCGCAATGCCACCTGGTGGTTTATCGAAGTTGCGCCCCTTAGATAGTCGTCATCGTCAGCCAATCAGAATCGTTTTGTTATACGTATGTTGGAGAGTTGAAAATGGCAGCGCCCAGTGAAGAAAAAACTTATTTGTGATAAATTTAATTTGGAAGCACTTACTGTCAACCAAGTGAAATTTTCAAAGCTTTGGCAGACGGGAAAGATGTTTTCATTGGAACCAAAACGGGAAGTGGCAAATCGTTGTCATATGAGAGCATTCCGGTGCCATCTTTGTTTACATTTCGTCGATAACATGTGATCCGTGTAAAACGTCTTCTGATTGGATACGTGTACTGGTAGCCGTAACCAATGAAATATTAAAGCGCGAATCCTCAAAATGTATTCTAGATCTGCCAAGGGTGGAGAGAAGGGGGACCCGAATCGTAACCCTTGTCTAGCGAAGATGTATATTTATATATATAAAAAAAAAAAAAAAAAAAAAAAAAAAAAAAAAAAAAAAAAAAACATTTCTCAACAAAATGTGATATATGTACACATATGATGGCAATAATTATGTTGAACTATAGTATACAAATAAAGAGTATTGAGTTATAATCACAATGTAAAATATGATGCAAATGATGCTAGCTCAGGCAATCAGTGGTATTTATAAAGTAATATTTAGTATTCAGGGGTTAAAAATTATGTAGGTTCGAGGTCCCGTGAACTATTGATTTTGGACTTTTTGTATTAGCTGCATCCGTGAACCTTCTGATTTTCTACCTCACTGTAGGGCCCCGGGTGGCTCAATGAGTTAGATAGTTGGATTACTTAACTCATACAAGCCCATCACCAATAATAAATATGGCGTGGGTTTGTGCCCGGCTTTGCAAATTACAACTAGAAGCTCAGTGGGCTGAGCCTGTGTCGCTCACCTTTCATTCTGCTTTGAGGAAACTTAATACAGAACCTTCCATAGGTGCTTCCCACCAAGTTTCCGTTCATATGGCTAAGCAGTTACAGAGAAGAAGAATATTAGAAATCGACCAATCAAAAACAAGAATGGCCATGTTTATTAATGGATCGGAACTAAATGAGCAATCTTTATAGATGATTTTCCAAGGATGCTTCCTACCAAGTTTCGATTCATTTGTCAAAGCGGTTTCAGAGGAGACAATTTTTTAGAAATCAAGCAATCAGAAACAAGAATTGCCTGTAGCAGCCATGTTTGTTAACGGATCGGAATTAAATTAGCAATCTTTATAGAGGACCTTCCAAGGATTCTTCCTACCAAGTTTTGATTCTTTGGCTAAGCGGTTTCAGGAGACGATTTCTTAGAAATCAACCAATCAGAAACAAGAATTGCCTGTGGTGGCCATGTTTGTTAACGGATCGGAACTAAATGAGCATTTTTTTATAGAAGTTCTTCCAATGATGCTTCCTACCAATTTTCGATTCATTTGGCCTAGCGTTTTTAGAAATCAACCAATCAGAAACAAGAATTGCCAGTGGCGGCCATATTTGTTAACGAATCGGGACGACATAAGCATTCTTTATAGAGGACCTGCAAATAGATGCTTCCTACCAAGTTTCGCTTCATTTGGCCGAGAGTATATATATTTGTATAAAATACCAATCAAACTTTGATGTGGATCAATAAAAATCTGAAGCGACCTCATGCATTTCAACAAATTTTAAATGGTCAACCTTCGCATAATATATATGAACTAAGATTTTTATGTCACAGAAATGAGAAAAAAATAAATCAAAAAGTCAACATTTCCAGTAGCACTGTGCCCCCTTCCGATGACACCATTTTTATCTGTTATTGAACAAAATGAAAGTTTCTTAAATCGAAATGGATTACTTTTCACGAAAATCACTTTCAAAATACTAAATGAATCTAATAAATTACAATAAACACAATATTGACATTTTCATAAATGACATTTAGGCAAAAATACCAGTAGCAACTACCATGATTTTCCAAAACATCATATTTATTTATATTTTTTTACTTAAATTCTTTGTACAACATCTGAATAATATAGGTTATTATCCCCGGCTTGAAAAATATAACAATTTTTGATTGGTTAAAACCCCGAGTATAAAAAAAACCCATATTCCCTGGTGTTGCTAGGCCATATTACCGGGTGTAACTAGCCATTTAGCCAATTAAATGTTGTTATAATTTTCAAACAGGGATAATATGACATTAAAACTCGCGACGCTGCACTTCAAAATCAAATTTAGTTAATTTTGGTTATATATTGAATATAAAGCTGTTACTTTGATCAACTGTAGGGTTCTACCAAAGGTAGTATCCTACACCGG
The DNA here is from genome assembly GCA_963383655.1 of Bathymodiolus septemdierum. Lineage (NCBI taxonomy): Eukaryota > Metazoa > Mollusca > Bivalvia > Mytilida > Modiolidae > Bathymodiolus > Bathymodiolus septemdierum. Next base: position 105,318,469 of record OY726520.1, read on the forward strand.
GTAAAATGCACCCGAAACTTTCATATTTTTTACTTATTCTTTCCAAAAACAGAAAACGTCACTTTTACGTAGGCACCTTTTTTTGTGTGGAAAATTTCCTTTTTATGAAAAAGGTGACCCAACTTTTTCTTTACCCTTTCTTTTTATTAAATATTCATAAACAACATACCAAAAGCATCATATACCTTGTACATGTTAACATTCAGAATTTGAAAAAAATGGAACATATCTTGAACAGAATTTTTTTTATGGGTCTTTATACATTTTTTTTTATGAAAAATACATTTTTTCACAATTTTTTTTATCTTTGAAATATAACTAGACAATCATGTGTAATTATCTCAATAATTATGATAAATTAAATGGGTGCTCATTACATTCTGTTTACATCTTTATGAAAAATGTACAAAAAAAATGTATTCCTTATTTGACTGGTAAATTTTCAAAACTGTGCAGCAATAAAAAAAAAAAGTCACCATGGTTTCAAAGCATACCATTATCAAAATATCCTTATACCCTTAGCTAACTGGACAATACATGCTTCCATACTAAAGCAAAAAAGCTTTTTTCTTATATTTATTGCCAAAAAAAAGGGGGGGGAGGTATATTAGTTTTGTCATCCTCACTTTTCAAAGTGGGGAGGGTGATTGCCCCCAGCTAATTCACCCATGAAGTGGTATTAGTGAAGTTTGAACTGCAGACTCATACAGAGAATCTGAGATCATGTTGGTCAGGAGTTTTATTGGTGTTTATGTTGCTCAATCTTCAGTTTTCTGTATATTCGTAAAAAAAAATTCAGCCATTAAATATTTGTCTTTTTGTTTTGTTATATCTGTATATTTATATCATATATGTTAATGAAGTACCGTTTTTTGGTACGTATAGAACACGGTCTTATGCTTTAAAATGATAATTTGTAGGAGGGGTGCGTTTTATGCATAAGAGCAAGTATCAGACTTTTTTTCAGGTTACGCAGAGTTGCCGGTAGCATAGCTTTGAGTTCACGGACGGCAATATTCTCAATGATCGATGAATTAATGTTCAAATAACATTAATTGTGTTCATTATATTTGTGTTATTTAAAATAAAATTGCATAAAAATTATATTTATTGCTTGTTCATTGCCTTTTTGAAAGGTATGTAAATATTCTCGATGTTTGTCAATAATCATACTTGTTGTTGTTGTTCGGAACTAATTGTCCATACGAATGCAGGAATAACTGTCAAATGTTTGCTATCAGACGTGTGATATTTTACTTTTTTTCAATCGATTTTTTCCTGGGGTGAAATTACCTTTGTTTGAATTATCGATTTTTACAGCAGTTGACAAGGTCAAGGACCGTATATCGTATAACAAGGTGTGAAAAGATAATTGAACATGCTGGGACACCTGTCAATATTATATAATAATAATAATAATAAATTCTTTATTTATAGAGGGTTACACAGTTAGTTAATAACTAATCTTCCCTGAGGCCCTCATTGACATATTTAGACATACAAAAAAAAATGTACATTGTAAAGTACACAATACATTGTAATAAGTATACACAAAAGATTTAGTAAACATTTAATGGTAAATTAAGGTACATCATCATTTAAAATGAAACTTTTAACTTTTGTTTTAAATGCATTATGAGAAGAAGTTTGTCGTATTGAAAACGGAAGTTCATTCCATAGCTTTGATCCAGAGTATGTAAAAATTTTCTAAAAAAGTTCAGTTTTTGCCTTTGGGATTTGTAATTTTTCACTTACAAGATTTCGGAGAGAGTAAGGATTTATATCAGACAAGTACTGGATTTTATTTTTTAAATATATAGGTGCTTCATTCTTTAGACATTTTGAAACAAGAAGATATTTATGATATTTGATTCTTTGTTCAATACTCATCCATTCTAGTTGTTTAAATAGAGGTTCAGATGGTGCTATGGGATCTTGATCTAATATTAATCTTGTTGTTCTTTTTTGCAATTTAAGAATGTGATTAAGTCCCTCATTTGAACAATTTCCCCAAACAACACAGCAATAATTAATTAAAGGCAAAATGTAACCTGAATAAAAAAGTTGCCTTGATTCAAATATTTCTTAATTTTTGAAAGGTAGATTTTTGATGATATTTTAGAACAGACTTGATCAATTTGGTTTTTCCAATTTAGATTTGAGTCAATTTTGATACCAAGTAATTTTTCACAAGCATAATATTGTAATTGTTCAGAATTAATAGTCAAGGATAGTTCTTCATTTTGAAATGCAAGTTTTTGCTTTGTTCCAACAGTAATACATTTAGTTTTATTACAATTTTTATCCTTGTACCATAATTCAATTCTATTCAAGTCTTCCTGGACTTTAGTTTGTATATCTGAAATATTCCCCCCAGAAATGTGTATTGTAGAATCATCAGCATACATATCAGTGTTGCAATTTGAAATACTTAAAGGCAGACCATTTATATATAAAATAAACAATAATGGACCGATTATCGAGCCTTGAGGTACATGTACTCCATATTTTACAGGACATTTATCAGAAAGAGCATTTCCGATTTGTACTTGTGTTCTATTTATCATATAAGAATTAAAAAGAGCTAAAGCTTTTTTATTGAATCCATATATTTTATACTTTTTAGCCATGATATCATGGTCAACAACATCAAAGGCCTTTTTTTAGATCTAAGAGTATAACTACATTGACATTTCCATTATTCATTTCTTCTATACATTTATCTATGATGTTGATTAAAGCAGTTTGACAGGAATTATTTGATCTAAAACCAGATTGGGCATCTTGTAGAAGATTGTATTTTGCCAAGTACTGATACATATGTCTTGAGATATGTTTTTCAATTAGTTTTGATATAACAGGTACAGTGTAGTACAGATATAGGTCTGTAATTTGTAGGGAGACATTTTCCCCCCCGACTTAAAAATTGGAAACACTTTTGCATTTTTTAATATGTTTGGATAAATACCGCTGTCTATTATTCTGTTGAATATATAAGTTAAGGGAGACACAATAAATGGGGCACTGACATTCAGTATCATAGGTCCAATGTTATCAGTTCCAGTTGATTTGTTTATGTCGAGATGTAAAAGATCCTGTAGTAATTCATTCATCTTCACCCGGAGTGTATAACAAATTGTGTATTTTGAGATATTTTATTACCGGTATTAACAAAGTTAAGTAGTTTACTAAGATTAGTGGAAGTTGACATATTTTTACTTCTAAGATTTTCAACACAAGAAGTAAAAAACTTGTTAAAGGTATTTGCTATATCTATTGAGTTATCAACTTTTAGATCATTTTCTGTAACAAGCCTGTGGGGTCTGATATGGTTTGATGGGTTTAGGCTGTGTATACATTTCCATATTATTTTGGGGTCTTTGGATTCTTTTAACATGTTATTGTAGAAATTTTGTTTAGCTTCATCTAATATTTGCTTTGTTCTATTTCTCCAGAATTTATATTCAGCCCACATATCAAGTTTTTTAAATTTGTCTGGCATACTGAACTTCTGTATCATACCATTCAATTCAGGTTGTTTATCTCTTTTAACTCTTTTTGTTAAAATTGGTGCATGATTATTTAGTATTTCATTAAATAAATTGTACCAGATTTTTAAAGCATCATTAGGGTCTTCTACATATTCAACTTTATTAAATGGAGCATAAGATAAATATATGGTAGCATTGGTACAATATGAGTACACTTCAAAAGAAATTATAATCTCTTTGATCAGGTCTTAATTAATGTTATTACTTTTGTATTGTTTTCTCTTTATTTGAATCGATCGTAATTACTTTCTATTTTAAGCTTGACCCAAGCTTGCCTATCTTTGATCACATGAACGGTTCATTATTTGATGAATTAATACTGATTAAAGATTAAATAATATATTGACCCTTTAAGACTAATTACCAATACAGGTAGCTCTCAGTCTGTAAACAATCCAAGATGCTAAAATCGGTTGGATTATGTAATTTTTCCACTGAATTATCCCCCTTTGATATCGATGCACATTTATTTTTGTGAAATAAATTATGTCTATGGGGGTAAATGATAGAAATAACTTTTAATTTATGTTAAAATGATATGGAATTTGTTAAAAATAAACATTGATTTAGCGTATACGACCTAAATCATATTTTTTAAATTTAATTTCCACTTCGAATTATGTTTTCATGAAGAAAATGTGCTTCTAATTATATTTAATGCCCATATATGCTTGATTTGATCATCCCTACTTTATAATTTGCATATGTTTGAAGCATTTGTACACAGGTCTCTTTATATAGCCCCGTAGAAAATACCATGTCACTCTGTGTCAACTTTTCTGAATTTTTCATTCATTGCATCGGGGCGACACCTAGTCTGAGATTCCTCTGCCGTCCGACGGCTCTTTGTTCGACTTTCTGAGGGTAAGATGGTTATGAATGAATAGAAAAATGATTGGTGAAGCGATTTATATAAGGGTTTCGGATAGAAAATAAAATCCGATAGCCACGAAACGTGTCGACCCAGAGTTGGAGTGGCAAATCCGCTGTTTTCCTTATGGAGAGCGCTCTGACGTCCCATGGCTCCAGCAAATCGAACAAAAAGTCGTCGGACGGCAGAGGAAACTCGGACTACTAACAGAGGTGCCAGTCGCCATACCAGGGTGACTATTCAAAATTACAAGGCGACTTGAACTTTGCTTTTGACCAACGAGAAAACGAAGTCAACCTTCACATGGCGACTTCTTCTCCCTGTCACTATGCAGAGCTCCAGATAATTTTCAAGTCCAAAGGGTAATTACCCCTACTTTTGAAAATGATGGGTATTTGCATATTTCATTTGCACTATTGTACTCTCTACTTCAGAAAAGATTGCTTACATGTACACTTTTAAAATTATGTTTGACACATCACACAAGTGTTATTCAATAAACGCAGGATGCAAGTGAAATGTATATCTCTGTTTAATTACGATTTGCTCGTCGACTTCGACAGTTTTCACAACCGTGTTGATAATGTCATCAATGATTCCTTTAACTATACTTTCACTAGACACAGATGAAACTGTCAGGAATTTAAGCATAGAATTTTCCGTAGTGCTCTTGTGCTTAGTAGTGCACTTATTCATGTTTTTGCTCATTTTCAACGAACGTGTTCCCAAATTTACTTTCGTTTTAGTTCTTACTTATTATGTAAACCGCATTTATTTGTAATATTGACCGCGATTAGATGATTTATCGTAAACATCCAATCAGATCTCTTTTGACATCGATGCTTAGAAAGGCAAGCATTCGCTCTCTCCTTCGAAAAAAAAGCATAAAAGGAAGTAATTACGGGGCATTTCTCAAAGACAAAAATGTATTGTTATGTACACGACTGTACAAGTACGCTCCGAATTTGGAAAGTTTGCTTACACAGCAATATGTATGCGTAATGTGCACACTCTGATCTGATAATACATGCGATTTTACTCGTTTTCATAGCATAAAAAACGCAAATACACAGCTTATCTGAAGCTCTGACTATGGTCATGAAACTGAACTTTATTCAGCATGTATTGATGAAATTTCCTACTCTTTGAGTACTCGTGCAGTCTGCAACGTTAGCCACTAGCCCAATGCCCGCGGCTAGTAAAATAACGAGAGGGCTAGTTAAAGCTTTATAATGCTAGCCCAAATGGGCTAGTGAAAATCAATGACCTTTATCTACAAAAAAGCTCTGAGTATTCAGATAATTTCTTGGTACGATTATTTGTATGCGTGAACGTCTCGCTGCTGTTTGTTTACTCTTACAAATGCATTTGTCACGTTGTTAACCTCGTGAAGTTCACCTGAATCAAGTTCGGAATATGCTTTGTATTGTGGTTAACAAGAGAAAAATCCAGACATTCCGTTTTGATAATATGACTAATTACTGACCCACCTGCCAACTAGGAAGAGCTCTGAACTCCCCGTACAACGGGGTGGTATATAAGACCCCGATTTATATAAGATAATGTTTTTGATCGATGTTCTTAGCTAATAAATGACTATTTCTAAATTTTTATCACATTTACTTCTCCTCGAGGCGACGGCACGCTTTTTTCGCTTCCATGTACGTTGCTGTCTGTACACTTTGATCGAATCAGTTGGTAATTAGCTGATGTAAACATACATGTACATAAATATCAAGTTCAATAAATGATACGTTGGGTTAAAGCCAATAAAGGTGCCAAGCCTGGTAAGGTTTCAGTTAAGCGGAAATGTGAACCAGAGGAGGAACACAATTTATATCTTTTATTCGGGCTAGTTAAAATCTGGGAGGGCTAGTAAATTGTGGGACCTGACTTGCCCCCTGGGCTCGTTGTTGAAAAAGTTTTTGGCAGTCTAGTTCTTTTAATCTACAATTTTTTTTATCCAGGACCGGAAATAATAGGTAAAGTAAAAGTAATGCATATGAATGTCGTGGTAGCCATGCAACCAGAATAAATTGTACCAACAAATTGAGGATGTCATACAATTTCTGCGTATATCCATGTGCTTTGACCTTCCATTTACCCTCCCCCTTTTATTTGTTAGTTAAACTAAGGAGATTGTAAGATAAGTATAATGTTTTAATTGTTGGAAAGAGATGAGCATGGTGGAATGATTCATCCGGTATTATTACAATCACTTTCATATTAATAATGCATATCAACAGCTAACAGGTAAGTAAATATGTTTGCCGCTGTATAACCTACAATTTTTGGTGGCCATTTCTGTTTTGGCGGATGTGAGGTCAACACTTTTTGGCGCATGCGCTTAAATTGAAATAGAAATGGCGGACACTGGTGAGCTCAAGGTAAGTATTATGCCCTATTTCATAAAATTATTACTATTATATCGATTTTTTTTTAATTTTTCTGAGTTACGATATACAGATTGTATACGGTGATATTACAATATTTAAAAAAACAATCGAATGATCGACAAATGAGACATTTCTCTTCGTTTTTACACCAACTTTTTGACGTCCTCGTCCAACCTGCAGTGACCTAGATTTCAAAACAATGTATGTTTTGTCAATATTCAATCGCTAGTTTCCCATAGATTTTTATGTATTGATACATCGACAAGAACAACTTTGATGAATAAGAACCGAGTTGAAATGTGTATTATACTGACATATTCAAGTCATGGTAGTTATTCAATTTCTCGAAGCGGGAACATTTTGATCGTCACGGGAAATAACTTCAAGGAAGGTCAAGGTCAGTAAACGTTTTCTATAAATAGAAAAATGGAAATTTTGCATTTTAAAGAAATATCAATCATTATCAATTTTCGTAACAATAAAAGTGAAAGATCATGACATTGACCTTTCAGTTTTAAATCCTGAATATCTGCTTCATTGTTAGGAAGGTCCTATTTTTTTTTTCAGAATAATTTAAGCAGTTATCAATAAACACCCTGTACCCTTTTACTATTGTATTGGTTGACATTGTTGTAAGAAGATATGACCCAAATCTGTAAAAGACTTTGGGGCACTCAAGGGAATATGGTATCAGAGAAAGTTTTGTAAGCATAGATAGGCACTCCGCACAGTGAATCCAAAATATTTTACATGGTGGTTTCATTGTTTCACTGCTCAATATACATACAAATGTACATGTAGCAATCCCCCTAAATAACTATTTCACATTAAGCCCCTATTTGAATATGAACAGGGGTTTACCGTGATTGGCACACTTATGTGCAGAAGATTTCAAGTAAACCCGGATCAACATACATGTTTTATATTTCCCGCCTATTTTGTTTGTTTTCTGGGAGTGAATAACAATGGTGGTTTTCTTTCCAAAGAAACTTTATACTTTTTGTGACCGGTACATATCATTTCTAATAAAGATTTTTTAAGTTAAATGAGCCTATCTACGATTTAATGCACTATATGTTAAAACACACTTTCAACAATATTTCAGTTACAGGTATACAGACTTTTTGAAATTTGTTTTCATTTTACTGGACATAGGTCCAGCACCAAGGAATTTTCTGCTGGACCCTCTGAATTTTTGCCGGACCTTTTTATGTAAAATTGTTTTAAAGCCAAGCAATGTCATACCGTTATTATTATTTTAGTCTAGCAGAGCACTTTCTGTATTTAACTTCATTAGTACTGGTAGAGGCCTAAAAATAGGAAGACCAGTCACCATCCAGAATAAACCAAAAAGTTGAAGCCATGCACCAAAAAAGAGTAGCCAAATCCAGCTAGGGATACCCTCAAACTTTACCAGATTTAAAACATAATTTTTGAAAATTTTATTGAGATTACAATAACAATATTCTAAAAGTCAATAGACTCAATCTCCAGTTCAATTTCCCTATGCAGTCTCTCAACGTTTGCCCGGCTGAGCTCCATCGTAATGCTTCAGGAACGACCACATTTTTATTATCGACACATTGCCATGTTGTCGGAACTGTAAACAAAATTCTAAATAGAAACGGATTCGGTGAAGGGAACGATACAAATCGGGGACGTTGTGTTTTTTTATTTTATTAATTTTTTGGGGGCTTTTCACTCGAAAAGATCATCTTACGCATCACATTATATTCAAATATATTTATTTTAATGACAGTTACCAATAATATTGACCAAAAACAGATAAAATATCACGTATTCAATGCGGTTACGAATTCCGAGTTGACCGAACTTGTTCCGTATTTACAATACGACCTGCGTTTCCTACTTCCGTTAAAAAAGTAAACACATCATTTAAAAATTTTGGCGGACATGGGGACCGGCATTACCGACGTTATTGGCGGACCTCATGATTTTCTGCCCCCTAGGTCCGATAGGTCTGACGAATTTCAAAAACTCTGGGTATATCGTGGTTGTCAATTTTATTGGTGGAGGAAACCGGAAAAAAAACCACCAGACTGTCGTAGGTCACTGACAAGTCCAAAGTCCAGAGCAAAGGGTCTCGAACCTACATAATATTGAGGTTTTTTTGTGTATTTTATTCTAAAAGTGGTCAAATTTCACCTACAACATGTATTTGGAAGGTATAGAATTTTTATTTTATATCCCCACTCGTAGAGAGGGGGCTATATTGCAATCACCTTGTCCATCTATGAAAATAGAATTTTATTTTTGCTGTTCTTTATGTTGCATTAAATTTGATTCTTTAATGTCATAACTTCCTCTGTGTTCCTGTGAAAAACCAGTCTGAAAATATAAAGCTTTCAGATGTAAAAAAGAAAAAAATAATTTCTCTACCTACCTACTCAGCTGCTGATAGTGTGGGTCGGCAATGCCAAACAAACAATATTTTTGGAGCTACAGCTTTAATATTTTGTAGGATGTTTATACACTTAATGGAGGTGTGCGTGTCCACAGGATTTTGATTTTCTCAAATATTCTCAAAATGACAGGTAGTTAGACCTTAGTCATTTTTTTTTTTCGTACTAGCTGCATAAAGGGAACATGGTTTGTCTGTCTAACTCCTACAGTTTTAGAGCTACAGCTTTAATATTTTGCATGATGTTTATACATGTACACATAATGGAGGTGTGCATGTTCTCAGGATTTTGATTTTCATAAAATATTCTCAAAATGACAGGTAGTTCCCTGTTGGACTTACAATGTAGTCATTTTGTTCGTCCGTCCGGATATAGATATATGATTTGTCCAGCTATCTCCTCCTACAGTTTTGGAGCTACAGCTTTAATATTTTGTATGATGTTTATACACATAATGGAGGTGTGCATGTCCACAGAATTTTGATTTTCCTCAAATATTTGATAATGACAGGTATATGTAGTTGGACTTAGTCATTTTTTTATGCCCCCGCGATGAAAAGTCGGAGGGGGGGGGGGGGGGGGGGGGGGAGAGATTTTTGTCAAATATTCACAAAATGACAGGTAGTTGGACTTCATTTCCTTCTTATGGTCAGGCGGAGGTGGCATCACTTCATTTTCAAAAAATCACTCCTAACAAAACAACTTTGTCCATAATTATCAAGTGCGGGAGCATACTTCTTTTCTAGTTTTTAACTTAATTTCCAAAAAGAAATTTATTCAATGTAAAAAATGTATTTCTGTCAACCTTGATTCATGTATACATTGTACCATAAAGAAATCACTTTCAAAATACTTAATGAATCAGATAGAAAACAGGATATTGACGATTTCATTCATGACACATGGCAGGCCTCTACATTAACATTTTTTTATACCTCCACTCATAGAGAGGGGGCTATATTGCAATCACCTTGTCTGTCCGTTCACACTTTCGTAACAGATATCTCAGCTTCTACTGGAAGAAATGATTTTATATTTGATATGTGGCTTTGGCATGGTGACTTGTACCGTGTCTCCCCTTTCCAGGTTTACTGCACATCTACTTCCTGTTTACCGTGTGACTTAGAATTTTTCATATTTGCCATAATGAAAATTTTCGTAACAGATGCTGAGATATCTCAGCTTCTACTGGAAGAAATGATTTGATATATGACTTTGGCATGGTGACTTGTACTGTGTCTCCCCTTTCCAGGTTTACTGCACATCTACTTCCTGTTTACCGTGTGACTTAGAATTTTTCATATTTGCCATAATAATTTTCATAAACAGATATCTCAGCTTCTACTGGAAGAAATGATTTTATATTTGATATATGGCTTTGGCATGGTGACTTGTACGTGTCTCCCCTTTCCAGGTTTACCGCATGACTTAGAATTTTTCAAGTTTGCCGTAGTGAAAACTTTCGTAACAGATATCTCAGCTTCTACTGGAAGAAATGATTTTATACCCCCACTCATAGAGAGGGGGCTATATTGCAATCACCTTGTCTGTCCGTCCGTCTGTTCACACTTTCATAACAGATATCTCAGCTTCTACTGGAAGAAATGATTTTATATTTGATATATGGCTTTGGCATGGTGTCTTGTACCTTGTCTCCCCTTTCCAGGTTTACCGCACATCTACTTCCTGTTTACCGCGCGACTTAGAATTTTTCATGTTTGCCGTAATGAAAACTTTCGTAACAGATATCTCAGCTTCTACTGGAAGAAATGATATTATATTGGACATGTGGCTTTGGCATGGTGACTTGTACCGTGTCTCCCCTTTCCAGGTTTACTGCACATCTACTTCCTGTTTACCGTGTGACTTAAGAATTTTTCATGTTTTTACGGCATTTTCTGGTAATGAGTGTTGAGATATATACAAATTTGACACAAATGAACGAGTGGGGGTATTCTTAGCACGACGTAGCATGCAACATCTTGTTTAACTTGTCCCTTCGGACAACTTACTTAGAAAAGTACTTGTCCGACTCAATTTTTTTAGTTGTCAAAATTTTTTTTTAATCAGCAATTTGTATAAAATGTTTTAGTTATTGTCTCACAAACATTATCTCATTCTGTCATTATTAAAAGACATTTGGAATATGACATCTTTCAATCAACAAATTTACATATATCACTTGGACATTAAGTCATTGGTATCAGGGTTTCAGCTGAATTTGATTAACTATGGTTAAATGACCTAACTCATATAAATTCCTCAGGCCTTTTGTCCTGAAAGGCACTTATTCAATAGGTCAATTGTGTCCTAATTTCCCTAAAACTTATAGGTCATTTAATGATATATTAAGGTGTGGTTTGATTCATTAAGATGCAACTGGAGCTTAATTTAATATTCATTTGTTTCAAACTTGCATACTTATTATGATATTTGGAATTGACAACCAGACATGTTTTCAGAGGTCACCATCTCTTTCCAAAAAAAGTTAAGCTTAAGTGAAAATAAATAGAAATTAAAATCAAATTCCCCAATGAGTCAAAGACTTAAGAGAAAGCTACCCTAAATAGGTTACAAAAAAGTCTGCTTTGAAGTAAACATTTTGTAGAATTTTTTTTTTATATTAATAAAGCAAAGTATTTTATTTAAATTCACAGAGAAATAAAAATTTCAGTGGATCTTTTCAACCATTTGTCTTTTTCAGGAAAAACTTGTAATATTTGTCCATTTCAAAGGTTTCAATATTTCCCAAAAACCTAAATCAAGTCCTCTATCGTATTTTGCACAAAAGACAAGTTTAAATTTGGCGCCAAATAGATATCCAATAATTTTTACGTGTCCGGTACGGAGTAATTCTTGTTCTTATATTTCAAATATTGATATTTTCGTTCATTAAAGCGTTTCTGAGATTGCGAATTTAATTTTGTCAATGTTCTTGAACTTCATCAAAGCATGGAGGAACGATAAATGATAAAATAAAAGAGTTTTGATCTGGCGTTTCACTTTAGTTTTACCCCGTAATCAAAATAAATTATGGACAAATTGGAGAATACTCGATCACGTGTCCGATGCATATGTAGTATGTGTCGGTCTTTTTGGTCACTTATTTTGAAACAAACGGTCATTTTGACAGCAATGTCAAATTATTTTCTGTCATATATGCAAATTATCGCCCGATGACCGACGCCAAACAGAAACCCTGGGTATCAAGCGATGCCATCATGGCACGAGTGTCTAATAAATCATCAATTTCCAAGTTTGGTTCTCGAATAGCAGGCTGATTTAAGTGGGAATCGTATAATATGGATTGAATCCAGGATGCTTTGGTCGTTTGGACATCCGTTTTTCACCATCTATTGAATGTAGATTGTGTATCAAAATCAGTTACTGAATGTCCTCCAATGAAAATAAACATCAGACACCTTAACATTTCTGGTTGAATTTAGCTCAGCCGCTTGTTGTAAATGCATACTTTTTAAGATCAGGGGATATCATAGATCCGTGAAGATGGGAAAGGCATTGACGTTTCCAGGGAATTATAGTATAGGAGAAGGAAACACTATAAACAAATCTACTTCTATTTATGTTGTTTGCTTGTCTGTTGGACAACTGTGGTTCAAGATCTATTTGTCCGACGTCAGTTTTCACTGATATCGGACAAACGTTAATGTCAAGGCCTGCATGGCAAAAATATTTGGGTGACATAAAGCAACCATTTAAGATTACAAGGCGACTTGAACTTTACTCCTGACCAACGAGAAAGCGAAGTCAACATTCACAAGGTGCCTTCCTCCCCGCAATCGGCCTGTAGTGAGAATCCTGTTAATTGTCATATAATATCAGTGTTAAAGCTATTTATATTGATTCAGATGACGTTATTTTATTACAGCATATAATATTAATAAGAACATAAGCACTATCTTGTACGGACAGCATGTTGTTGGTAAGGGAATCATGGTGCTGCTTAAATTGTTTGGAGGGAAACACTAATTTTTATCAGAAACATTTCAACAACCACTTTCAGTTTGTAATATTGCATTAGTTAATTAGTTAATAAGAACTTTAATGTTAATTTAAACTTTTATTGTAGCAAATGGTAATGAGCTTTAGAGTGTCCGAATTACAGGTTCTACTTGGATATGCTGGACGAAATAAAACTGGAAGAAAAACAGAGCTCATGCAAAGAGCTCTACAACTTGTACAGAAAGGAGCTTCAGTACCCATACAAATAAAAATAAGGGAATTATACAAGTAAGTCATAGAATGCATGATGGAGTTATAAATTACAAGAAGTTATATAATTAAAGGTAGACATTTTACTTCAAAATTAAGATATAGGATCTTTGTCAAATTATGTCTCCCCTTCTAGGAGGAACAGTTGGTTTTCTCCTGTTCATCTGTCAGTTTTTTCAAAACTTTTCATACTTGTATATTACTATATGAACAGTCCTCAAAGTGGGCTTTAAATTTTTGTGGCCATATGGCCACCAACTCCAAAAATATGGTGGCCAAAGTAAAACAAAATTGGTAGCCAAAGATACAAGGTAAAAGAGTAAAAACAAATATTCAGTGATTTAATCAGGGTCTTTAAGTTCAATGTCTTCTTCTGTAGGTCAGTTTTGATATTGAAAGTTCAACATTTTCGAGATTTTTTTCTGGGTCATATTCCTCCACAACTAATCCTTATGAGGTGTTCCAAGGTGAATGTAGACAGGCAACTTCGTACATCTGACTTTATTCTGTTTGAGTTGAAAGTCTTACAACCCTTTAAGGAATCAGAATTTCTGGCCATACTTGGAAATGTCTTACAAAATTTACAAGTCATTATGTCATTCTCATACACAAGCCATGAATCCTGAAACTGTCTTTTGAAATTTTTTTCGTCGGCAACGGCCACTTTTGGTTTCCATTTTACAGCCTTACTCGCCAGACTGGCGTGTACTGTTTCAACATTGTCAATGACTGACGATTTGGATTACTTACTTGCTCCTGTTACAGCGTCATCATTATCACCCTTTCTCTTTAAAAAGTTTGATAGTTTCAAATTCTGGGACATTTTCACATGTTTACGTATGCACACGGCACATTAATAAATATCAATATCGATTTTGCACTTTAAATTACTTCGATTTCACCTTACTTTCAAGTGCAAAAATGACTTCCAATATGGTGATCACTAAAATCGAATCAATGACGGAAAATTATCCAGAATTTTCGGTCGCCAACCTCAATTAGGATGGTGGTCAGGCTGGCCACCAGATTAAAATTTTGGTCGTCAAAAATGGAATTTGCAGGCCCAGATGACCATTTTAGTAGACAAAATTGAGCCCTGTATGAAGATTTACATATCATTACACAGGCCTTTCAATAAGGGGCGGTACCAGGTACTTTTACCTGCCTTAGATGGTCTTTGATACCTCCTGATTTTAAAGAGTGTTGTATAAGATACTCATTAAAATTATTCAAATTCTAATCAAGCATACCGCCTGTAATTAGTGCAGTACTGGTAGACTTGAAAAATATTGAAAGCCCTACATTACGTCAATTTGATCAGATTATGTTAGAAGGATTTTTCCCACTTTTTGACTCCTCAAAAGTTTCTTAATGTGCAACTTGTTCTACAATTTAAATTGGATTTAATAAAAAGATTGTGTGCTTGCTAATTAGCGTATGCTGATCAGTTATTATTTTTGTGACCTACCGGCTACCAACCAATCCTAAAATATGAGATTATTATGTTGCTGTAATAACTATAACAAGACAATTCTGAAATGAATGACACAGAATGTGATTGTTGTAGTGTCCCACAGGTGTAATCAGCCATGGGATACATACGATGTCTTTCCTAAAACAAACTGGATTGCTGTAACCCAACCTGCAGGAAAAAGTGATAGAAAATAAAGGGGTTTAATAGGGTTTTGGTGTGTAACGACTCTTTAAAGAATATTTCAGTTACATCGTGACGGTCCGTTTTATTGGTGGAGAATACCAGAGAAAACCACAGACCTGCCACAAGTCATTTACAAATTTTATCACATAAGGTTGTATCGAGTACATCTCGCCTGAGCGGGGTTCAAACTCACAACGTTAGTGTTGATAGGCACTGAATACATAGGTAGTAATAAATAATCCAACTACCATACCATCATGACTACGACGACCTTTAAAACAAAAGCATTGCATAGAACATGTGAAGGCTATATCATGGATATTTTAGTTTAATTAGTATACAATACAATTATAAAATGTATTAGTAAACCTGTGACTGATCCTTGAGAAGAACATTTGTTATCTTTTCAGTCAAATTTTTTCATCTAACAGGAGAAAGCCTCCCGGGAAACCAGAGGATGGACCTTTATATAACAACAGTAAGTGTTACATTATAATGGTGGTGGCATGCAATTATTGTACAGTCAATCCTTGTTTTTATTGAAGCTCAAAGGTTTACTTTTCTATTAAATGAAAACCTAAGAAATTAATTAATGTTTTAGTTAACAGTTGACATGCTACATGTATAAATGATCATCATTCAGAATTTGTTCGGGAAGCAATTTGATTAAATGTGTTATATAAATATCAAAACATTAGCATTAAAAGAACTTCAGGTTTATTAACAAACAATTGTAAGATTTCCCTTGGATATGATTTCATTCTTACAACTGCTAACTCTTCCAGTCAATTTCAAAACCTAACGAGTTTGTGGTATCATGTCCCAAATATTTTCCATTTCAATTTATTTTGGTAAACACTTGTATGTTTCAGTTTCAGACTTATGTAGATAATGTTTAATCATCAAATTCTATGACATGACGACCTTGACTTAAACCATTTGATCTATTTCAAGGTCACATGTTTATATGTTCAATGATTAAAATGCTAGGTATCTTTGACTTATGTTTCCTAAGTTTTGACCAATAATGCTTTCAATCAGCTTTTAGAAACAGGATATTCTTATGTAGGAATTCTCTAAAACATAAATTCAAAAATATAGCAAAATGGGATTGATTACTACCTTTTTCAATGTCACATGTTAAGAAGAATTGAAAAATTAGATTCTGGGTGTGTACAACTTAATATTTTCTAATTTTGAGGAATAATGAAATTTTTTTCGTGTTATTGAATCAAATATTTCCACTGGATATTTCGTTCTAAGCCCCCAGATACATAAATGTATATGTTATTAAGCTAATGGAAAAGATCAGTTTCATAATAAAGCAAGGCTGAGATATTTAATATGGCTTTAGTCTAATAGTAAAATGTACACTTTATACATATCATCTAAACACATATAAAACCAGGTTTGACTGTACAATTGTAAAATATAAAAATATATACTACTACAATATATACACATAAAGTAAGATGTAAAAAGTGTGTATACATTGTATAGAGTAGTACAATGCTTTTAAGTTTTCTTAATGTTAATAGCAAAATGTCCCATCTATCACAAAATTCATTGTCAAATATAGACATGGGCAATGTTAAAATAAATTGTTATACCCCCACAACGAAGTTGTAGGGGGTTATACTGGTTTCACCATGTCCGTCCGTCTGTCTGTAGACAAATCCTATGTCGTACGATAATTTGAGTTGTGTTTCTTAGAATCTTTTAAAATTTTATCAGCTGTTTACTGGTGAAGAGAGGAGGATCCCTTTCATTTTTGACGATTTTCACTTTTGCCGTTCCAGAGTTATTGGACTTGATATGACGGAAAATAGGATTTTTACCCTATGTCGTTTGATAACTTGAGTAGTGTTTCTCAGAATGTTTTGAAATTTTATCAGCAGCTTACCAGTGAAGAGAGGAGGATCCCTTTCATTTTTGACGATTTTCACTTTTGCCGTTCCAGAGTTATTGGACTTGATATGACAGAAAATAGGATTTTTACGCTATGTCGTATGATAACTTGAGTAGTGTTTCTCAGAATGTTTTGAAATTTGATCAGCAGCTTACCGGTGAAGAGAGGAGGGTCCCTTTCATTTTTGGTTGGAACAATCAGTAATGTTTTGGTTATGGAAATAGGTTGGACAGATGTGGGGAGCGGGAGGTATACTAGTTTTATTACACGCAAGAAAGTCAAACAATACAGAAAAAATCTGTGAATTACCCAAAATAGATGGTTGGACTGGATGTCTAATTTTAAAAATATACTTCCTTTTCACAATATTACTTATTACATAAAGATCTTTGTGGAAAATAACAAATGTATGTCTTAACAAAATGGTACATGTATTATCTCCCTTTACTTAGTTAATATCAATGATAATTGTGTATTGGTTAAGGGAGATAAGTAGCCAATGTCTTCACTTCTGTAAAATCAAGTAATACTCTGGGTTTTCTTGTAACCTTTCAACTCTGGGTTTTCTTGTAACCTTTCAAATGTTTTATTGTTATTGCCTTTTAAGCTTTTTAGCTTTTATATTAATAAATATAATAGTATGTAGAATTAACAGGTATTTTTCCAGAAACAATCGCCTCTTTTTCTAATAGCAAGAGTTACTTTCCATTTGTGTAGGTGATGTTTCATTGCATGTTAAAATGTTTTATACTGTTAGTTATTATCAGCTTTCATTGCACAATTTGATATATAACAGGTTTTCATATATCACACACAGTTTTATGCAAAATAAATTCTTGCTAAATTATTAGTATTTAAAAAAAAGAGTAGTGACCCTTTTTATAAACTGATAAAAATGTGTGGTGTACATGTATTTATTTTAGTTTATTTAGTTTCCCTTCAGCAAATTTCACGAAATTTATCACACTGATACTTATGTGATGATTGAATAATGAATTGATAATTCATAATGAGTAGTTAACAGCAGAATTTCATGATTGAAAGCTTCTTCTCGTGGTAAGGAGTTACACACTCTTCTAGGGCACCCAGTCTTGCTTCCAATTTTTGTTCTGCCTGCGGCGAAAGTCGTTTAAACATTCAAGGCTGCTGTCTCCTCTAGCAAATACTATTTTATGAAACATGTAAATAGCTTAAACCTTTTTCAATTGTCATGTGCAGCCTCTGACATAGCTGTCAATTTGTTGAAGGGGGTCAGTATGTGGTATGAGTATAATTAATAATCAAAAAATATTTGTGTCACCTGTGGATGTGGTACAGAGCTCCTTACAGTTTTTTTCTCTATAATGGTAAAACGACAATATTCTTTCAATTCAGATGTTTCTGGAACTATACCATACATAATAACATTGTCATAAAATCCATGCAACTGCAGCAGTGTTATAAAGGGTTACCGTGATTGCCTGGAGTATGGTAGATAGTAGGTTTGAGTCCCTAACCTAAAACTATAATATTGGTATTTGTTACTTCTCCTTTAAGAATGCAGCATTATGGAGATAGATCAAAGACTGGTTGGCTCATAATCAAGATAATGTGTCAGAGTGGAACAACATGTTTACCTACGAACTCTTGTTTCAGTGAGTTGACACTTTTAAAATCCAACTAAACGTGTTGGTCTAGTTATAGTACAAAGTGGACATCACTATCTTCACATCAAATGCAACTTGTTCATGCCATGATAACTGAAATACTATTCATTTGGCATTAAACAACAATCACTCGTTCACTGTAACTTCCATACAAAGATACAGTTAGTGTATGGTAGACATAAACATACAAAGATACAGTTAGTGTATGGTAGACATAAACATACAAAGATACAGTTAGTGTATGGTAGACATACATACAAAGATACAGTTAGTGTATGGTAGACATACAATTTTATGTTTTGTTATAGGAAGTAACACAACATATCCACCAGGGTGGTTAGGTAAGTTGGTCAATATTCTCATTCTGCTCATGAAAGATGATTATTTACATTTTTCAGTTGCATCGTTTACCTACATTTTTTTGGTCTACATTATATGAGAAACAGTCATGGATACTAACATAGATTACTCTCTCAAAAGATCAAATTTTATAGATGGAATTTGCAAAATTTCAGAGAAATTATTTTCAAGTACAATGTTTTTAATATGCTTGTACTGAGAAAAACTATGTTTGATATAAGTTTTCTGCAACTTTTTCAACAATAGTGAGAAAATATAATAAAAATAAGTATGAGATTAATTTTGAGAGAAATATGACAATAATTCATATAAGATAACTAATATATGTAAGAAGACGTTTTTGGTTTTGAAACATGGCAGCATAGATAGACCTAAGATCATGACTGAATTAACCATACAGGATAACAAATTACATTTACTGCTGAACTGACTTCTTATAATGTTGTTTTAAAACTTTGATTGTGTGTTGAAGTTTTATTTACAGACAATGACAACAGTGATACAAAGAAAGGTAAATCAGAACCAGATTGTTCATGATGGGATATGGTTGTTTATGACATGTTCACTGTTTACAGTAACTTTTATTTTAGGTCACCAAAGCATGAGCAGTTTATTTTCAGCACAATGTTGCAGAATATAATTAAAAAAAATGTTTGTTATGATTCGTGTCCATTCTATTTTTCCAGTAATGTCATCAAAATGTAATTTTCAGAAAGGGGTGTTGTTGATTGGTTATACCTTAATAACCAATTAAAAAACTTGTTATGGAAAATATCCATTGAATATCTAAATTATCAAAGAGCTGACAAGTCAGAATCCTGCAGAATACATAAATCTGCAGGATTTTATGGGGGTGTCAGCATCTGTCAGATAATACTAAATATCTGCTTAATCAGAAATTAATTTCAAAATGATTAAATTTTGATTTTTGCAGTGAAAATGGAAACTGGACTGCGATACAGAGGTGAATATTGCCTTATTTTGTACTGTCACATAGAAACTGCATGTTATACATGTGTATATAGTTTTCCTACTGTTTTAAGTGTACATGTTTCTCTCACAATCATTGTAGTATTTTAAAACATATAACCTTGGTTTGATGTTGTCTATACTTTTTATTATATACATGAACCAGTATATTGCACATAGATATTTTTTCTGTAAAGTAGATTATTTTGGCGAATGGCATTTTTTTGCATAATTAATAGGAGGAGGAAAAAGTGATATTCTCATATTTTTATCTTAATTATATACAAAAATCTATTTAAAAAAATGCTCAATTTAAAAAATATGAATCTCATTTAAATCAGAGGCATACAATTAAATGGTTGTATATTTTTGTTTTATTATCTGAAATACAGAAAAATCCCTTTTAGTTGCTCTTTATTTTGGTTTATTTTAGATTTTATTTTGTTTTAGGCTATATCAGTATAATTCAATTAATATACTGTATCAATTGTATAACGGTAGTGTAACTTTGAACTTTTGATATTTGTTTTTGCAGCTTTAAATGGAATGAAGGGGGTTTTAAATGGAATGAGGGGGGTTTAAATGGAATGAGGGGGGCTTTAAATGGAATGAGGGGGGTTTAAATGGAATGAGGGGGGTTTTAAATGGAATGAGGGGGGTTTTAAATGGAATGAGGGGGTTTTTAAATGGAATGAGGGGGGCTTTAAATGGAATGAGGGGGGTTTTAAATGGAACGAGGGGGGTTTTAAATGGAATGAGGGGGGCTTTAAATGGAATGAGGGGGGTTTTAAATGGAATGAGGGGGTTTTTAAATGGAATGAGGGGGGCTTTAAATGGAATGAGGGGGGTTTTAAATGGAACGAGGGGGGTTTTAAATGGAATGAGGGGGGCTTTAAATGGAATGAGGGGGGTTTTAAATGGAATGAGGGGGGCTTTAAATGGAATGAGGGGGGTTTTAAATGGAATGAGGGGGGCTTTAAATGGAATGAGGGGGGTTTTAAATGGAATGAGGGGGGGCTTTAAATGGAATGAGGGGGGTTTTAAATGGAATGAGTCTGAAAACTAATAGATAGGAAATAACCTTCATAAAAATACAAAATATATTATAAGTTAGAAGTAGAAAACTGTTTTGTTTCATAATTTTTTGGTTTGGAGTACTTGAACAATACTCCTATACCATGCATTTGATTACAGAAAATCATTCAAAATTATTGAAGGTTGATATTTGGAGGGATATCAATGCAACTAGTATTCAAAACTTGGGCCATGTTGGCACCTAAAACGAGAAAAAGCTGTAAAATTAAGGGACATATATTTGTATAAAGCTTTGAGTAAAGTATGCAAGAGTAGGTTCCATTGGCGATATTGCCTATATAAAATGGTACATGACCACTGATAAATGACACTATTGACTGTATTAACTTTGTACCAAATGAAATAAAAATACTAGAAGTAAACATGGAAACTTCTGTCAGTGGTTAGTTTTCTAAACAGGAACTAGAAAATATATCCTGACCTATCCTGACCTGTCAAATGTTTTACTGATAGGAATACTATCATAAAAATGAATATTAGATGTAAGCTTGAATTTGGAATGTTCATCATGTAGGAGTGCCCATCGACTAAAACCACTCACATTGACATTCATGAATTTTACTTGTATTTGTTGTCATAATAATGAGAATTGTTACCTTTATCTGCCTTTATAGATTTCTATAATGGACTGGTTTTACTTTGTAAAGAGAAACAAAGCAACAAATACTTCTTGTTGAAGTAAACTACACCATCAAAACCATCCATAAGTTCATCAAGCTGTTGAAAAACCTCCAAAGACATGAAAAAAGAAAGAATATAGATTTTGACCTTTGATGTTGTGACTGAAAAAGGTCAAGAAACCCTATGACATGTCTTAATTTTTCACTATTGTCCACATCCATGCTTTCTATATAATAACCTGACAATCTGCCATTAAGATGGCATCCACTCTCTGGGAATCGTTGCTAATACCCAGCTATTGTGTATGATCCCCTTTGTCAAATATTGAGTCATCATTGAGCTGACGTGTTATTGTGACAAAGTCCAATGTGAGGATGTAGTGAAGGGAATAGAAACCTGCGTTATATCAACTGTTAAAATTTAGCTTTCCCTTTCTAGTGAAATATAATATTTTTCCACTGTCATTGTCCTTGGCAGTCTGCACTTTAGCACTGGTCCTATTGCCCCGTCTAGTGAAAGTCTAGAACTTAATTGAATTTCCATTTCAATTGTATATCTACTTAAAACTAGCTATTTTTTCAATAACTTCTGAAGTCTAAAATCATAGACTGTTTGGTAACAAAGAGTGATTCTACTTTCACTTCTAAAATATCACAAGGAAGTGACTGTTTGGTAACAAAGAGTGATTCTACTTTCACTTCTAAAATATCACAAGGAAGTAACTGTTTGGTAACAAAGAGTGATTCTACTTTCACTTCTGAAATATCACAAGGAAGTATAACTGTTTGGTAACAAAGAGTGATTCTACTTTCACTTCTAAAATATTACAGGGAAGTAACTGTTTGGTAACAAAGAGTGATTCTACTTTCACTTCTAAAATATTACAGGGAAGTACATGTAACTGTTTGGTAACAAAGATTGATTTTACTTTCACTTCTAAAATATCACAGGGAAGTAACTGTTTGGTAACAAAGAATGATTCTGCTTTCACTTCTAAAATATCATAGGGAAGTAACTGTTTGGTAACAAAGAGTGATTCTACTTTCACTTCTAAAATATTACAAAGAAGTAAATTGTTCCAGATGAAGTAAACAAGATTAAACTGTACTACATATAACCATAACATAACATTTGTAATGTAGACACTATTTATCTTTTATTTCACAATTAACATATAGTAATATACAGTGAAACCTGTCTAATCTGAAACCTAAATAAAACAGCTGTATAAACCTAACTTTAAATCAAGTCCCAATTTTGGAAATCTTTGTTAATTTAACCTGTATAAACCGAACATCTGTCTATTCTGAGCACAAGAGCTGGTTCCAAGGAGGTTTGATATAGACAGGTTTCACTGTGCTTGATTTTCCTACTAATATTTGCATCTTATAATATATTGCATGTTATTTCTATGTGACAGGTACAATTTATGGTAATATCATTCACAACTTTATTTCCAGTTTCTTGTAAATTTCTAAGATTCAGTACAAAAATTAGAAATATTTCCTCTGATTTTGAGAAATTTTGTATAGAATGACACAGGGTCTTCAATACTTCATCAAGATTTGAATAAATCTGGTGAAATTATGTATAATGCACTCATATATTAGTACATTTGTACACATTTTGTTTTAAAGTTCAAAAAAGAAATTCATTTTGATAGAAAATAAAACAAAATTATATTTGAAAACTATAAATTATCTACATCCATCTTCCCAAATTATAGATGCATATGACTTGTATCATGTTACAATGTCTGTGTGGGGTGGGGGATACTACAGTCAAGTTATAAATAGGTCTTTTATAAGTTTGAAATTTGTGTGTACCTGTAATAAGTATAAACAACTTATTATTCAATACATATTTTCTAAAAATTCAAGTCTTTTGTATCAGAATGCAACAATGACCTGCACTGTTATATAGTAAATTAAATATTTGTACTGGTATAGGGAATTATAGAGCCATGATGAAATTGCAGGGGTCATGAACTCAGTCATAACATGTTGACTGTATCCTTAGTAACAGCTGACATGTCTACATGTGGTGGATTTGTTCTTCTGTTGCTAGGGATGAAACTGCAAGAAACTGAGCTAAAAAAAAATGATGTCAAATTATTAGGTTTATCAATCTAACAGAACTTTTATTGCTGTTCTTCATCCAAGGTCTTCAATGATGTATCCAGATGATACCATGAGGTTAGTTTGAAATGATCCATAGCCTGTAGTTGCATGGTACTCTTTTTCTTCTGATTGGAATCATTACATCCTTTAACCTAGCCTCATTATCATTTTGAAGTGTACATTATCTTACAGTATTAGAGAGATTCTTTGTCTATCATGGACTTTCATCCACTGGACACAATTTTACATTGCTTAAATGTTGTATCCATAATTCATGTAAGGTAAAGATTTGTCTTTGTAAAATAATTTGGTTTTGTTTAGGTGGTATGGACTATGCTTCTGGAACTGGTCATGTGTCATCACCAACCACATCAATGTTCCCTGTTCATCCTGATGTCCGATTAAAGCACCTTCCTTTTTACGATATAGTTGCTGAGTTAATGAAACCTACAAGTCTTGGTAAGTCACAAAAATATAATGGAAAAAGTTGAAAGAAATTTATTATTTAAATATTATTCTTATCCAAAACCATTTAACAGCAAAATTGCTTGAAATCCTGTATTTTTTTTGTACAAAGCTCCTCCCTTTGTTTCAGTGTTTACTTCTGCTATTACATATCTTAATGTTGATCTTAAATGTTTCCTCTTAATATACAGTTAAATACATATGCTAGGGTTATTGTGTTTATGCCACTTTCAACAATATTTCAGTTATATCGTGGTTGTCAGTTTTATTGATGAAATCACAGTACCCGGAGGAAACCACTGACCTGCTGCAAGTCACTGACAAACTTTATCACATTATGTTGCAACGAGTACACCTCAACTTGAGCAGGATTCAAACTCACAATGTAAGTGGTGATAGGCACTGATAGGTAGCTGTAAATACAACTACCATACAACCATGACATTATATATGCTATTAAAATAGCTGGAAATTTATTTTAAGTCTGTTGTAGCAAAATATCTGAATAAATGTTGAACCCATAATTTTACTGGACACAAATAGATCAAGGGAGATAATTAATTTTTTCCTGTTTAAAGACGAATTGTGTTTACTAACTGATTGTTAAGCAGAACATCCACAATGAAATGTAGTACACAATAGGCTCTTGATTAAAGTTCTTAAGCATTTGAAAACAAACTATTTATTACACTTGTTTTACAATCATTCAAGATTATAAATTATTATTTTCAGCTCCTCGAGGCACATCAAAGTTTCAGGAAACACATTTTAACTTTCATCTGACTCCACAACAAGCACAAGATATTGCTATGTCAAGGTATTGTAGATGAAAATTCAAACAACAGACAATGTATATCAGGGAAAAAAATTCTCTAATCTGTTAAAATTACCAGAAAAAGTGGAAAAGGCAAAAGAGTATTCCTCCATAACAAAAACATAACTGGGAATTTTCAATACATGTTACATTCATTTTATGAAAAAAATATCATGTTCAGTCTTCAAGTAGTGGAGCAAATGTTCTAATTAATAATCCTTTTGTAGTGTACTCTGATAGATATTTGAATACAATTTTTAGCTCACCTTGCCAAAGGCAATGTGAGCTTTTGCCATCACTTGGCGTCCGTTGTCTGTCGTCCGTTAACTTTTCACATTTTAATCTTTTCCTCTGAAACTTGGTAGGAAGCATCTATGGAAGATCCTCTATAAAGGTTGTTAATTTCGTCCCGATCCATTAACAAACATGGCCACCACAGGCAATTCTTGTTTCTGATTGGCCTATTTTTAAAAATCTTCTCCTTTGAAACCACTGGACCAAATGAACTGAAACTTGGTAGGAAGCATCTATGAAAGGTTCTTTATAATGACTGCTCATTTCGTCCCGATCCATTAACAAACATGGCCGCCCAAGCAATTCATGTTTATGATTGTATGCTTTATAAAAAAAAAAAATGTTTTTCTGTGGAAAGGGAGATAACTCTAATTTAAATATAGATATTAGTAAAATACAGTTAGCTATGAATTGAATTGCAGATAAATATGCCTCTAAGACCCCTCAGCCAAATGAACTGAAACTTGGTAGGAAGCATCTATGGAAGGCCCTCATTTCGTCCCGATCCGTTAACAAACATGGCCGCCATAGGCGACTCTTGTTTCTGATTTGCTGATTTAAAAAATTCTTCTCTTCTGTAACCGTTTGGCCAAATGAACCGAAACTTGGTAGAAAGCATCTATGGAAGGTCCTTTATAAAGATTGTTCATTCCTTCCCGATCCATTAACAAACATGGCCACCACAGGCGATTCTTGTTTCTGATTGGCTGATTTTAAAAATTCTTCTCCTCTGAAACTGGTTGGCCAAATGTACCGAAACTTGGCAGGAAGCATCTATGGAAAGTCCTCTGTTGCGATTGCTTATGTCGATCTGATCCGTCAACAAACATGGCCACCACAGGCAATTCTTGTTTCTGATTGGCCTATTTTTAAAAATCTTCTCCTCTGAAACTGCTTGACCAAATGTACCGAAACTTTGTAGGATGCATCTATGGGAGGTCCTCTATAACGATTACTCATTTCGTCCCTATTCATTAACAAACATGGCCACCACAGGCAATTCTTGTTTCTGATTGGTCGATTTGTAAAAATCTTCTCTGAAACCGCTTGGCCAAATGAACCGAAACTTGGTAGGATGCATCTGGTCCTCTGTAAAGATTACTCATTTCGTCCCTATCAATTAACAAATATGGCTGCCACAGGCAAATCTTGTTTCTTATTGGTCAATATCTAAAACAGCTTTTCCTCTGAAGCCGCTTGGCCGAATGATATGAAACTTGGTAAGAAGCATCTATGGAAGATCCTCTATAGAGATTACTCATTTCGTTTTGATCCATTTACAAACATGGCTGCCACAGGCAATTCCTGTTTTAGATTGGTCAATTTCTAAAAATCTTCTTATCTGAAACTGCTTTGCCAAAATGAACCGATATTTGGTGGGAAGCACCTATGGAAGGTTCTGTATTAAATTTCCTCAAGGCAGAATGAAAGGTGAGCGACACAGGCTCAGCCCACTGAGCCTCTAGTTACTTATCAATGTATGTATGTATTTCTTACATTTTATTTTTTACAATCTTAATTCACTTACAGTGTAAAAAAAATATTTTAAATGGATGACTCGGGAGTGATCAAACTGTAAATCAACCTTCTTTTTCTCAGCATTTTCTCATACTATGCCATTTATATTTTATTCCTAATACTTATTTTGCATATTGTAGGGATTTCAGACCTGTTGCAAGATGTGAATACATGACACAAATTCAATTGAGGTGAGTTGTACTTATTAGTAAACGGTAATTTTAACAGAATAAATGACCTCCTTCTTTCGCTTTGTTAACAAACGAGCGAGTTATCCATTCGGTATAATCTCATTAGCACATGCGCCGGTGACATTTTCCGCAAAAGTAAATATAAATTACCGTCTTCCAATCAAAGTATACTACCGTATTTGTACTCTTAGACATATCAGAATCGAAATAAATCATGGAAGCCAGAATGTGTTTTGAGTTTTAACATGAATTGGTGGATATTAGTAAATTTTATCCCTTGCTTCTGGCTCGGGATAAAATACTAATATCCACCAATTCATGTTAAAACTCACAACACATTCTGGCTTCCATGATTTATTTCTTAAATAGCCATGATGAAATTGCAGGGGTCATGAACTCAGTCATAACATGTTGACTGTATCCTTAGTAACAGCTGACATGTCTACATGTGGTGGATTTGTTCTTCTGTTTTTAGGGATGAAACTGCAAGAAACTGAGCTAAAATTTATGCAAAATCTGTGTCCAGTATTTAAAAAAAAATAGAATACATCATGTGACGTCTGTACATATTCCAATTGTGTTATTGGGAGATATCAAAGTTTTTAGCTCCTTGTGAGGTATTGTCACCACATTGCATTCATAAGTTTAACACAGCTAAAAAAATATTAGAAATCTCTGGAGCAAATGAAACCAATAATGGTAGGTATGTTAGTTGAATGTTCAGGGTTATTATCCCCTCGCCAATGAAGTTGCAAAGGGATATAGTAACTCTACCGTCCGTCCGTCCGTAACATCCTTGTGAACACTCTAGAATCAACATCCTTCAATGGATTTTGGCCAAACTTGGTACATTCTTAGTCCTTAAGAGAATCTGAAACCATATTGATTTTCAAGGTCATATGTCAAAGATCAAGATCACTGGGTCAATTTTTTTACTGTGTAACATCCTTGTGAAAACTCTAGAATCAACATCCTTCAATGGATTTTGACCAAATTTGGTACATACTTAGTCCTTAGGAGAGTCTGGAACCCTATTGATTTTCAAGGTCAAGGTCACTGGGTCTAATTGTTTCCTTGTGAACACTCTAGAATCAACATCCTTCAATGGATTTTGACCAAACTTGGTACAAACTTAGTCCTTAGGAGAGTCTGGAACCCTATTGATTTTCAAGGTCAAAGGTCAAGGTCACATGGTCTAATTTTTACCTTGTGAACACTCTAGAATCAACATCCTTCAATGGATTTTGGTCAAACTTGGTACATACTTAGTCCTTGGGAGAAACTGGAACCCTATTGATTTTCAAGGTCAAAGGTCAAGGTCACTGGGTCAAATTTTTAGGCGAGGGGATTGCGTTATCTATTTATCTGTTATCTGTTATCTGTTTTATTCTAAAATTCAACATGGCTGCTCAACCCATTATGCTTTCTGATTAGTTGAAATTTCAATTCTTTTTTTCTCAGAAACCATGTTTATTGTATATTTAATTTGTTTTTGTTAATTGAAACTATAATAAAGTTTTAACATTGAATTGTATAGAAAATGAATTAAAAAAATTGAGCCATTTAGCTATCAGATGGTGTTTGGCATCCATTTACTTTCCACATATTAATCTTATCAACTGAAACCACTGTGTCAAATTAAATAAAACATGTCAGGCAAGGTCATTGGGAGGTCTCAATTCCACAATTATACCCGATAGATTTGAAGTCTGTTCAATATGGCTGCTGTTGCTTTGCTGATTAGGAAAATACAGCATATTTGAGAGAAAAAAATCATTTAAAATCTTCTTATCAGAAACCACTAGGCTGATATAAATTGCCGAAGGTCCCTCGGCAGTTTCCCATTCTGAATTGTATCTGATAGGTTCAAACTCTGTCCAAGATGACCACTGCTACTAAAACTGGAAAAACAGCTTTATTGTAGCAGAATCAGCTCAAAATTTAGATGTAATGGCATAACTAGGATCTCTTTAACATATATTTTGGGGTTTTCTTCAAAATTCACTTTCACTGATTCTTGCTAAGTAAGTAAATAAAGCACGTGCTATTTTTTCTAATTTTTAATTGCAGATTTTGTCTATTAGAAACAAGTTGTGAACAGGATGATAATTTCCCTCCAAGTATATGTGTCAGAGTTAATGGTAAACTAGCTCCTCTTCCTGTAAGTATATCTAAATAATAAGTCACATATAATCATATAAACTGTTGTGAACAGGATGATAATTTCCCTCCAAGTATATGTGTCAGAGTTAATGGTAAACTAGCTCCACTTCCTGTAAGTATATCTAAATAATAAGTCACATATAATGATATAAACTGTTGTGAACAGGATGATAATTTCCCTCCAAGTATATGTGTCAGAGTTAATGGTAAACTAGCTCCACTACCTGTAAGTATATCTAAATAATAAGTCACATATAATGATATAAACTGTTGTGAACAGGATGATAATTTCCCTCCAAGTATATGTGTCAGAGTTAATGGTAAACTAGCTCCACTACCTGTAAGTATATCTAAATAATAAGTCACATATAATGATATAAACTGTTGTGAACAGGATGATAATTTCCCTCCAAGTATATGTGTCAGAGTTAATGGTAAACTAGCTCCACTTCCTGTAAGTATATCTAAATAATAAGTCACATATAATCATATAAACTGCATCGATGGTGTAATGGTTAGCATACTGACCTCATGAGGTAGATTGTGAGTTCAAGGTCGGGTTAAACCAAAGACAGAAAATGAGCATTTTCTGCTTTTCTGCTAAGCACACAGCATTAAGGAGTAACAGCTAAGACTGGTTGGCTCAGGATAGTGTCCCGAGTGGAGCGACATGTCAACCCACAGACTTGTTTCAGTGAACTTTATATAGCACTATAATGATCCAACTAAGCTTGTTGGTCTAGTACAAAGTAGACATCATCATTATCTCATTGAATGTAACTTGTTCTCACTAAGATATCGCTGAAAAATTGCTCATTTGGCGATTAACAAATATCATTTACTTGTAATAATAATTGTAACTGTTTTACTGTTACAATTGTAATTATTGTTTGTTGAAAGTTCAACTTTTTGACAATTGACTGTATGATATTTTCTCAGAAGATGATTGAATTGATAAAAACTTGTGCTGGTTAATGGAGATATAAAAGCTTACATTGTTTGTATATTAAACCTTTTCATTACCAATCTTTTTATTTTTATATTATTTCCTGTTTTGGAACCACCATGGTAGTGTATTAGATTGCATGCGGTAGATTGTGGTTTCGTTTTCAGATTGGGTTAAAAAAAACTATTAAATTGGTATTTGTTGCTTCTCCACTAAGCACACAGTATTAATGATAAAGAACAAAGACTGGTTGGCTTAGGGTCAGGTTAATGTGTTTGAGTGGAGCAACATGTCTGTCTGTGGACTGTTCACATCTTCATCATTTCATCAATAAGAAATCTTTTCCTGACATGATCTTGCTGAAAAGTGACTCACTTGGCATTAAGCATCAATTACTTGCTCACTTTATCCACAGTGCCACATAATATGCACAATAATTCATACTAACATGATAAAACCTTGTTTTGGATGCGAGAATCGTGATCCAGATACCAAATGGGAAACATATCTTTAATGCTGGAGATTATTAAGTGGAAATGTTTGGAAAATGTTTAATAGTTTTTCTATTTAAATAAAGCCAATTTGAGAGTTTTTAGAAAAGGTTAGTTTTCTCAACTTGCAATGAATGACTTGGATATGTATAATGATAAGAATTTTTGTCGTTGAATGAAAATACTTTCTTTTGTTACATATGCATTATAAAGTGAGACTACATATAATTGTTGGAAAAAACGAAATAAATAAATTCTTAGAACACAGCATAATTATTTACCAGACTATTAAATTATTATTTAAATAAGATTCAATAGAATATCAAGAAAAAATTAACTATGTATTATATATAATCATGTGCTTGCAGAATCCCATTCCCACAAGTAAACAAGGAGTAGAACCTAAACGTCCAGGAAGACCTGTTGACATCAC
The DNA here is from genome assembly GCA_963383655.1 of Bathymodiolus septemdierum. NCBI lineage: Eukaryota > Metazoa > Mollusca > Bivalvia > Mytilida > Modiolidae > Bathymodiolus > Bathymodiolus septemdierum. The sequence continues at coordinate 105,349,635 of OY726520.1, forward strand.
ATCATTTTGTCGTTTATCACCTACCATGCCTAATCAGATCGATGTCTCGTGGGCCACAGACTTTGGACGGGTAAGACATCTATCCTTGTTATTTAGGCACTGTTGTACAGTCAAACCTATATTAAGATGTCACCTTTTGAACAAAGAAATGGTAGCCTTATAAGACAGGTGACCTCTTAAAGGAGGTTCAATTCATATGAAATTTTCTATGACAGGACAAGAAAAATATGACCTTTTAATACAGGTGACTGCACAGGCAGGTTTGACTGTATATATGTTGTACTTTATTGTCAGAAAACCTACTATATTTTTATATTTAACAAGATTGTAGATGTAATGAAATGAATGACTCTGTTGTAAAATATGTATTTCTCTATGTACATGGTTAAAGTTATAAAGTGGTAAATTTGTGTTTAAACAAACCATTCGTGTCATAATTATTAATTTTAGCTTAAAAATTATCATTTCTTGTTGAACATAAATTAACAAATTTTCATGTTGGAGTTAATGTGAATTTCAATTAAATATTGATTAATTGGAAATTCCACCCAGGTGGGCATTCACACCTACACAGTAATTTTTTACAGTTACACTATAGGCAGATGTTTTTTTCATGGCCAATTAACTTTTGACAGCTTATAACCTGAAAAGTACTGAATGAAAATTCAATATATTGATATTAATGTATTCATAGAAAATTATTCTTTCTTTGAAATTGGAATTTAATATTATAATTTTTTGCTATAAAAAAGTTATATCATGAAATGCACACAAATTGCAGCTACCAATTTCGGTTAATTAACAACACTGACAGATAACTTTTTAATAAAATATGAGAAGGTTTGAAGAATACTCTCCCTTGAACAACATGTACTAAAATCAGGTCACTAGAGCTAACCATAGGGTCGCCAATTTTTGTAAAAGATAAAAAAAAATCACTCGTTAAGCAGAGAAAGGGGCAAAAAACTGATTTTCCTATGTGTTGCCTCCACTTCATGATACAGAACTTTTAATCCTCATGGGACTACAGTATGTAGGTAGTGACCTTATACGTCATTTGATTAAGTATGACCCTCAGACTGCCTCTACTTAATGGTACAGATGTTTCAATCCTCCATGGGAGTACATACTCATAGGTAGTGACCTTATACGTCATTTGATTAAATATGACCCTCAGACTGCCTCCACTTAATGGTACAGATGTTTCAATCCTCCATGGGACTACATAGGTAGTGACCTTATACGTCATTTGATTAAGTATAACCCTCAGACTGCCTCCACTTAATGGTACAGAAGTTTCAATCCTCCATGGGAGTACATACTCATAGCTAGTGACCATATACGTCATTTGATTAAGTATGACCCTCAGACTGCCTCCACTTAATGGTACAGATGTTTCAATCCTCCATGGGAGTACATACTCATAGGTAGTGACCATATACGTCATTTGATTAAGTATAACCCTCAGACTGCCTCCACTTAATGGTACAGATGTTTCAATCCTCCATGGGACTACATAGGTAGTGACCTTATACGTCATTTGATTAAGTATGACCCTCAGACTGCCTCCACTTAATGGTACAGAAGTTTCAATCCTCCATGGGAGTACATACTCATAGGTAGTGACCATATATGTCATTTGATTAAGTATGACCCTCAGACTGCCTCCACTTAATGGTACAGATGTTTCAATCCTCCATGGGAGTACATACTCATAGGTAGTGACCATATACGTCATTTGATTAAGTATGACCCTCAGACTGCCTCCACTTAATGGTACAGATGTTTCAATCCTCCATGGAACTACTTAGGTAGTGACCTTATACATCATTTGATTAAGTATAACCCTCAGACTGGTTATTTCATATATCTATTCATCCAGGGCATTCCACAGCAGCCGGGCACCGGGCAAATTGCCCGTCTAATTGCATTTTCCCCCAGGCTACTTTGTTGTCAAAAATGAAAATGTCAAAGTGAAAGTAAAATACGGCTTTGTTTTGCATACTGGTTTAGCGTGATCACCTCTCGTATGGTTTAGCGTGGTTTATTTCAGGAACCAGTTACGATTTCCGGTCAAGGTCAATTTTGCATCCTTGTCAATTAAACGTTTGAGACTATCAAAATTTTTCATCTAATGTGATAGATACGATAACATAACCCTCAGTCCGATTGTGCTCCAGTGAAGGTTACGATTTGGTCCCATTTAACATAATGGAGCAAATTAGATACTAATAATCCACAGTATCTATATAGGGTCGACACATGCAATTTGATGTTAACATAAGATTGTATGAATATTAACACGAACAAATTAAAATAAGGAAAAAGAGATGAAATAATAAAGAAATAAAGAAATTTTATTGGAAATAAATTTGTAAACAGAAAGTTCGAAAAAAGGGGGTGTGGTAAGTCTGTGCCACGAGCGCCTGTGTTGTGATGAACAACAAATGTACAAAAGTACAGTCAGAGACATAGCGTGATATATCACTGTGATAGACGTATCACTCTTCTTGGTGATACTGATCTATCTTTTGATCTGTTTAATCTACAGTGTATTTACTTATTATACCCCCACTTGTACAGAGGGGGCTATATTGCAATCACCTTGTCCGTTAGTTCGTCCGTTTGTCTGTCCGTTCACACTTTCGTAACAGATATCTCAGCTTCTACTGGAAGAAATGATTTTATATTTGATACATGGCTTTGGTATGGTGACTTGTACCGTGTCTCCCCTTTCCAGATTTACCGCACATCTACTTCCTGTTTACAGTGCGACTTAGAATTTTTCATGTTTGTCGTAATGAAAACTTTCGTAACAGTTATCTCAGCTTCTACTGGAAGAAATGATTTTATATTTGATATATGGCTTTGGTATGGTGACTTGTACGGTGTCTCCCCTTTCCAGGTTTACTGCACATCTACTTCCTGTTTACCGTGCGACTTACAAATGAACGAGTGGGGGTATTCTTAGCACGACATAGCGTGCAACATCTTGTTTTGATATGCCTTTAGTAAGTAACACTCTAAATGTAAAAGAAATTTTGAAAATATATTAAATAGAACAAAAAATATACTAGTATCCAAATCACTAAGATGAGTGATATGACTATCACGGTGATTTATCATGTTATGTCTCTGACTGTACTGTATCAGTATCACTAAGATGAGTGATATGACTATCACAGTGATTTATCATGTTATGTCTCTGACTGTAATGTATCAGTATCACTAAGATGAGTGATATGACTATCACAGTGATTTATCATGTTATGTCTCTGACTGTACTGTATCAGTATCATTAAGATGAGTGATATGACTATCACGGTGATTTATCATGTTATGTCTCTGACTGTACTGTATCAGTATCACTAAGATGAGTGATATGACTATCACGGTGATTTATCATGTTATGTCTCTGACTGTACTGTATCAGTATCACTAAGATGAGTGATATGACTATCACGGTGATTTATCATGTTATGTCTCTGACTGTACTGTATCAGTATCACTAAGATGAGTGATATGACTATCACAGTGATTTATCATGTTATGTCTCTGACTGTACTGTATCAGTATCACTAAGATGAGTGATATGACTATCACAGTGATTTATCATGTTATGTCTCTGACTGTACTGTATCGGTATCACTAAGATGAGTGATACGTCTATCACAGTGATTTATCATGTTATGTCTCTGACTGTACTGTATCAGTATCACTAAGATGAGTGATATGACTATCACGGTGATTTATCATGTTATGTCTCTGACTGTACTATAGCAGTATCACTAAGATGAGTGATACGTCTATCACAGTGATTTATCATGTTATGTCTGACTGTACTATAGCAGTATCACTAAGATGAGTGATATGACTATCACAGTGATTTATCATGTTATGTCTCTGACTACTGTATCAGTATCACTAAGATGAGTGATATGACTATCACAGTGATTTATCATGTTATGTCTCTGACTGTAATGTATCAGTATCACTAAGATGAGTGATATGACTATCACAGTGATTTATCATGTTATGTCTCTGACTGTACTGTATCAGTATCACTAAGATGAGTGATATGACTATCACAGTGATTTATCATGTTATGTCTCTGACTACTGTATCAGTATCACTAAGATGAGTGATATGACTATCACAGTGATTTATCATGTTATGTCTCTGACTGTACTGTATCAGTATCACTAAGATGAGTGATATGACTATCACAGTGATTTATCATGTTATGTCTCTGACTGTACTGTATCAGTATCACTAAGATGAGTGATATGACTATCACAGTGATTTATCATGTTATGTCTCTGACTGTACTGTATCAGTATCACTAAGATGAGTGATATGACTATCACGGTGATTTATCATGTTATGTCTCTGACTGTACTGTATCAGTATCACTAAGATGAGTGATATGACTATCACAGTGATTTATCATGTTATGTCTCTGACTGTACTGTATCAGTATCACTAAGATGAGTGATATGACTATCACAGTGATTTATCATGTTATGTCTCTGACTGTACTGTATCAGTATCACTAAGATGAGTGATATGACTATCACAGTGATTTATCATGTTATGTCTCTGACTGTACTGTATCAGTATCACTAAGATGAGTGATATGACTATCACAGTGATTTATCATGTTATGTCTCTGACTGTACTGTATCAGTATCACTAAGATGAGTGATATGACTATCACAGTGATTTATCATGTTATGTCTCTGACTGTAATGTATCAGTATCACTAAGATGAGTGATATGACTATCACAGTGATTTATCATGTTATGTCTCTGACTGTACTGTATCAGTATCACTAAGATGAGTGATATGACTATCACAGTGATTTATCATGTTATGTCTCTGACTGCTGTATCAGTATCACTAAGATGAGTGATATGACTATCACGGTGATTTATCATGTTATGTCTCTGACTGTACTGTATCAGTATCACTAAGATGAGTGATATGACTATCACAGTGATTTATCATGTTATGTCTCTGACTGTACTGTATCGGTATCACTAAGATGAGTGATACGTCTATCACAGTGATTTATCATGTTATGTCTCTGACTGTACTATAGCAGTATCACTAAGATGAGTGATATGACTATCACGGTGATTTATCATGTTATGTCTCTGACTGTACTGTATCGGTATCACTAAGATGAGTGATATGACTATCACAGTGATTTATCATGTTATGTCTCTGACTGTACTGTATCAGTATTACTAAGATGAGTGATATGACTATCACAGTGATTTATCATGTTATGTCTCTGACTACTGTATCAGTATCACTAAGATGAGTGATATGACTATCACAGTGATTTATCATGTTATGTCTCTGACTACTATAGCAGTATCACTAAGATGAGTGATATGACTATCACGGTGATTTATCATGTTATGTCTCTGACTGTACTGTATCGGTATCACTAAGATGAGTGATACGTCTATCACAGTGATTTATCATGTTATGTCTCTGACTGTACTGTATCAGTATCACTAAGATGAGTGATATGACTATCACGGTGATTTATCATGTTATGTATCTGACTGTACTGTATCAGTATCACTAAGATGAGTGATATGACTATCACAGTGATTTATCATGTTATGTCTCTGACTACTGTATCAGTATCACTAAGATGAGTGATATGACTATCACAGTGATTTATCATGTTATGTCTCTGACTGTACTGTATCAGTATCATTAAGATGAGTGATATGACTATCACGGTGATTTATCATGTTATGTCTCTGACTACTGTATCAGTATCACTAAGATGAGTGATATGACTATCACAGTGATTTATCATGTTATGTCTCTGACTACTGTATCAGTATCACTAAGATGAGTGATATGACTATCACAGTGATTTATCATGTTATGTCTCTGACTAATGTATCAGTGTCACTAAGATGAGTGATATGACTATCACGGTGATTTATCATGTTATGTCTCTGACTGTACCGTATCGGTATCACTAAGATGAGTGATATGACTATCACAGTGATTTATCATGTTATGTCTCTGACTGTACTGTATCAGTATCACTAAGATGAGTGATATGACTATCACAGTGATTTATCATGTTATGTCTCTGACTGTACTGTAGCAGTATCACTAAGATGAGTGATATGACTATCACAGTGATTTATCATGTTATGTCTCTGACTGTACTGTATCAGTATCACTAAGATGAGTGATATGACTATCACAGTGATTTATCATGTTATGTCTCTGACTGTACTGTATCAGTATCACTAAGATGAGTGATATGACTATCACAGTGATTTATCATGTTATGTCTCTGACTGTACTGTATCAGTATCACTAAGATGAGTGATATGACTATCACAGTGATTTATCATGTTATGTCTCTGACTACTGTATCAGTATCACTAAGATGAGTGATATGACTATCACAGTGATTTATCATGTTATGTCTCTGACTACTGTATCAGTATCACTAAGATGAGTGATATGACTATCACAGTGATTTATCATGTTATGTCTCTGACTGTACTGTATCAGTATCACTAAGATGAGTGATATGACTATCACGGTGATTTATCATGTTATGTCTCTGACTGTACTGTATCAGTATCACTAAGATGAGTGATATGACTATCACGGTGATTTATCATGTTATGTATCTGACTGTACTGTATCAGTATCACTAAGATGAGTGATATGACTATCACGGTGATTTATCATGTTATGTCTCTGACTGTACTGTATCAGTATCACTAAGATGAGTGATATGACTATCACAGTGATTTATCATGTTATGTCTCTGACTGTACTGTATCAGTATCACTAAAATGAGTGATATGACTATCACAGTGATTTATCATGTTATGTCTCTGACTGTACTGTATTAGTATCACTAAGATGAGTGATATGACTATCACGGTGATTTATCATGTTATGTATCTGACTGTACTGTATCAGTATCACTAAGATGAGTGATATGACTATCACAGTGATTTATCATGTTATGTCTCTGACTGTACTGTATCAGTATCACTAAGATGAGTGATATGACTATCACAGTGATTTATCGTGTTATGTCTCTGACTACTGTATCAGTATCACTAAGATGAGTGATATGACTATCACAGTGATTTATCATGTTATGTCTCTGACTGTACTGTATCAGTATCATTAAGATGAGTGATATGACTATCACGGTGATTTATCATGTTATGTCTCTGACTACTGTATCAGTATCACTAACATGAGTGATATGACTATCACAGTGATTTATCATGTTATGTCTCTGACTACTGTATCAGTATCACTAAGATGAGTGATATGACTATCACAGTGATTTATCATGTTATGTCTCTGACTGTACTGTATCAGTATCACTAAGATGAGTGATATGACTATCACAGTGATTTATCATGTTATGTCTCTGACTGTACTGTATCAGTATCACTAAGATGAGTGATATGACTATCACAGTGATTTATCATGTTATGTCTCTGACTACTGTATCAGTATCACTAAGATGAGTGATATGACTATCACAGTGATTTATCATGTTATGTCTCTGACTGTACTGTATCAGTATCACTAAGATGAGTGATATGACTATCACAGTGATTTATCATGTTATGTCTCTGACTACTGTATCAGTATCACTAAGATGAGTGATATGACTATCACAGTGATTTATCATGTTATGTCTCTGACTGTACTGTATCAGTATCACTAAGATGAGTGATATGACTATCACAGTGATTTATCATGTTATGTCTCTGACTACTGTATCAGTATCACTAAGATGAGTGATATGACTATCACAGTGATTTATCATGTTATGTCTCTGACTACTGTATCAGTATCACTAAGATGAGTGATATGACTATCACAGTGATTTATCATGTTATGTCTCTGACTGTACTGTATCAGTATCACTAAGATGAGTGATATGACTATCACAGTGATTTATCATGTTATGTCTCTGACTGTAATGTATCAGTATCACTAAGATGAGTGATATGACTATCACAGTGATTTATCATGTTATGTCTCTGACTACTGTATCAGTATCACTAAGATGAGTGATATGACTATCACAGTGATTTATCATGTTATGTCTCTGACTACTGTATCAGTATCACTAAGATGAGTGATATGACTATCACGGTGATTTATCATGTTATGTCTCTGACTGTACTGTATCAGTATCACTAAGATGAGTGATATGACTATCACAGTGATTTATCATGTTATGTCTCTGACTGTACTGTATCAGTATCACTAAGATGAGTGATATGACTATCACAGTGATTTATCATGTTATGTCTCTGACTGTACTGTATCAGTATCACTAAGATGAGTGATATGACTATCACAGTGATTTATCATGTTATGTCTCTGACTGTACTGTATCAGTATCACTAAGATGAGTGATATGACTATCACAGTGATTTATCATGTTATGTCTCTGACTGTACTGTATCAGTATCACTAAGATGAGTGATATGACTATCACAGTGATTTATCATGTTATGTCTCTGACTACTGTATCAGTATCACTAAGATGAGTGATATGACTATCACAGTGATTTATCATGTTATGTCTCTGACTGTACTATAGCAGTATCACTAAGATGAGTGATATGACTATCACGGTGATTTATCATGTTATGTCTCTGACTACTGTATCAGTATCACTAAGATGAGTGATATGACTATCACGGTGATTTATCATGTTATGTCTCTGACTGTACTGTATCAGTATCACTAAGATGAGTGATATGACTATCACAGTGATTTATCATGTTATGTCTCTGACTGTACTGTATCAGTATCACTAAGATGAGTGATATGACTATCACGGTGATTTATCATGTTATGTCTCTGACTGTACTGTATCAGTATCACTAAGATGAGTGATATGACTATCACAGTGATTTATCATGTTATGTCTCTGACTGTACTGTATCAGTATCACTAAGATGAGTGATATGACTATCACGGTGATTTATCATGTTATGTCTGACTGTACTGTATCAGTATCACTAAGATGAGTAATATGACTATCACAGTGATTTATCATGTTATGTCTCTGACTGTACTGTATCAGTATCACTAAGATGAGTGATATGACTATCACAGTGATTTATCATGTTATGTCTCTGACTGTACTGTATCAGTATCACTAAGATGAGTGATATGACTATCACAGTGATTTATCATGTTATGTCTCTGACTACTGTATCAGTATCACTAAGATGAGTGATATAACTATCACAGTGATTTATCATGTTATGTCTCTGACTGTACTGTATCAGTATCACTAAGATGAGTGATATGACTATCACAGTGATTTATCATGTTATGTCTCTGACTGTACTGTACAAAAAAAAACAATTATGAAAAAAATCAGTTTGCCTCAAGTGCTACCTTAAATGCAAAGGGTACAATCAAAATATTGCCCAAGATGGTGATATATAACAGATAATAATAATTAAGTTGTTGTTTTATAAGAGATGAAGGTTGGTTTATGGTGTTTAACATCACTTTCAACAATATTTCAGTTATATTGTATTGGTCAGTTATATTGGTGGAGAAAACCGCAGTACCTGGAGAAAACCACTGACCTGTCGCAAGTCACTGACACACTTTAGAAACTATTGTACCTGGAGAAAACCACCGACCTGTCGCAAGTCACTGACACACTTTAGAAACTATTGTACCTGGAGAAAACCACCGACCTGTCGCAAGTCACTGACACACTTTAGAAACTATTGTACCTGGAGAAAACCACCGACCTGTCGCAAGTCACTGACACACTTTAGAAACTATTGTACCTGGAGAAAACCACCGACCTGTCGCAAGTCACTGACACACTTTAGAAACTATTGTACCTGGAGAAAACCACCGACCTGTCACAAGTCACTGACACACTTTAGAAACTTGTACATGGAGAAAACTACTGAACTGTCACAAGTCACTGACACACTTTAGAAACTATTGTACCTGGAGAAAACCACTGACCTGTCGCAAGTCACTGACACACTTTAGAAACTATTGTACCTGGAAAAAACCACCGACCTGTCGCAAGTCACTGACACACTTTAGAAACTATTGTACCTGGAGAAAACCACCGACCTGTCGCAAGTCACTGACACACTTTAGAAACTATTGTACCTGGAGAAAACCACCGACCTGTTGCAAGTCACTGACACACTTTAGAAACCATTGTACCTGGGGAAAACCACCGACTTGTCGCAAGTCACTGACACACTTTAGAAACTATTGTACCTGGAGAAAACCACCGACCTGTCGCAAGTCACTGACACACTTTAGAAACTATTGTACCTGGAGAAAACCACCGACCTGTCACAAGTCACTGACACACTTTAGAAACTATTGTACCTGGAGAAAACCACCGACCTGTCGCAAGTCACTGACACACTTTAGAAACTATTGTACCTGGAGAAAACCACCGACCTGTCACAAGTCACTGACACACTTTAGAAACTATTGTACCTGGAGAAAACCACCGACCTGTCACAAGTCACTGACACACTTTAGAAACTATTGTACATGGAGAAAACCACCGACCTGTCACAAGTCACTGACACACTTTAGAAACTATTGTACCTGGAGAAAACCACCGACCTGTCGCAAGTCACTGACACACTTTAGAAACTATTGTACCTGGAGAAAACCACCGACCTGTCACAAGTCACTGACACACTTTAGAAACTATTGTACCTGGAGAAAACCACCGACCTGTCGCAAGTCACTGACACACTTTAGAAACTATTGTACCCTGAGAAACCACCGACCTGTCACAAGTCACTGACATACTTTAGAAACTATTGTACCTGGAGAAAACCACCGACCTGTCACAAGTCACTGACATACTTTAGAAACTATTGTATTTGGAGAAAACCACCGACCTGTCCCAAGTCACTGATACACTTTAGAAACTATTGTACCTGGAGAAAACCACCGACCTGTCACAAGTCACTGACACACTTTAGAAACTATTGTACCTGGAGAAAACCACCGACCTGTCACAAGTCACTGACACACTTTAGAAACTATTGTACATGTAACACTTATTAATGATTTGAATATTTAAAGGATGTATTGACTCTTGTTTAATTAATTAATTTGTTTTTTGTATTGTTTTCAGGGATATTGTGTGGCCATTTACTTGGTAAAGAAATTATCATCTGATATACTGATGATGAGATTAAAACAGTTTGGAAATCGACATCCAGACCATACCAGAGCTTTAAGTAAGTTTTATTCTCTAAAATGAAACAAAATTGGTATAGATATTGACGTGATTCTAATGTTGTTGTTTTTTATTTAGTCTTATTATAATGGACTTATCTCTTATGGTTTCTGAGATAAAACAGTTCCAAGAGGCCAACACCTGAAATGAAAACTTTGTTATTCATGTGCCTCAACACTAATTTCAAAGGTGATGAAAAGTGATTTACATTTAAAAACAATTATTTGGATGAATTCTATAGATGTTATAGTACATACCACTTGTTCATTTCTAGATTATTCACTGTAACACTTCCTGGTTGCTGATTAACATGGTCACAGCCACAGGTGTGAAATAATAATCTATATTGCTATGATAACCAAAACAGGTAATGGATCACTAACTATTTGTAGTGAAAGGTGAAATAAAGTGTGACTATAAAGAAGAAGAAAAAAGAAATGAAAACTACAAAACTTTTATCAACATATGTCTCACACATTTAGGCTGATAAAGCAAAAAGTAAATTTTCTTGTATATTGATCAAGAAGATTTTGCTGCAGCTCCCCCAACAAGAGTCGTACTGATTGTCAGTTACACGTGTTCACTTTTATAGCAATTAAAAAACTTCAATCCATAAACCCATTTCAAGATAATCTGATATTCTTGTTAGTAATTGCTTTTTATCATCATCATTATGATTGAAATCTTGTTCAATTAATATTAAACAACAATCAATCAATCAATGATTATTGGAACCATATTCCTTTATACTACAGATAGTTCATTTAACTCATGATAACCCAACAATGCCAAGGGGGTTGTTATGGTTGTGATCGCATGGTAGTTGGATTTACAACTATCTGTGCAATCAGTGCCAATCACCCACTAAAGTTGTGAGGTCAAATCCTGCTTATGGCGAGGTGTACTCGATATAACATTGTGTGATTTAGTTTGTCAGTGATTTGCGACAGGTCAGTGGTTTTCAACAGATACTCTGGTTTCTTCCACGAATAAAACTGACCGTCACGATATAACTGAACTATTGTTGAAAGTGGCATTAAACACCATAGTCCTAACCCAACAATGGCCTGATTTGGTCTCAAACAGGAAGTAATACATGTATTAAGGTTGTTTAGAGGTTGGATATATCAGTAAATAAAATTGAAGACCCATATGTCTTAAAGGATTCTTTTGTTGTGCAGTTACTAAGTTTATTTTAGAAATGACATTATTAGTATGATAATGTATTGACATGTTTCGTATAGCCTTCATATAATCTAATTCTTGTCTTTTACAGTCAAAGAAAAATTACAAAGTGATCCTGATAGTGAAATCGACACAACTAGTCTCAGAGTGTCTCTAATGTGTCCTGTAAGTTAGATAACTAGTCTCAGAGTGTCTCTAATGTGTCCTGTAAGTTAGATAACTAGTCTCAGAGTGTCTCTAATAAGTCCTGTAAGTTAGATAACTAGTCTCAGAGTGTCTAATATGTCCTGTAAGTTAGATAACTAGTCTCAGAGTGTCTCTAATGTGTCCTGTAAGTTAGATAACTAGTCTCAGAGTGTCTCTAATGTGTCCTGTAAGTTAGATAACTAGTCTCAGAGTGTCTCTAATGTGTCCTGTAAGTTAGATAACTAGTCTCAGAGTGTCTAATGTGTCCTGTAAGTTAGATAACTAGTCTCAGAGTGTCTAATATGTCCTGTAAGTTAGATAACTAGTCTCAGAGTGTCTCTAATGTGTTCTGTAAGTTAGATAACTAGTCTCAGAGTGTCTCTAATTTGTCCTGTAAGTTAGATAACTAGTCTCAGTGTGTCTCTAATGTGTCCTGTAAGTTATAGCTAGTCTCAGAGTGTCTCTAATGTGTCCTGTAAGTTAGATAGCTAGTCTCAGTGTCTCTAATGTGTCCTGTAAGTTAGATAACTAGTCTCAGAATGTCTCTAATGTGTCCTGTAAGTTAGATAACTAGTCTCAGTGTGTCTCTAATGTGTCCTGTAAGTTAGATAACTAGTCTCAGAGTGTCTTTAATGTGTCCTGTAAGTTAGATAACTAGTCTCAGTGTGTCTCTAATGTGTCCTGTAAGTTAGATAACTAGTCTCAGAGTGTCTCTAATGTGTCCTGTAAGTTAGATAACTAGTCTCAGAGTGTCTAATGTGTCCTGTAAGTTAGATAACTAGTCTCAGAGTATCTCTAATGTGCCCTGTAAGTTAGATAACTAGTCTCAGAGTCTCTAATGTGTCCTGTAAGTTAGATAAATTCATAATTCTGTCAATGTAACCAGAAAAAATAGGTTAACATGCCAGTCCAATGGTCATTGTTAACTTCTCTATAGAACTGTCAAATGGAACCAAACTTAGCATGATGTTCATTGGGATGAAGAGATCCTGAAGTCTACAAATAAATTTTATCTGATGATGGTGATGGGTTTTGGAGCTAATTAGGGAGGTGGGAGGGTGAAAGAAATGTAAAAAATTCATCATGAGATTAGGAATTTAGTATCAAGGGGTCTCAAGTTTGATGTAGGCAGCAGTTAAGAAAATTTAACAAAAACTGAGTGAATTGGTTTTTCATGACTATGGCACCTTTCTCCATTGGTGCATAAAAAAACCAAAAAGGGCTTTAAATCTGGTATGAGGAAACCTGAAAAATAGAAAATGATTTCAAGGAAAATGAAATTGTATGATCCCTATTATTATGTCAACTTTGTTGTGATTGTCACAAAAAAATATTTTATGAACCAGCAATGGAAACGCCATTGTTTGAAAAATTAAGATTTTTTGTGTTATGAAAAATTTAAAAATTAAGATTTTTTGTGTTATGAAAAATTTAAAAATTAAGATTTTTTTGTGTTATGAAAAATTTAAAAATTAAGATATTTTGTGTTATGAAAAATCTCTGTAATCCAAATAAATATGTAGATATTAATATGAATAAAGAAGAACAAAATACAATATAAAACAACAAACAAACAAAAAGCAAATTTACTATGGCATAAGAAACATTTGTTGATTTGACATTAATTTTGATTTTTTCAGCTTGGTAAAATGAGAATGAGTATCCCTATTCGGGCGAGCTCTTGTACACATTTACAGTGCTGTGATGCGATGATATTTCTAATGATGAACGAGAAAAAGCCAACCTGGATGTGTCCTGTGTGTGATAAACTTGCTCCATTCCATAAATTGATTATAGACGGGTAATTAAATAGTTTTAGTAAAATTTAGATAAAAAATTTGGCAATTCACATTATTTGTAAAGTAATTTGTTTACCTCATTTCTGAGAAGATGAAAGAAAATATAAAAATCTTAATGTAATTGAACGTAAAGGGAAATTTGGTCTGATACAACCAGTGGGGATAGTTAGGATATTATTGAAAATGTCAAAAAACCTGTTTCTCAGTAATCGCTCGACTGATTGACCCAAACTATAAATGGATGATGATTGGACGGCCATTGAACAGTTTTGTGTTGATTTATAAAGTAAGATGATGTCACTACCTGACATATTTTTAGGATAGGAAGATAAGATTAGAAACCTTATTAACTATACAACCAAACTTCCAACTTTTATGTTCAAAAGAAGTCCTGTTTGATAGTACAATCAAACCTGCCTTGATTGGCACCTTTATATAGCAGTCTATAAAGGACAGTCTTATTTTTCCCATTTAAGGATAGTGCCTATAATTTTTACCTGTATGTAAAGGGCAACTGCTCATAAAGTACACATTTTCAGGTTCCCTTGAGTGCCTTTAATATACAGGTTTGACTATTTGTTTTTGGTCCTGAAATGTATTGGGGGGGGAAAAAAAGGGGGATTTATCACTCACTGGTTGTGGGCAATCTAACCAATCAGTTCTTTGGCTCATGTGTTTTTACGTGGGATAGGTACAATAAAGCAGCAGGAATAAACTGTTTAGTAGGATCATCAGGATTAAACTGTTTAGTAGGATCATCAGGATTAAACTGTTTAGTAGGATCATCAGGATTAAACTGTTTAGTAGGATCATCAGGATTAAACTGTTTAGTAGGATCATCAGGATTAAACTGTTTAGTAGGATCATCAGGATTAAACTGTTTAGTAGGATCATCAGGAATAAACTGTTTAGTAGGATCATCAGGATTAAACTGTTTAGTAGGATCATCAGGATTAAACTGTTTAGTAGGATCATCAGGATTAAACTGTTTAGTAGGATCATCAGGAATAAACTGTTTAGTAGGATCATCAGGATTAAACTGTTTAGTAGGATCATCAGGATTAAACTGTTTAGTAGGATCATCAGGATTAAACTGTTTAGTAGGATCATCAGGATTAAACTGTTTAGTAGGATCATCAGGAATAAACTGTTTAGTAGGATCATCAGGATTAAACTGTTTAGTAGGATCATCAGGATTAAACTGTTTAGTAGGATCATAACACTCACAAATCAATAGTTGAATAGTCAAACCAAGAACAGCAATAAATAAATTGCAGAGTTTGCTTCAACTCAATAAAACCATTTACGTTATTTATAAATTTGAATTTTGATAATCGATTGATTGGTGTTGCTGCCAACTTTTATCAGTATTTCAGCTATATCGTGGCTAGAACGTATTTTATAAATTAATTTCTTCAACTACAAGATCCTAAGAAATAATAAAGTTTGAGGTGACTAGTACTAAATTATTATGTTTAATATACAGTTTCTTTAATGAAGATCTTTTTCTCTCCAGATTATTTGTAGAAATTTTAAAACAGGCACCAGATGTAAATGAAATACAGTTCAATCAAGATGGAAATTGGACTCGACTAAATACAAAGAAAGAAACACATGTGATAGCTAGTCCTGTAGTTAAAAGTACACGACCAGCAGTCTCAGAACCCAGTGGTAAGTGTAAGTTAACAATTTCTGAAACACTACATTATTTATGTGTGAACATTGTAAATTTAAGAAGGAGTTATAAGTTTGTATGTGAAAGGGTAATTTTTCTAGTTGATAGACTCATACAAAATCATATGTAATTCTTATTACACCATTTAAGAGTAACAACACCACTTTATAAAACTTAAATGCATGGCGGTGTACAAGAGTCAGCCATTTTGACCCTGATACTATTTTTGACAAGCATTCACTTTAGATGAAATAATAATTGTGTTTTAATTTAAAATCAATTAGGCCAAACAAACAAAATTATTAGCTTCTCAGGCCAATTTCCAAAAATTTTGATGAGGCACCTTTTTTTTGTTGCTCTGATAATCAGTGTTGGTTCAAATGCGGAAGCGGACACAATTTTGTTTTCCCCAATGTAAAAACGATCAATGCGGCAGTAAAAACACACACACGGCAGTGCCTGAGAAGCTAACAATTAATTTTTTTTGGCCTTGTATTAATTTCTTACACGAAAAGAGCATTTATTAAAAAACAAAATGATATATATTTAATTGAACTTTTATTTGACTTTGTATGTTAATGATTCTCCCTCTCATTAGTGTTACAATTGTCCATGTTATTTATAATACAATTGTTTGCTTAATTTTTTTTATACTTTTTCAGACTTATGTTATTCTTATTTGTTATTTTAATATTTTTCTCACCAATCTATGTTAGAATGTATCAAAATTTTTGATTTTTTGTTTTAATTTTTTTTTTTAAACTTTGTTTAAATGTGTGTAAATTTTTGATGTCATTTTTCAGATATTTTTAAAATGCTCACATGAGAATATATTCATTTTATGACATAGATACCTGTCTAAAACTGAGATTTCCCAGTGAAAGAAAAACGTTTTATACTTGACAGCCTGAGGTCACAGAACCAATGTTGTTACAATTGAAAATAACATCGAGTGTCAGACAATGAAAAACAAGTTCCTATATGAAACGTCTTCTAAGTGTAAACAAAAATTTAAAATCTGTGTACTAAATATTGGAATGACTTTTGTTTGTTTGGTGGTGTTTAACGCCACTTTTAACAATATTTCAGTTATTGTGGCAGTAAATTTTATTGATGGAGGAAACCTGAGAAAACCACCGACCTGTCTCCAGTCACTGACAAACCTTATCACATAATGTTGTATGCCTCGCCGTGACCGAGATTCGAACTCACAACATCAGTGGTGATGGGCACTGCTTGCATAGGTAGTAGTGGATCCAACTACCATACGATCATGACCATGACGGCCCCCGTAATTACTTTTGCATTCCTTATATCAAGCATAAATCGTAAGTAGTGAAACAATGCAGTAATTAACGAATGCATGTTTTCCTATGGGAATATGAATAGATGCTTTTTCTTAGTAATTACAAACATGATTGAGGTCAATCTGTCCATGAATGATCCCTTACATTGTTGGCATATTTATGTGAGGAGGAAGCCCTTATCAATATATCCAACTATATGCCAGTTTATAAGATAATAATCAGGGCAGGGCTCTTGTAAGCCTCTGGTTTAATAATTCGGTTAACAATATTAGAATGATTTTATTAATTATAATCATGTGTGATTAGAAAAAAGAATTTTGGATTGATATGTTTTAATCTGTCCTTTATTAATTAGGATTATTTTTTTCAGGTGCATCACCAGTAAAGAAACCAAAAATGGACGTGATTGATCTGACACTTGACAGTGACGAGGATGATGAGGGATCACGAACGCCAGAACCAGCTCCTTCCAACACAAGTTCAAGTAGTCCTAGGGTAATCAGCCTTGATTCTCCGACACCTGTCAATTCAACAATCTCTTCAGACTCACCGATGTTATCGTCGCCAGGGTCAAATATTGGATCTCAGTCTCCAGCATCCAGTTCAGCATCAGGTTCACCGATGTCAAATAAAGGGTTATCCCCAAGTAAATCCCCTTATCGACCATCATCAGTGTCCCGTTCTCTTTCACCTGTTTCTTCAGATGGAACCATCCCTAACCCTCCATCACCTTCAGTGCCGATTATACCAGCATCTATCAGTTTTCCTACAAACTTTCAACCACAACCAACTCAGTTAAGATCACCACTTGGTGCACGGATATCACCTATTTCACCTCCAACATCTGTACCAATGTATCCACCCTCCTTTTCCATGCCTCATCCAACACCTGTCTCCATGCCAACAGTTCAGCCACCATACAGTCATTATTCAAACATGAACAATTACGCTCCAGAATTAGATCGTGAAATTGAGGACTTTATTCGTGGTATTGTTTGGGATCCTACTTATCGGTAATGTTACAAAGATGTTTTGTGTTTTTATTTATTTATTTAAATGGAATTGTAAAGGACCACAACGAGCTTCAAACAGATGCCAACAAAATATTACTAGTCATCAGTCTATGAGTTTTTTTTTTTTTAAATCTTGTGACACTTCAGATGGAAGTTTTTTTTTTCCATGTTTTTAAACAAAAATAAACGAAAACTCATTTTCTGAGTTCATCTAAATAAGCAATATTCTTCTATTTTAATTAAAAATGTGAAGGATCACTTTTTATTTCTAGTGGTAAATATGTTATTTTACATTTTTTTTCACCTGTGAAATAATTTTTAACTTTTTGTTAACTTTTAAATTTAAATTAAAAGTTGTAAATATGTTGCCAGAGATCTAAGAGAAAAATGTGTATTGTGAAAAAAATAAAGTTATAAATTTTGAGTACAATTGTATTTGATGCAATGGAAAACATTTAATTTTTAAACTGTTTTAAGGCTGTTTTTCTCATGTTATCCAAATTCACTGTTAGCAAATCTGTTGGAATAACAATGCTTAGAAAACACATTATTATCTTGGATTTCACATTTACTGAACAATGATTTTTTAAAGTTTTATTTTCTCTTTGTTGCTGTTAAGCTAAATTCTGGCATTTGGGTATAACTTTATTTTCATGCACTAAAACCACATACAGATGAACAATGCTGAAGTGAATTTTATAATAATTTATTCCTGTGTAGTTATTTGGGATAAATGGTTTTACATTTTTTGTTAAGTTTATAATATTTCATTGTTAAAGGAATAGTGTCTACAACTTGAGTTTTTTCTTCTGTAATTTTTTTTGCTGTGAATTTGCAGTTTATACATCGCAAAGATAAAAGTTTTATGAGAATATTGGTTGAAAATTGTGCTATTAATCAGTAATTAGGCATGACCTACATAGTCAATGACTGTCTTTGCAGAGAGTTTGTCAAATGACGTCAGCAGTATTTATCTATAGTCTGGGAACGGAATGCAATTATTAGTTTACAACTTGTGATCTTAAGAACAATAAGAATGACGTTAATCAGTCATGCTGGTGCTCTTTGTTGATTCTTCTTTTATTGTTCCTTGACAAAACTTGCAATGTTCACTTTTTTAGCTGAATCTGAAATTTCACGTGGGAATTAGGAGTAGTTTTGCATTTTCTCCCTTTTTCTAGATCAATTAACTGTACTTCTGCGGAATGGGAACTCAAGTGAAGCGAGATAGGAATATTCATGAGACATTTTTGGGAGGACAGAAACGATTTCCGTATGATTTCATGAAATAAATCAAAATAGGCTGATTTTTTAAAATTTTCCTAGGTCTATTTGGTATTTGTTTTTATTCCATGTTAAGTTCTTTATGTCGACAAATATTCCAAATTGTAGACACTAGATGTTTAACTGAAAGTAAATATTTTATATGATATGAAAATCAGGGATCCATTATTAATATTTATAAAAATAATAACATGAGAATTTTTCTTTTTATCATCAATGCTGTTCATCATATTATTATTAATTTCAAAGCTATATTTGTTTTCAAATTCATATTTTATCTTGATTTAAAAAAAATTGATATTGATTTCCTATATTATTATTCCATTATTGGTTTAAAAATATAAAGAACTAGAATATAACATGTCTAAGAGAGAGTGGCCTTTTTCTCTTTTTTTCGTCTGTATTTAAATTGAAATAAGACAATAATCTTAAGTGCCTTTTACTATTTGAAACATCCTTGTGGTACAACAATATCATTGTTATATTACTATTTGTTTTTGAACTGATGGACATGGTCAAAGTTGAAGGCTGTTTCATGACACAGTTTTCTTCTCATACAACTACCTGATAATTTTGATTTTGAACATTTTTAGCTCACCTTGCCAAAGGCAATGTGAGCTTTTGCCATCACTTGGCGTCCGTTGTCCGTTAACTTTTCACATTTTAATCTTCTCCTCTGAAACCCCCTCAGCCAAATGAACTGGAACTTGGTAGGAAGCATCTATAGAAGGTCCTCTCTAAATATTGCTCATTTTGTCCCAATCCATTAACAAACATGGCCGCCACAGGCAATTCTTGTTTCTGATTGGCCGATTTTTAAAAATCTTCTCCTCTGAAACCATCAGCCATATGAACTGAAACTTGGTAGGAAGCATCCATAGAAGGTCCTCTCTAAAGATTGCACATTTTGTTCCGATCCATTAACAAACATGGCTGCCACAAACAATTCTTGTTTCTGATTGGCCGATTTTTAGAAATCTTCTCCTCTGAAACCGCTTGGCCAAATGAACCGAAGCTTGGTAGGAAGCATCTATGGAATGTCCTCTATGAAGATTGCTCATTTCGTCCCGATCGGTTAGCAAACATGGCTACCACTGAAACTTGGTAGGAATCATCTATGGAATGTCCTCTATGAAAATTGCTCATTTCGTCCTGATCGGTTAACAAACATGGCTACCACCGAAACTTGGTAGGAAGCATCTATGGAATGTCCTCTATGAAGATTGCTCATTTCGTCCCGATTGGTTAGCAAACATGGCCACCACATGCAATTCTTGTTTCTGATTGATCGATTTCTAAAAAATCTTCTCCTTTGAAACTGCTTAGCCATATGAACCGAAACTTGGTAGGAAGCATCTACATGTATGGAAGGTTCTGTATTAAGTTTCCTCAAAGCAGAATGAAAGGTGAGCGACACAGGCTCAGTGGGCTGAGCCTCTAGTTTATTTTATTTAAAAAAAAAATTCTAAATCCTTCATGAATTCCTTCATACACTTTTCAAACAGATTCTATTTGATGATGAATTTTGCCTAACGATGATCATTATTAGTAAAATTTGGTCAGGAGGAAGTCTTTGTTGACTTGCTCCAGTTTTAGCATGCTGTGCCCAGCATAGCTCTTTATTTTTATTTGAGAACTGTGACAAATGGTATTCCACTCACCACCATGTCCATCTAGACCAGAAACTTATGATTGTGACAACTTATGATGTATAATACAGAATCAATCGGCATTACACGACATTTTTATTGTAAAATCATTTAAAAATATTTTTTTTGCATTCAAATATTCATCTTAGTAATATTCATACAAATGTACTTTAAAATTCTAAAAGTTCAAGTACAAAGTGTCCATGACCAGAACTTTTAGAGAAATAAAACATCAATAATATGATATAAGTAGAATGGTTGGAATATTGAAATGCTTTTACTACATACTGGTATTTATTTTTCATTATTCTACATGTAACTGATAAAAAAAAATCAAAGATTCAATTTTTATTTAGCTCATTTTTGAAATTTTTTGTTTATTCCAAAATGCATATTTCCAAATCCAAAATTTTATTAAAAAAAAAGAAAGAAATTATTTAAAAAGTAATGCTCATTATTCAGTACAGACTTGGGACCAGTTCAGCATTTTAAAACTTTTTCAACTTAAACATTGAACATATAGTATCATGTACAAATGATTTACAATGCCTAACAATCTTTGACTTACTTAAATCTTGACATAAGGGCTTAGAATTGAGAATTACGATTTTGAACATCCAGATATTTTCTGCATCGTTATGTCCCCTCCCATCTGGGAGGAGATATATTGTTTTTGTCCTGTCCATCACAAAAGTTTGTATGTGCAACTCCTCCTTCATTTTAAATGAGAATTCCTCAAAACTTTGTAAGCTTCCATATTACTATATCAAGATTTGCACATCATGGCAATGTGATAGGATAATTATTGAAGGAGTTATTGCCCTTTTTGACTTAAGACTATTTCATCAGATGCAAGTATAATATGCATACTTAGAAGGTAATGGTTCACCAGACTTGATATTTTTCGTCTGTGCACCATTTAAAAACATTTAGCTTGGCAAAACATGATGCATACAACCTCAAAACATTTTATGTTTGATAACAAAACAACAACAACAAATTTAATAAATTCTTTTTAGTGGCCATTATCAAAATGTAGTTTATTGTGGGAGGTCTATGATGTGTTGTCCATCACAATTCATGTAGTATTAGATGATGACTCTATTAAAACAAATACTGTTATGTAATAACTGTATAATGTTTATTGGTAAATGTATTGATGATTGATGCTATCAAGACTTCCAGTATTATCAAAATCAGAGACGAGCCATCATCATCGTCATGGTTATTTATTTTTATGCATGTAAACATTACTTACATCAATTTGTGTATCTTCTAAACTGCATGTATCATCAGTGCATATTTGCTCTTGTGCGTAATGCTACTAAATATTAACATCATATTTGGGTACGATTCATAGCACGATCTACATTTTGTATATTTAGGTTAATATCATTTTATCATTTTTCAGTTACAAACCATCTTCTCATTCATTATCTTACTTGACCACAAACATTTTGTAATTGTAAATTGGTAAAACGGGTTTACCATCTATTGTCATATTCAAGTGTACATATGTTTGCTAATCACTGATAATTTTATTTCCATTCTCTGAAACTTGGAACCCTTTTTTCATAGGACAGTCCCAATATTAACTTGTTATTATTTGGGTAGGGAGGAGACTCTAGTCTCTAGTCAATTTGATATTTTTGTATTGGTAGGTTTTAGAGGAGCCAACTTACTATCATTTTAAACTGAATTATTGTGTGTTTGTACACAGTAACTTTATGCTTTGTTTAAATTTACTTGGAAATTTAAAAAGCAAATTGTTGGAACCTAATACAAGTGAAATTATTATATTTATATAAGTTCTGTATTGTTTGTTTATTAATAGCTTAAAAATGTTTCAAATAACAAAGTAGAGCTCATGTTCATTCTTGACAATATATACACTTTTTATATAATGACCAAAATAATTCACCTTCAACAAAGCACAACTAGAAGACATTTAAAAAAAATTAATTCTAGTTTATTATGAAAAAGAAAAGGAAAAAAATCAAATTCTGCTTAAAACCTGAATTCTATACAAGGAAATTGTATAATGCTGAAATAAGTTATTCAATTTTTAAGTTCTTGATTCAAGATTGCTCATCTAATGGTGGCCATCTTAGTCATATAGATAGTATATTATCTGTTGACTTGATCACTGCTCCTTTCTTTTCCATGAGTTTGTATTGACGTAATGATTTAATAATATTTATTTAATTTAAATACATTTGTAGTATTATCTTGTTTATCTTTTGTGTTCTTGATTGTTTATCATTCAAATCCCATTTATTTATTTCACACAAAAAGTTGTCACAATGAAAATGTACGTGTGTAAGTCTGTTTAAGAAGGATGAGAGATTGTATATTTGTGTGTTAAATGGTGGAATTATTTAAATATTGTATATATTTGTAAATAGTATTGTTCAAAAAGTCATGGTCATTAAAACTTAAAACTATTTGGTTGTTTATTTTACTTCAAAAAAGAACAACATGAACTAATGGTCTCCTGATTAAATGAAAAGCAACTTATATCAAATCCAAGATTAAAAATCTGTAGATAAGGTACACAAATACATAAGAGCAGTAAGGCACTGATTTGTTATTTGTTTTTTACTAATCCTTTGTTTTACCACAAATACACCCATTTAATGCCATTTTCTATTTTAACCAAGTTTTAATTCAGGAAATAATGATTACAAATCATTACAGATAATTAAGTTGATATAAAGATAAATTTCAAGATTGTATTATTAACAGATCTGATTAACATAAATTGGATATTTGTTGGATTTAAAAACATTTTTTTTTTATATAAAGCAAAATTATTAAGATCCAGCTAACATCTAATGTTAATTAGATTTATTTTTAACTGTCAGAGCCATCATGGTGGAGCCATCATGGTGGAGCCATCATGGTTGTGGTCATATGATAGTTGGATTTATTACTACCTATGCAATCAGTGCCTATCACCACTAACTTTGTGAGTACGAATTCCAGTTATGGTGAGATGTAGTCGATACAACATTATGTGATAAAGTTTGTCAGTGACTTGCAGCATGTTGGTGGTTTTCTCCATTTCCTCTATCAATAAACCTGACCGCCACAATATAACTAAAATGTTGTCGAAAGTGGCATTAAATACCATAATTAAACCCCATTATTAACTATCAAAGTTTCACTTTTCTAAGTTTTACTGATTCATAAAGTTTAAGGAGTTGATAAAAAAAAAATTATGATATACCCCCGGTATATTTTTTTCTTGGATTTGGTATAAAACTTTTTATCCAGTCCAACAAAGAACAAATTAACATCACACTTCACTTGGTATCCATGTCAGTATATCCTACACTAAAGTTATAAACCTACACATGAATTGTACTATACAATGTATTTAGTCTTAATGTCTACTGTGGACATGGAGCTACCCTTAATTAATAAGTTTGTTTTAGTCCTAATGTTAAAGTAAGAATCTGATATCTTGACAATATTGATGGATTTATCTGCTCATAGGATTTGGTTTATGTTAAATAATAGGAGGTCTTCTTCATGGTTGGAAATGAAATATTGGTAGTACTAATATGTTCTGATCTGGTATCTGGGATGAAGAATCTTCTTGAATGACTGCTTGTTGTTTAACACAAAGCAAGCCATTTTTTAGCTATATCATGGGGCGAACAAGTTATATTTCAATAAGATGAAGATTTGCACTTTGCACTAGACCTACACACTTATACATGTATATTTGGATTTTTATAGTGCTAGTTCCACTGGAGTGGACACATCATGATTATGAACCAATCATTCTTTGTACTGCCTCCCTAATGCTGTATGGTTGTCCCAGAAACAATAAATGCCAATTTTATAGTCCTTGGTTCAAAAGAACAATAAGTCAGATTTGTTATGCTTCTATAAATGGTGATAAATAATCCTACTGGACACATTACAAATTCAGAATTCACAGATTTTGTTTCATTTTGTAGTAAATATAATAAATTATTAAGTTGCCCATTATCAGCCCTCTACTTAAAGACCTGTAATTCATACAGTTGAGGTTAGCATCTCTGTTTACTGCATCAAGAATAATACTGGATCCACACTTGCTTTATACACTTATGCAGTTTATCATGCTGTGCTTGGTGTAGGTCTTTATTCGATAATATAAGTAAACTGCAGTTCTCAAATATCTTAGCCATGATCCAATTCATGCAGGGCTTGTTCTTTAAGAAGTCCTCTTGGTCTGTATTAGGAATTGTCCCTCACCCACTTTGTTCTACAAAATAAGTTTTTGGCTAGTTCTTCTTGTTTGAATGTCTTGTAGTTCTAAGCTGTTTAGTATAATTGGGATGCATTCTTCTCCTGGTATGAATTTTGCTGTTTGTTTTTGGATTCTTTCAAGTTTGTTGATATTGGTAGGTATGAAGGAGTCGCATACTATTGTATCATACTTCATCCTTGATTGTACAATCAAATATATTCTATCTAACATTCATGTGGCAATATGGCAGATTTCATTTTATGAAACCTAATGCGAGTTTGCTTTTTTCTTTTTTCTCTACTTTGAATATATGGATGGTCCATTTATAATCTTCTGAAATGTGTAGCCCTATGTATGTAATAGTTTGAACTTGTATATTATTATTTAAAGTGTAAAATGTCTGGCTTTTACTTTTGATGGTTAAGATGTAACACTGTTTTGGCATTGAAACTATATCCCCTCATTTGTCCATGCTTCTAGGTTGTTGATATCTTCTAGGTTGTTGATATCTTCTAGGTTGTTGATGTCTTCTAGGTTGTTGATGTCTTCTAGGTTGTTGATGTCTTCTAAGTTGTTGATGTCTTCTAGGTTGTTGATATCTTCTAGGTTGTTGATGTCTTCTAGGTTGTTGATGTCTTCTAGGTTGTTGATATCTTCTAGGTTGTTGATGTCTTCTAGGTTGTTGATGTCTTCTAGGTTGTTGATGTCTTCTAGGTTGTTGATCTCTTCTAGGTTGTTGATCTCTTCTAGGTTGTTGATGTCTTCTAGGTTGTTGATGTCTTCTAGGTTGTTGATGTCTTCTAGGTTGTTGATGTCTTCTAGGTTGTTGATGTCTTCTAGGTTGTTGATGTCTTCTAGGTTGTTGATGTCTTCTAGGTTGTTGATGTCTTCTAGGTTGTTGATGTCTTCTAGGTTGTTGATGTCTTCTAGGTTGTTGATGTCTTCTAGGTTGTTGATGTCTTCTAGGTTGTTGATGTCTTCTAGGTTGTTGATGTCTTCTAGGTTGTTGATGTCTTCTAGGTTGTTGATGTCTTCTAGGTTGTTGATGTCTTCTAGGTTGTTGATGTCTTCTAGGTTGTTGATCTCTTCTAGGTTGTTGATGTCTTCTAGGTTGTTGATGTCTTCTAGGTTGTTGATGTCTTCTAGGTTGTTGATGTCTTCTAGGTTGTTGATGTCTTCTAGGTTGTTGATATCTTCTAGGTTGTTGATGTCTTCTAGGTTGTTGATGTCTTCTAGGTTGTTGATGTCTTCTAGGTTGTTGATGTCTTCTAGGTTGTTGATATCTTCTAGGTTGTTGATATCTTCTAGGTTGTTGATGTCTTCTAGGTTGTTGATGTCTTCTAAAGGATAATTTCATGGCTTTTTTTATCGATCTGTAGAGTAGATAACCATCTGCAAACAGTCTTACTGAAGATTTCATTGCATCTGTGAGGTCGTTTATGTGACAACTTGGTTATGGTACAAGAACTTTCCTTTGCATCAGTCAGTTGTTTCTTCTTCTGATTGTTCTATCAACATTTGTACTTCCATTTCATATTCGTCAGGAACACATTTAGCCAAATTTTTATTGACCCTTAAATTCCATATTCCATATAGTCGCCCATTTCTCATACAAGTTTCTTGTGGTGTACTGTATTAAAGACTTTGGAGAGGTCCAGGGTGGCAATGTCCTTTTGTAGGCGGGCAGCATATGATTTCGTGAAATAAGTAGCTTAGTTAAATTGCTACGAATTAATATAATACACCAAGAGGGATACATCAATTTCCAATCGATTTCTGCTGGAAAAACAACAATTTTCGGTATTCTCCGTAGACATGACCACCAATCTATCCAAGTCATAGCCAAATGCTAAGAAAGAAAACGCGTTATAGGAACTTAAAAACGGATGTGCTTAGATGTATGCGTTTTGTCGTCCAAGTGTGTCTGTCAATAGTTTTTTAATGTGATTCGACCCTTATAAAGTTTCATTTTCACCTGTTGACAACATTTCAACAAGCGTGGTCTATTGTTGACACTACAACTTTTGGCAAGAAGAACATCCATATGTTTAACTGTACAAAATCGATCTCGACTTTTCATTCAGATCAGTAAACGGACAGGTTTATTTAATAATTTGTACACATCATGCATCTGTTTTATAGCTAAACACATTAAATAAATCCAAATTTCCGTAAATATCCAACATTTTGGAAAAATGCGATCCTGGAATTTAGAGGAACGATGTGATTTAGAGGTGTAAGATATGTACCGTATATATATGTGTATAAAAGATCCTTCACAATATATTACCTCATTTTGTGCCAGACTTCCAATAGCTAGACCTGTGTGAATTTTGCAGTGATAATCCATCAACAATCATTCGAATCCCCGGTACTAGAGATCTAGTGGGATGGTTTGGTTCAAGGATAAATATTCGTTTTGATGGGCGGGGGTTTGGGGGTGGGGCTATTGATAAAAAAATATTTTAAGGGAGCAAAATGAAAGATTCTTCAGGGATGTGAATGTACCTCATAATTAGAAGCCATTTTGTGCCGCCTGAAGGTAAGTTTTTACTTATAACATTATTTATTGTAAGGATAACATTTAATGTGATAATGCGTCAAATGCCCCTAAATGTCCGCTAAACAAGTGTGTGTCCATCGTTCAAAAACTTGTTGTCGAACTCTCAAACACTTCCACAATGTTATTTCCACCTGTTGCGAAAACGTTGTCGAAGTGTTTGAGCTGTGTCTTGGAAACGATTCAACATTTTGATTTAAAACATTTTCGAAACGTCAACTATTGCTGAAATCGTGTTGTTTAAAACAGGTGACAATGACACCTTATAATGGTCGAATCACCGACTTGCCTCACTTAGTCAACAACCCGGGTCCCTCTAACGCATATCTGGACGTGTGCATTCGTATGTACTTGAAGTTGTTGTTTATTCCTAGCTTTAATTTTTGGAGAGAATATTACAAGAAGCTGTCAATCCACGGTGATCTAATAAGATAATCTACTTTCTAATGAGGGTAGTTAACACTTTGTAAATTCAACATGGTTGTTATTATGTTTTTGTGATTGGAAATCAAAGATGAACGCCACCACCGGACAAAGTTAAAATAGAACCATATGGAAAAATAAATATTTTTCTCAAAAACTAGAAACCTGTGTATGAATAATCACTGAATGGTTCCTTATAAAAGTTTCATTTTTACCGTGGGTCAGAAATCCAAGACGGTCGCATCCACAAGATAGATCTAACTTGTGACCCTGTCGATCGATATTTAAAATATATCTAAAATCACGGTTTCACTTGAATGTAAACTTGGCTTGAATGTTCCTTGGATAAGTGTTTTTTTTATCCTCCTCGGTCGGTAATGTAATACAGCCGCCACCTCTGTTTAACATTAGAAACATGGAAACATCTTTTTTTCTTTTCATTAAAAATATATTTTATTGAACCCAAACTGTACATGAATAATCATTGGATGGTCCCTTGCAAAGTTTCCTTGTATTTTTTTGCAGTGAAGCGATAGTCCAAACATCACAAATGTAAATAAATAAAACTTTTACGACGTGTATCGATTGAAAACCATGCTATTATTACTAATTAGGCATGCAATACACGGTTATTGACAGATAAATACTTATGACGTAATTTGAAAAATCTCTGCAAACAAATACCAAATCGTCAATATAAACAATGCAGTGATAAAATGCTCTATATATTATGCTTCGCACATGCATATTGCTGATCGCTACCTGAAACCACGAAGGAATAATAATAGGATGCGTCTGTGACTAGATTGTGTTTCATGCATCGTAATATTCCCCAACATAGTTTTATATTTCACCGGCATTATTTTGTTACTAATAATCACATGATGTATGATTAGGTGAACAATTCAGGCTCGCAAGAGTGAGCGAGTGATCGTTTAATGCCAATTTAGCAATTTTTCAGCTATATCATGGCGAGAACAAGTTAATTTTCAATGAGATGATGATGAGGTCCACTTTCTACTAGACCAACACGCTTAGTTGGGTTTTTATAGCGCTAGGTCATTGAAACAACAGTCCGCGAATAGACATGTCGCCCCACTCAGACACATCATCTTGATTCAGAGCCAACTAGTCTTTGCTCTTTCTCCTTAATGCTGCTTGCTTATAGGAGAAGCAACAAATACCAATTATAGTCTTTGGTTTGACCCGATCGGGACTCGAACCCACTATTACACCGCACTCGAGGAGAGCATGCTAACCATTACACTATACTCGAGGAGAGCATGCTAACCATTACACTACACTCGAGGAGAGCATGCTAACCATTACACCACACTCGAGGAGAGCATGCTAACCATTACACCACACTCGAGGAGAGCATGCTAACCATTACACTATACTCGAGGAGAGCATGCTAACCATTACACTACACTCGAGGAGAGCATGCTAACCATTACACCACACTCGAGGAGAGCATGCTAACCATTACACCACACTCGAGGAGAGCATGCTAACCATTACACCACACTCGAGGAGAGCATGCTAACCATTACACTACACTCGAGGAGAGCATGCTAACCATTACACCACACTCGAGGAGAGCATGCTAACCATTACACCACACTCGAGGAGAGCATGCTAACCATTACACCACACTCGAGGAGAGCATGCTAACCATTACACCACACTCGAGGAGAGCATGCTAACCATTACACCACACTCGAGGAGAGCATGCTAACCATTACACCACACTCGAGGAGAGCATGCTAACCATTACACCACACTCGAGGAGAGCATGCTAACCATTACACCACACTCGAGGAGAGCATGCTAACCATTACACCACACTCGAGGAGAGCATGCTAACCATTACACCACACTCGAGGAGAGCATGCTAACCATTACACCACACTCGAGGAGAGCATGCTAACCATTACACCACACTCGAAGAGAGCATGCTAACCATTACACCACACTCGAGGAGAGCATGCTAATCATTACACCACACTCGAGGAGAGCATGCTAACCATTACACCACACTCGAGGAGAGCATGCTAACCATTACACCACACTCGAGGAGAGCATGCTAACCATTACACCACACTCGAGGAGAACATGCTAACCATTACACCACCAGTACAATAAATACAATGTATATGGTTAATGCTGTAAATATAATACTGCTAACAATTAAACTAATATATATATATAATAATGTGGTCTTGTCCAAGTAATATTCCAAAATATTACCCAGGTCTGAGAAACATATTACCCGACCCTACGGGTAATATGTCTCTCAGACATCATTATTATACTGAGTGTCTAATTGTCCAGGTAATATGCCAAAATATTACCCAGGTAATATGTCAAAATATTACAGTACCAAATATCACTACAGAAACTTACACGAAGTATAATAATAGATGTTAACAATTTTCACAATAATATTTATTTTGTTCTTTTCACTAATAAATTATTATATAGTAGGTTTTGTAGTACCAGGTATTCTATTAGTTGTATCTATACAATGAGCGTATTTTGTCATCTTTTAACAGGGAACATGTAATGTGGTAGTAAGAAAGTTCATATTTGATATAAATTCTGCGTTTTTAATAAAAAGTAATATCACAGCAGAACTACTTTTTTTTTGCAGGCTTTACAGATGTCGCCCATGGATATTGTATTAGAAGAGATCCAATGTACAAGTGAATATTATGATGACGTGTTGGATCTAACTATGTAGCATTATGAATGAACTCGGGTCAAAGTCCACAACATTTCAATTAGTATACGGTCATTTGAGCTGGCATTATTTAATTTGGAACATTATTTAAGCTGCTGCAAAATAATCGTTGTATATATTATATTTATTCTGTGATAAAATGAATTTAGTTAACTCTGGGTTGTTTTTCTTTATCTGGTCGTCTTGTGAATAGCGCGAGTTGTAGCCCTTTGAACGAAAACTGGCACTGACTGCATTGTCACGGTTACTCATTTTTCCAAATGCACACCGTGCGACAGTCTCTGGATTTTACGCAATACTCGACAGAGGTTTTCGTAACAATTGGCATGTTTGAAGTATCAGTTTTGTCCTCTTCAAAGGATTAAACATTTAACAGATTGATTGTAAATACAGAGGACCATGAGCCAGTTTACAAGAACGCTTTACGGAAGCAATGAACTGGACAGACAAAAGATCAACACCGAGTAAAATTATACGACAAATAAAATTATTGGAGAACCAAAGTCGCCTAAAATATGTAAGGTCTCCTATTCTGTGATTGGAAGTCGTCGTTACAACGCCTAACTCTCAAAATGCAGCCTTGACAAATTGCATTTTTTCATGTAATTACATTTCAATATCATATAAATGACATGTTACATAATATTTAAACTTTAACAGGACGGCTAAGCAGTGGTTATTAGTTGCTCAATTCTTCAATCACTCTCTAACTGTATCTATGAGGCACCATTTGACTATTTATTCTCCTTTTATTATATCTAAAAATATATTTCCTGGTATCAAAAGCTTGATAGTAATTGTGAATATATCCCGAAAGCAACTATTTCTACAAAAAAAAAATCTGCATGTGACAAACGAGATTAAATTGACAACTTTCCAGTTGTAAGCTTGCCATTATTTGTATAAACATTTCATCCGGAGCTGCATGCAGAGTTTATAAATGTATATCTCAATTAATAGGATATATTTGTATTAGTTGTATTACTTGTATTACTTGTATCCAAAACGATTTCATTTCCATATCAGATGACGTTTGTGTTGTTTAACAGTAACGCGATGGGTGCCACTAATGGAGCTTACTTCACCTCCAGTTTTTAATAGGGTTCACACAGTTTAATCATTAGTATTCTTTGTAGTGTTTGTCTTTTTGTCCTTTTCCATTTACGGCTTCTGTTTACTTCGGTATCAACACAACTTTCTTTCACACTGGGAAGTGGATTGGTGCTGACGAGTAAACGGCTGACACAGGGTTTCATGACAGTTAGATTGAAGTCATCACTCCCAATGTTTTACAGTCATCATCATGAATTGACTTCGTGAGTAGTGACAAAAAATGTTAATTTGATACCTCATGAAAAACTGAAATACGACAATATTGGCATTTCAATCAACTCTTAAATTTGACATACATATACACCGAACATGATGGGAGTCATTTTTAGCAACCAATTTAACAAAAAAGGACTCCCATCATGTTCGGTGTATATGTATGTCCAGATACTGCTGGGATTTGAAAACATACCCCATTTGTTAATTACATCAAGATTGATAACCCTACCCTTTCATGTATCCGTAGTACGAAAATCGTACCAATATGTATATTGTGAAGTTATTGTTGACCCAATCATATATTAGATTAAAATCGACAGACAGTTATATATCAAATTTGCACCTTATGGGATTAGATTGCAACCGAAACTTTCGCTTGTGATTATAGAACAATTTGTCTCTGAAGAATCGGGGGAGGGGGCGTGTATATTGATATATCATATCTTAAAAATCCCCACTCGTTCAAATATTGAAGTGGAAAATTAACGACCTACAATTAGAAAGCTGCAAAAGTCGACCCATTTCTGTAGCACGTCTCTATATACCTGTATATAGGAAGTGTCCTTCG
This sequence comes from Bathymodiolus septemdierum, assembly GCA_963383655.1. Classification (NCBI taxonomy): domain Eukaryota; kingdom Metazoa; phylum Mollusca; class Bivalvia; order Mytilida; family Modiolidae; genus Bathymodiolus; species Bathymodiolus septemdierum. Next base: position 105,382,893 of record OY726520.1, read on the forward strand.
TGACATCCAATGACATAAGTCGGAAATTTCGCACGAAATGTGGTTTCTCACAAATTTATAATTGTTGAAATAGTATTCAACTACTACAAACGGTTTATAAATGCAAGTAATTTGTGTTGTAAATTGCTCCAAGAGGAAGTCCGATATTACTGCAAGTTAAAAGTAGATTTCTATTGATCCAGTAAATTTATATATCTTGTAGTTTTAAGGTGAAATCAGGTCAGTGATGACGCAAATACACAAACACGTAACACCAATCAGGAGTGTATTCCTACACCTGAGAAAATAGTTTCACTCGAATATCGTTATTAGGGATTTATTTTACCAGAAAATACCAGTGACCGAATAGATGTTAGTCGATATTTGATACAAGAACACTTTTTATCGCATTTTATTGCATATTACTTTGTTGCGCTTAATTAGTGAGCTAAGGATTTATATAAATCCTTGAGTGAGCGTACTGATATTTTGTTAATGATCAACCTATATATACGATATAAATGTGTTTTCTCTTTCCTAAAATAGCACATCTCGGCGAATTTAGTGACAGTCGCAAGCAAAAATAGAAACAGTGAGGCTATTTTTGTTTGATTATATAAGACTTAAGGTAAGACCAAAACATTTTTGATACAATGTTTCTAAATTACTCTACACTTGAAAATATTTTGGCAAAAGTTCATGAAATAATTTTGACTGATTCCAATTATAAGTTTGAAAGTTTTTGGAAGAATGTTTACTTCTACGAAGTATGATTTTCGGACATTTGTTATAAGGACTAGATATGCATATTGTAAATGGCTTAAATCTACCTTTACAGGAAAGACAACACGGAGAAAGTCATTTTATAGAATTTGTCGTCTGCTAGTGCTTTGGAATCTGAAAGGAAGAAAGCAGGCAAGTTTTTTTTTATTCTGTCTTTAAACACTTTCCAAATTCAGACCCATTTTGTCATCCAGTTTAGTGAAAATGAGATATTACTATTAATCTGGCATCGACAATTAAATGCTAATGTTAAAGACAAAACGGGTCAGAATAGTCTGCGAGATAATTGATGTTAGTCAACTTAATGAAATTGGATAGAGTTTGCGTCATCAACACGTCAAAAAGAATGGGTTGTCACTAGCAACAAATTACCAAGGTAATTGGTGCACCTTGTATTGGAAGATCGGCAGGAAAATTGACTCTTGTAGAAGCGAAAAAAAGTATTGACATCTCTTTATGAGTACCTTCCTGTTCAAAATGAGATCCATAACATGGATTGATTTATAGTACCAATTAACACAAATCTACATTTCAGGGGTTTAGGGATCAATGTTGCAGATCAAATTGTTTTTCAACTGCCCAAATGGTGAAATTGAACATGATAAACATGTGTTCATTTTAGCAAACAAACAAAAAATAAATTAGGCCTGCAAAAGTAACCAGTCAAATACTAGTACTACAAAATATAATACACTTCTATATACAGAGAATGACATATTATGACATTGTAATTTGTTGTCAATAAATGTGTTAGATATGTAAATATAATAAAAATATCTTTTACAATAATTACCTTCAGTCTATTTTAACAGGTAAACATGTATAATTGATTAAGTACAAACTAGTTTTAGCTCATCTCCCAGTGGTTGGCTGAAAGTCTATATAACTTATTAATGTCTTGTGTATGAATTCACTATTTTCTATACAATGAATGGAAATGGCTTTTTATTCTAAATAGTGATATTTAAAGAAATTTCATAAATTTGGATTGAAATAATAAAAAAAGTATGTTGATAAGATGGAATTTATTATTTTGTAGTTTAAAAATGATTTTAACAGAGTGGGATTTTGTACAGATAGTTGTTTGTGTATACTGGTTCTGTTTCTTATTTATGTCTAACGATCAAATAATGTCACTGGTAGAAAAATATTTTTGTTTATCTATCAAGAACTGCTACCTTCAACTTGGATGTGTGGTGAAATTGTCAATAACAGTCACTTCTAAACATGTCATAATACTCGAGAGAAAATTACTTTGCAAGGATGTGAGCTAACATTATTTATTTTGTATTTTAAAGAAATATTAGTCTAAAAATAGTGTATTTAATTAATTGTTAGACATGTTGTAAAGTTGTCACAGAAGATGAATTTTAACCTAGACGAAAACAAATTTATATAAATTACAACTATTCTTGTTACATTTCTTGCATTTCATGAACAATTAAACAGTGTTTATAAGTAATAGTGTCTGTTATTTTGAGTTATTTTCTCTGTCATTTGTTTTTTGCAGTGAAACATGAGTTTTAAAGTTGAAAAGATAAAAAAATAAGTTAAGCGATACACATCGGTCAATACACATCGGTCAAAAATCAAGCTATTATCACTAATTGCGCATGTCTTACATATGGCTATTGACCGAGATCAATACTGATGACATAACATGGATGAAGAGGTAAGGATAAATATAAAAAAAACTCAATGAACGTTCATGTTGATTGATTGGTGTTTAATGCCAACTTTAGCAATATTTCAGCTATATGGTGGCATTTATGAACGTTTATGCTTTCTTCTGCAGGAATTCAAATATATTTAGATTGAATATGATTCCATGTTTTAATTTCTGTTTGAAAGTTATTATATTTTACAATCTTATTGAATAAAGTCGGAAAACTTTCTTCAAACCAATGATAAATTAGAAAGGGGGTACACAATGAGGTAATCAGTTTATAACTCTTGAACTAATGACATCCTTTAGCTTGGTCCCTATGTTCATTTTTGTTTTAATACATCTTTACAACCTTCTTTTCTATTCCCTTCTATAGCCAAATCTGTTCAAAATTCTTGTGTGACATAGTTTTCTCATCTGTCACAATTTTACCATTAATTACAACTTTATGTCTGTGTAGTGGAAATTAAACGAAGCGAAGTGTCTCATTAATGTCGATGAAATATGTTGTGTACTGGTGATGGTTGCCAGGGTTCAATCCCACAGAGCTGCAAAGTGCATCCCCAGGTGGTGGATCAGGGGAGCCCTCTAGCCTGACCATGAACCATATTGAGTAACAATTGTTTGGAGAGTGCCATGCTCCCTACACATTAAAGACCCTCTTTTGTAGATTGTGAGAAAGAGTAGGCACAATTTAGCCGCTACAAAAGACTACATTTTTCGTCCTTGCCCAAATCTTCATATTTTTCCAGGTACAGTTAAAAGCTGTTGCCCTGGTTGACTCATCCCTCCCTCTTCTCTATGGTCTGGATTTCATATATTGTTGAACTTGTTCTCGTCCTGAAATATAGCTGAAATACTGCTGGCTGGACGTTAAGTAATATTCAATCATAGGTTATTGACACAATTCTTCATATACTAGATTAAGAATTTAACAGGAAAGTATCTGTCAAATCTATTAATATTTACCATTTGTTTAAGAATATACAAGTACATGTAAACTTACATTGTGTGGAATATACACCCTGTATCCCTAGTAAAGTAGTTGACCTTCCTCATTTCTATATATTTTGTATGTATTGTTGAACTTGTTCTTGTCCTGAATATAGCTGAAATACTGCTTGCTGGATGTTAAGTAATGTTCAATCATTGGTTATTGACACAATTCTTCATATATTGGATTAAGAATTTAACAGAAAAGTTTCTGTCAAATTAAATAATATTTACCATTTGTTTAAGAATATATACCTACATGTATACTTACATTGTGCATTATATGGGATATATCACTAGTAAAATAAAAAGGAACAAGTACGATATTTACCGTACACAGATGTATTACCTAGTAAGGAAGCATGTTGAAATCTGTTGCTTAACCATGTGTTACAATATGGTGTGAAGATAATTACAAGAATATAACTCAAAACAACATACAGTGATTTCATAGTCAACTTACCTGTCTATTTCTTTCATCATTTATTCTTGTTATGCTAATCTTTTTTCTTCCCATTTCTGTCCTCACGTTAGGGATTGTAAGGTTATAATACAGAAAGACTGAGAGTGGACAATGGTGGGTAATATGTTTGGAGAGTGCAATGCTCCATGCACGTTCAAGACCCCTTTTGTTGATTTAAAAAAAAGAGGGCACATTGTAGCCACTACAAAAGAATAAATTTTTCGTCCCAATTCAAATCTCCATATTTTTAGCTCACCTTGCCAAAGACAATGTGAGCTTTTGCCATCACTTGGCATCCGTCGTCCGTCGTCTGTCATCCGTTAACTTTTCGCATTGGGTGAGCAATGCAGGCTCAGGTGAGCCTCTAGTTCCAGTGGCAGTCAAAAGCTGTTGCCCTGGTTGGCCCATCCCTCCCTCTTCTCTATCTGGATTTTATATAGTGTTGAACTTGTTCACATCCTGAATATAGCTGAAATACTGCTCACTGGATGTTAAGCAATAATCAATCAATGATGGATGACATATGTAGTGATAACAGAACTATTTTTGGGTGAAGTCTTCATGAAATAAGTAGAGAAAAAGGTGACTTATTATTTCCAAAACAATCTATTTGGTGTTAATTTATATTTTTGATATACAAATGTATTCCTTTTATTAAAATATTTGCGAGAAAACAAGCTGAGAATGGCAAACATTATACTTTATAAAAATGAACCAAAAATGGTGACGTTTTAGATGTTCTTTAAAGGGAGATAATAGAAAAGCTATTATATTCTAAAAGGTGTGTTTGACTTGTTGAAATGAATTTCATTTGTTTGCAGACAATATTTTAATGTACCTAATCAACAAGATTAAACGTAGAATGCTTTGGTTTTGTTCCCTCTGACTTTGGACAATAACATGTTAAACAATTAGGTTTTATACAATCCATTGTACTGTATATACCACTGACAACACATACCATGTTAAACAGTTAGGTTTTATACAATCCATTATACTGTATAACCACTGACAACACATACCATGTTAAACAGTTAGGTTTTATACAGTCCATTATACTGTATAACCACTGACAACACATACCATGTTAAACAGTTAGGCTTTATACAGTCCATTATACTGTATAACCACTGACAACACATACCATGTTAAACAGTTAGGCTTTATACAGTCCATTATACTGTATAACCACTGACAACACATACCATGTTAAACAGTTAGGCTTTATACAATCCATTATACTGTATAACCACTGACAACACATACCATGTTAAACAGTTAGGTTTTATACAATCAATTATACTGTATAACCACTGACAACACATACCATGTTAAACAGTTAGGTTTTATACAATCCATTATACTGTATAACCACTGACAACACATACCATGTTAAACAGTTAGGTTTTATACAATCCATTATACTGTATAACCACTGACAACACATACCATGTTAAACAGTTAGGCTTTATACAGTCCATTATACTGTATAACCACTGACAACACATACCATGTTAAACAGTTAGGTTTTATACGATCAATTATACTGTATAACCACTGACAACACATACCATGTTAAACAGTTAGGTTTTATACAATCAATTATACTGTATAACCACTGACAACACATACCATGTTAAACAGTTAGGTTTTATACAATCCATTATACTGTATAACCACTGACAACACATACCATGTTAAACAGTTAGGCTTTATACAGTCCATTATACTGTATAACCACTGACAACACATACCATGTTAAACAGTTAGATTTTATACAGTCCATTGTACTGTATTTACCACTGACAACACATACCATGTTAAACAGTTAGGTTTTATACAATCCATTATACTGTATAACCACTGACAACACATACCATGTTAAACAGTTATGTTGTATACAATCCATTATACTGTATAACCACTGACAACACATACCATGTTAAACAGTTAGGTTTTATACAATCAATTATACTGTATAACCACTGACAACACATACCATGTTAAACAGTTAGGTTTTATACAATCAATTATACTGTATAACCACTGACAACACATACCATGTTAAACAGTTAGGTTTTATACAATCCATTATACTGTATAACCACTGACAACACATACCATGTTAAACAGTTAGGCTTTATACAATCAATTATACTGTATAACCACTGACAACACATACCATGTTAAACAGTTAGGTTTTATACAATCAATTATACTGTATAACCACTGACAACACATACCATGTTAAACAGTTAGGTTTTATACAATCAATTATACTGTATAACCACTGACAACACATACCATGTTAAACAGTTAGGTTTTATACAATCCATTATACTGTATAACCACTGACAACACATGCCATGTTAAACAGTTAGGTTTTATACAGTCCATTATACTGTATAACCACTGACAACACATGCCATGTTAAACAGTTAGGTTTTATACAATCCATTATACTGTATAACCACTGACAACACATGCCATGTTAAACAGTTAGGTTTTATACAATCAATTATACTGTATAACCACTGACAACACATACCATGTTAAACAGTTAGGTTTTATACAATCCATTATACTGTATAACCACTGACAACACATACCATGTTAAACAGTTAGGTTTTATATAATCCATTATACTGTATAACCACTGACAACACATACCATGTTAAACGGTTAGGTTTTATACAATCCATTATACTGTATAACCACTGACAACACATACCATGTTAAACAGTTAGGTTTTATACAATCCATTATACTGTATAACCACTGACAACACATACCATGTTAAACAGTTAGGTTTTATACAATCCATTATACTGTATAACCACTGACAACACATGCCATGTTAAACAGTTAGGTTTTATACAATCCATTATACTGTATAACCACTGACAACACATACCATGTTAAACAGTTAGGTTTTATACAATCAATTATACTGTATAACCACTGACAACACATACCATGTTAAACAGTTAGGTTTTATACAATCAATTATACTGTATAACCACTGACAACACATACCATGTTAAACAGTTAGGTTTTATACAGTCCATTATACTGTATAACCACTGACAACACATACCATGTTAAACAGTTAGGTTTTATACAATCAATTATACTGTATAACCACTGACAACACATACCATGTTAAACAGTTAGGTTTTATACAGTCCATTATACTGTATAACCACTGACAACACATGCCATGTTAAACAGTTAGATTTTATACAGTCCATTATACTGTATAACCACTGACAACACATACCATGTTAAACAGTTAGGTTTTATACAATCAATTATACTGTATAACCACTGACAACACATACCATTCTTCTTGCAAATCTCAAACCTGAAATTTTTTTCAATGAAAAATGTAAAAAAGTTGCAATACAAAGTCCTTGAATACTAATGCAATTATGTAGCTCACTCATTGTAACAACAACAAAAAACGGAAGTTTAAACTAATTTCTATAGCAAACAAAAATATATCATGCACATGTATATAACATTAGCTTGGTACATGTATTTGACAGAATAATGTAGATACCTCTAAAGGAAATCAATAATTTGTAGGATTGTCATATCTTGCAAATGATCACAGTGATTTCACTTTTAACGAGCTAATAATTAAAGATTCTTATCTAGTTTCAAGATTACAAGTCATTTTGTTATTTTGATATTATTGTACAAATATTAGATCAAAAGATAAATGTTTGTTTGTGAATGTTACTGCAGAGTTGGCAAACACTTTTTTTCTGTCTGACATTGGATCAGACAGGAACTGAGGTTCTGTCTGACCCATGGCCTTTGTGTCTGTCCCACCATTTTTTGTAATATTGTATATAACCTGTCAAATTTAGTTTTTTGTACAGAACTGAATGCAAGATTACCTATAGTCCTGATCATTAAACAACTCAATTAAATGTTTTTCTGTATATATATTTTCATCTAAAAAGATAAGGCAGATATAGCCAACAATCCGTATCTAATGGTCCGATCACGTTCCGAATATTATACATATCAATGTCAGTTTCCGGTTTACCTACATTTTTAGCTCACCTTGCCAAAGGCAATGTGAGCTTTTGCCATCACTTCGCGTCCGTCGTCTGTTAACTTTTCACATTTTAATCTGCTTCTCTGAAACCCCTCAGCCAAATGAACTGAAACTTGGTAGGAAGCATCTATGGAAAGTCCTCTGTTACGATTGCTCATTTCGTCCCGATCCATTAACAAACATGGCCACCACAGACAATTCTTGTTTCTGATTGGTTGATTTCTAAAAAAATCTTCTCCTCTGAAACCACTTTGCCAAATGAACCGAATCTTGGTAGGAAGTATCTACGGAAGGTTCTCTATAAAGATTGCTTATTTTGTCCCGATCCATTAACAAACATGGACACCACAGGCAATTCTTGTTTCTGATTGGTCGATTTCTAAAAATCTTCTACTCTGAAACATCTTAACCAAATGAACCGAAACGTGGTAGGAAGCATCTATGGAAGGTCCTCTATGGGAATTGCTCATTCCGTTTTGATCCGTTGACAAACATGGCCGTCATAGGCAATTCTTGTTTCTTATTGGTCGATTTCTAAAACAGCTTTTCCTCTGAAACCGCTTGGCCAAATGATATGAAACTTAGTAGGAAGCATCTATGGAAGGTCCTCTATAAAGATTGTTCATTCCGTCCCGATCCGTTAACAAATATGGCCGCCATAGGCAATTCTTGTTTCTGATTGGCTGATTTTTAATTCTTTTCTTCTGAAACCGTTTGGCCAAATGAACTGAAACTTGGTAGGAAGCATCTATGGAAAGTCCTCTGTTACAATTGCTCATTTCGTCCCGATCCATTAACAAACATGGCCACCACAGACAATTCTTGTTTCTTGTTGGTCGATTTCTAAAACAGCTTTTCCTCTGCAACTGCTTGGCCAAATGATATGAAACTTGGTAAGAAGCATCTATGGACAGTCCTCTATAGAATTTGCTGATTACGATGTGATCCATTAACAAACATGGTTGCCACAGGCAATTCTTGTTTTAGATTGGTCGATTTCTAAAAATCTTCTTCTCTGAAACTGCTTTGCCAAAATGAGCCGAAATTTGGTGGGAAGCACCTATGGAAGGTTCTGTATTAAGTTTCGTCAAAGTAGAATGAAAGGTGAGCGACACGTTAATTTCAGTTAAGAATATGAATCTGTTGTCATCTTCAATATATAAACATCTCAAAACATATTTAATTAAACACAAACAATCTCTGATACTTGGGGAGTGTGGAAGTCAACTTATTTCTGTGCTCAGTAATATATTTCAATTTTAATGTTCCATGTTTTGCAGGTGCAGGTACTAAAAGGATGTTTACATTTACGTAAAGGAGTTTCGATTACAAATAGGAACGTGTCGGTCTGACAGAATAAATAAACAAATTTCAAGTCTCTGTCTGACATTTCAATAAAACTGAAAACAGAATTTAATGCCATTGGCAGTGGAAACTGGGAGTGAATAAATTTCAATCGCCAACTGGACGACCACAAAGTAATATTTTCGTGACGGACATTGGGACAGACACGGTTCATTAATTAATCGGACCGACCGTTATTCTGCCGGTTAGGTCCGACGATTTTCGCCAACTCTGACACTGGTTACTAGAATCTGTATGTAGAAATTGTATGCAGTTGATGAAAATAGAGGATTTTAAGCTCTTAGCCTTGTTGTAAGATCTATATTTACATCTACTCTAAGTTGTTTGGCTTATAAGTCAGGAGGTCTTTCCAGCCTTGAATCTTAGGGATTTATCACAGACCCTTATATTAGTAGGTACAAGCTCGTTGACAGCACTTGTCAAACAAGTGTACAATGTCCTATTTGTGCATGCTGAAAAAGTGTTTGGTTATTATCCCCTCGCCAACGAAGTTGTGAAGGGATATAGTAACGCTACCGTCCGTCTTTCCGTCCGTCTATCCTTCCGTAACATCCTTGTGAACACTCTAGAATCAACATCCTTCAATGGATTTTGACCAAACTTGGTACATACTTAGTCCTTAAGAGAATCTGAAACCCTTTTGATTTTCAAGGTCATAGGTCAAAGGTCAAGGTCTCAAGGTATAATTTTTACCCTGTAACATCCTTGTGAACACTCTAGAATCAACATCCTTCAATGAATTTTAACCAAGCTTGGTGCATACTTAGTCCTTAGATGAGTCTGGAACCTTATTGATTTTCAAGGTCATAAGTCAAAGATCAAGGTCACAGGGTCTAATTTTTACCCTGTAACATCCTTGTGAACACTCTAGAATCAACATCCTTCAATGGATTTTGACCAAACTTGGTACATACTTAGTCCTTAGGAGAATCTGGAACCCTATCGATTTTCAAGGTCAAAGGTCAAATTTTTAGGCGAGGGGATGTGCCACGCTTTGTGTTGCTCTTGTTTACTTTGTATTATTAAAAGGAGTATATTTCTGTAGATCAGTGCTCCAATAAACTTGATTCATCTGTTCTCAACTTGCCTGGACAAATTTGGCAAGGAATTTTTAACCAGACAGTTGATCATGCCTGTAAGTTGGAGTATCTCCCTGGAAACATATTTTAACTCCTGAATTTCTGACTTATGTTTAAGTATTTTCGGTAGATTCAGTCATGCATAGCAATTGGTTCTTTGAATTTACTTAAGTTTTCAGTATGGTTTTATGGTGTCTTAGTCTATTTTATCCTACTTTATTTAGACTATTGTGTCTTAATTTAGTCTTTTGTATCTTTGTCTATTGGTAATGCTAATTCCTGAAACCTAAAAAACATGAGAAAATTACCAGTAGGCCAAGCTATTAAAATTGCTTGTTTGACATTGGTGCTTGCCTCTTAGATTGGAAATAAGCAAAAGGAAAATGTATTTATTATATCAACATGTAATATATGAGGAATGAAGTTTACTTTTTGAAATAAGAATGTCTTATTATTTAAGCTGGTAAGATAAAGTTTCATCAAACACAATTTCCTCTTCATGTTCTGATCTAAGTCATTTTAAAATCTTGATATATATATATTATTTATAGGTGGTTTCAGGTGTTGCTTTATGGATGGAATATATTTGCTTGCTATTCCCTTTGAAAAAATATGTTGACATCAAAATGAAACACAAATATTTATTGGTTTTGCTTACAGAAAGAAAGAAAATGGGGGTTAGAGTTTATTTGGCTTTAATACTTTAATACATATAGTTACATTGTGTCTTTTCAAATATGTTGTAGTTTTTTTAGTTGTATAAATCTACTTTTGAAATTTGGTACTTTTACCAGAAAGAATGTATTAACGGCATATAACAGTTAATTTTCAAAACAACATTTTGCCTGTACCACCACAAATATTGGTATACCTATGTTCAGGAATAAAGTGTGAATTGTAAGTTATACAATTGTTTTGGATCATGGATGTTTTCGTCACCATTAGGACAACCAAAATTACTGGTGTAGAAAAGCCTAGACAGCTTTAGAGATATATCCCCCAGCTTTGTGTATTTGTCTATAAACCTTAAAATACTTAAGGAGGGTATCAAGGCACAAACTCACATCAGTGGTGTTAGGCTTGTTTTCAGAAGTCAACATACTTGACCACTCTGCTAACTAAACCCCATATAACTGTATGTCACAGAGGGTATAACACTACTGCTTGTTATAGGCAACAATGGCTTTATGTTAAGTTTTTGTGGTTAGGTCTGTTTCTCAATAACCAAACAACATACTACATAGGTCAAAATGTTCATCCTAGAGTGTATATATATATATATATATATATCAGTCTACACACATGTGTCTTCTTCCCTTGATATGACTTGGTCCAACAAATTTGTGAGATTTGTGTCAATCTTTTTGTTAATGACTCGTAAAGTCTACATTATATTTGTCTTTTAGTGACATGTCAGAGGGACCATCACCATGTCATATGACCATCCATACATCATCTTCAGTCGACTGAATTTGTTAATTTATATCAGATTTTGGAGATTTGGTCAGTAGTTCTACATTGTTGGTCAATCATGTTCTGTATGTACATATCTTTGAAAACAAGTTTGAACTGGCAAACTTTGAACCATGACCTCATTTTCTTCAACAAGGCAAGGACAGGCCAGATTTGCTTAAGTTCTTTAATATATTGTTTTGGTGAATTAATTAACACTTTAAACCCCAGCAGACAATGTTGTGGGTAAACTCTATGTATGACCATTTTCCACTTATATGTAGCATCTTTCAGAAATATTAGAATTTGAAACCAATTCTGCTGTGTAATAGATAGCATGCTTGTTTTGAGTGCTAAAGATTGCCAGATTTATATCTGATTGTGTCAAACCGAAGACTTCTAAATTGGTATTTGCTGCTCACCCACTCGGCATGCACCAGTAAGGAGCAAGAGGAAACACTGGTTGGGTTGGAGTGATTGGGAAAGGCAGGGGCCATGGGCCATTTGATACATACAGTTTTGTAATTCTGTGTAGATGCCCCATACAAAAATTAAAAGGCCCATAAAATATTTTAGTTTTTACCAAGACTACACTGAAAGGGGTCCTCCCAATAGTCCGACGGCCCATTTGTTCGACGGGCAATTAGTCCGACAGCCCATTAGTCCGACAACCTATAAATGCAAGAGGCATACCAAGTCTCGTTAATATCCTTCAAGGCATTCCGACAGACCATGAGGGTGGTTCCTATATAAATGTACCCTATATAAATGAGCGTCGTTCATACATGTCAACTCACCCGATTTTTTGCGGGTCACACCGGTCATGAATTTGCCGAAATGTGTCCTCTCACTCGAGATTTTTCAATCACCCGACGGGTCCCGGGAATTCGGTAAATGACCCGTTTTCACCCGTCTTCTTGTCATGGATTGTATCCAGTTTTTAGAATGGAAATATATTGAAACAATTTCCCAATAATGCATGTTGATTAACCGGTTTGGCTATGAGACAAACGCAACCAATCCGTTAAACAGGAAATCGAAAATCAAGGGACACATATGACAAATCCGTTACACATAAAACTAAAAAGAACAGACAACACAAACTCCACTAAAAACCGGGAGTGATTTCAGGTGCTCCGGAAGAGAAAGCAAGTCCTGCCTTGTTAACAACACCAGTCGTGTAAAATGACGACACGAACATCGATATCGTTTTGACACGGATATATATATTAACCTAACTGCCATTAGCTCATTTATTCATGACACAGGTACTTGGGGTCAACACCTCTCCTTTTTGCTTAAAGCGACATCATGGATTTTATCATTATCTTAATTTTTTCCCTTTTTCAACTAAAAATATGCGAAACTGATAAAATTAGAGCTCTCTTATTATGTGTATATAGGATGAGCCTAATGGGGCTATTTCAAACAGTTATTAGTGGTTTAATATATTTTCAGATTCAGACGCTATCAAATGTTAATCTCGACAAAACCTGTCCTTTTGAGAAACCTGCCATTTTAAACCCACTGTCTTGAGGGGCCTAATAAGGGGTCGAGCTAGGGTAACAAGGTGTCGAGCTCGGCTGACGAGGGATCAAACTCGTTTGACACGATCGCTGGAAGAAAGCAGACCCCCTCTGGTATCCGCTACTTTAAACCAAAAACATGGATTGTTTACTTGCTAATTCAATAAACGAAACGGAACCGTAAAGTCTTTAAAATGAAGAGAAACAAACCGTTTCGTTTCGTTTTGTTCCTTGTAATAGTAGTCCCCATTCCTAACTGACCCAAAAGGTAATTAAACATGCATGTACACATGTATGTACCACCCGAGCGTACGATTTTTCTATTTCCCAACTAACTGACATCCCGAAGACTTCCATAAAGACGGGGACTACTATTACAAGGAAAGAAACTAAACCAGAAAAGGAAACTTATAGTAAAAATGGTATTGCGATGTAGAATTTAGTCCCTCACCGTGACGAACTGACATGTTGGACTAATGGGTTGTCGGACTAATGGGCTGTCGGACTAATGGGCCATCAGACTAATGGGTTGTCGGACAAATGGGCCGTCGGACTAATGGGCCGTCGGACTATCGGACCCTCCCCCACTGAAATGGCCCATTGAATGTTGTGATGATGGGGCTGCAATGGTCCATAATCATTTCCTCTTTCCTGATCACTTGGAGTTTGGAGAATGTGTCTGAGTGAAACTACTTATCTATCCAACAAACTATTGTTACAGTGAGCTTGTTATGTAAAAATACAGGTTTTATGGTGTTTAATGCCACTTTCAACAATATTTCAGTTATATCGTGGCTGAGAATGTTAGTGTAAAACAAAGCAAGTATTATTATAACCTGAGCAAAATGACAATTTGATGTGAAATAACAATAACTCACTTGCTAAACATGCTAATAGACAACTTAATCTAAAAAACCTTTAACTTTGTATCTCTATTGATTTTCTTCTTCTTGTTTGAGATTCAAAATTGTTGGAGTGATAAAAAAAAGTTTCAATGTAAATTTTTATTATTTTTAGTTTTGCTGTTACCAAGTGATTTGCTTTTTTAGCTCACATGAGTCCCAAAAGAGTCTTGAAATTTTGTGAGATATTGCTGGAAATAAACTGAAGGATTAATTTTAATTTCACTTTTGTTGTAAAAGAGCTCTGTTAAAATATTAGGTTTTTATTGTCGTTTCTGTCGCTTCACAGTGGTTGTTATTTTTTGTAAACAAATACATTGTAGTTGTGCTCTAAATAAAAAAAATCTCTACATTTTGTTTTCGTTCTTCAAACTGCACAAATATGGTCAAGTTAAATAATATAATCAAACCTTTGCATCTTATTTTTCATGTAATAAATTTGTAATATGCAGGTTGACTATTACATAGTGTGAGTAGATGACATGAAAAGCACAGATTTTTATTCATTGGATTAAAACAGCATAGTTTTTACTTGTCTAGCTGTTACCTGTATAATTTAATATTTTTAATGTTTTTATTAAACAAAAGATTTTAAAATTTCTGATAGCAATAAAGGAAAAAAGAGTGGATAATATTTTGAAAGATGGATCTTTCTCACTTTTGAGACAGACCAGTTCCTATTTTTAGCGATGTGAGATTTTCTTATCTTGCACTAGTGCAAGTCAAAAAATTGAGGTGCGTTTTATTGGCAAATGCATGCTGTACAGTTTATGGGGGGTCCTAAAGGGGGGTTACCAATCACGCAATCACACTTAAAATTTGGCAAAATCACGCTTCACGCTTAGATATTTGGATATTTCACGTTTCACGCTTATCTGCATGGATTGATTACCGTTTATTGTCAGGGACTTCTTGGTGTCAGTTATATATGTGGAAGACCAAGATCATTGTGACATCTGTATGTGTAGGTTTATAGTTGGTTTTTTGTTGTTTAGTTATATGACAGTTCCTCATAGCTGCCAGATTGTGACTAATTTCACCGATTATAATACGATTTGAATGTTGTTGACTATATATGAGTGGTAGATATCGCTCACTCTTCCTGAGCATATGAATACACTAACTGTGGAATCGTAGCCCTTATAGGTCCGCAAATATCAGAAAACTGGCCAAGGACCATAAGGGCTACGGTTCCGCAGCTAATGAATACACCAGATGTGCTTGTGTTTCGTCTTCATGCTTAAAAGTAAGTTAGATTTTCACACATTCACATACAAAATAATGATTTTTCACGGATCACATTGCACTAGAGATCACGTTTTCACATCTATTTTTTCCGTTTTTCACGTGTCATGCTTCCGAAAAAGGCCATTCACGTATCACGCTTAGACCCCTTTCAGACCCACTTTATGTCAACTGCCCCCCAATTCTCCATGCTTTTCCTTTTTAAAATAAACAATTAACCACGATTCTACTACATAAGTATTTTTAAATTCATTTATGTATTATATTCTGCTGGCTAACATGCACCTTTCACGGTGTTTGATTCTTTTTTCAGGCTCTCTTCCAGTCAATGTTTGTTTACTTTGAGTAAATAATAAAGTGCTCTCCTTTGTTAGTAACTAATGTAAAGAAAGAAATTACCTCCCTTTGACCAAATTCAAATATTTTTTTACAGGTATTTATCTCTGTTGTAACATTTATAATATATTTATTAAATACATTGTACTTTATGATGAAATACATTTGAAATACTGCCGAGATACGGTTACATATGGATAAATCGAATATTTACTTCAGCAATGGAAAAATAAATTGTGGGAAAACGCTCGATGGAATGTAAACAAAAACAATTAGGTGTTTAGTGAGAAATAAAATCAAACACCGGAAAAAGTACAAGATAAGGAAATCTCTGACACCCTTGGGTAAGATTACAATCGTTCTCTAACTCGGCAAGCCTCATAAAGAGAACGATTGAAATCTTACCCTCGGATGTCAGAGATTTCCCTATCTTGTACCCTCCCCGGTGTTAGATTCTATATATCTCCTGTTCAAACAAAAAATATAAAGGTAGATTGAACACTAACAAATGACTGTGTTAGAATGGAATAATCAGGACAATGATGAGAGAAAAATGGAAAACACCCCCTTTGCATGTGCATGTCAAATAGAAATGTGTGAAGACTTGAATTGAAGTTCATGACCCTCCAAATTGATCAGATCTGAACTACATAAATTTGACAAGCATTTGTTATCTAGGACATTATAGGTATAGTGCACAGTCTTGTACAGAAAAAGACAAGGAATATCTTGTCTTGTCTAAATTGTGTGCCAAAGTTCAACATGCCATTAAATTGATGGATTCAAAGGCGAGGAATTTGTTTTTGAGAACGAACGATGCTATATATAGTTATTTTTTCATAGAATTATTAATAAGGGAGGGGCCGTTGTGGTCGTGATCGTATGGTAATTTGATTTACAAGTACCTATGCAGTTAGCGCCTATCACCACTGAAGTTCTGAGTTCGAATCCCACTCATAGCGAGGTATACTCGATACAACTTTATGATAAAAGTTTGTCAGTTACTTGGGGTAGATCAGTAGTTTTCTCCATGTACTCCAGTTTCTTCCGCCAATAAAACTGACTGCCACGATATAACTGAAATATTCTTGAAAGTGGAATTAAATACCATAACCCTTCATGTGGTGAGCAGGTGACAACATGCAATGTCTGGCTGACAGAAGAGGTTAGGTAAATCATTGCTATTGAAACACAAAAAATCTGCACTTGTGATTATTAAAATCTGTTTTTTCGTAGCTTTCAGTTTTCCAAATGCTTTCATAGATTTTGATTTGCCAATACACCCTTTCCTAATACTGCTGATAGCAATAAATAAGCTTTCCATTCACACTAATTATTGTTGCTTTTATTGCAATTAACGAGTAATTAGTTCATTCTTTGCTAAAATTCTCACCTATAATACTATTCTAAATGTTTGCTTGTATTCGATTGGAAACTAGGTAAAACTTGGCAAAAATTGTGTAATTGAACCAATTTTCGGGATGATTTTGTCAAAATTATTTATTTTACGGAAAGAGAGGATAAAAATCATGTAATTCACGCTTCAATCATTTAATTTGGCAGGTACTTGTACACTATCAGTTAGTAAGTATAGTTTTGGAATTGTTCTTTGATATGGCCTAAAGGACTCTTAGATATAGCTAGGAATGACTGAACTTTTTCCAATTATTCACTGAAACATATTTTATTTGGCTGCATAGATGTTGCAGATGTTCGTCAGACATTCTGCAACATCAACTTTTTATCAAACTTTACAAATGTTGCAGGCAACTCAATTTCTATACTAAAATATAATAGATAACATACATTCTAAATATATATTTTTATTCTTTTAATTTTCTTTTATATGTACATTTGTATATATAACCTGATCATAATCGTATGGCAGTTAGATTTACAACTACCTATCACCACTGATGTTGTGAGTTCAAATTCCGCTCATGCGAGGTGTACTCGCTCCAGCATAATGTGATAAATTTTTCAGGGACTTGTAGCAGGTCTGTGGTATTCTCCTGGTACTCGAGTTTCTTGCACCAATGAAACTGATCACTGTGATATAGCTGAAATATTGTTGAAAGTGTCATTTAAAACCACACCCCACCTATAACCTGATGGTTTTATACAAAAATATGTCTTATTTCTAAGGCTCCTGGAGCCGTGTTGACTGTGATCGTATGGTAATTTGATTTACAACTACCTATGCAATCAGTGCCTACCACCACTGAAGTTATGAGTTCGGCAACAGGTCAAAACGCCCCCACTACTGTACAAAATGCCCCCTACCTAAACGTCCCCACTTTTTTCCAAAATAAATCATTATAAAAAAAATATTTTTTGTGATTCAAATGTTTATAAATGTCTTCCCGCATTTCGTTTTTATTCGAATATTTTGTTTTTGTTTTATTATATTTTTATTAATCTATTTATTAAAATTATAAATTTAGTTAATGATGATTGCATTAAATTAAATTTATATGTTTCATTAATTATTACAATAATTATATGCCTTTATCGGTGCGGATGGTCTTTGATGAGCTTAATTACCAGTAAGAAAGTAAAAACACACACAAGCCAAGATATTGTGAAAAACAAATGTACAAAGCCAACAAAATTTTGAGAAGTTTAAGATTTGATAACAATGGCTTGATGTGGCCATATGGCTTAATATTTAGTGAATACTGCAAATTCGTTATAATTTGTTACATAAATTAGGTCCTGTAAAATAGAATTCTTATATTTTTGGTTAACTTTATAGGTGAATTTGAAGTTATTTAAATTTTACTAAATATTTATGGGTTGAAGAGTACACCTTTGGACCTCTTGTGTGTTATTTTGCATCCTATGTAACAATGCAATACTACTTTAGACTTTAATAAGCATGTAACTAAAAGTCCCATTGATTATAAATGTATCGATATTTCGTACCCCCTTGTACACAAACGTGTCTAATTTCTATCCTGGTAGTCATTTCTGGTCTATAGGAAGTTGGTATCCATGAGAAAATTGTTATTCCATGCGGAATAAAGAAAAAGTAATCAATGGAGTAAACTAGTTGGTCGGCAGCAATTGTCGCGGTTCTGTGAGAATGAGTCTATATTTTATTGTCACAAAGAAAAAAAAGAAGAAAGACAAATGGACAAGACACAATTACCGGAGCTTATAGTTCGTTGTCGTCTGATGTAAAATAAACATGTACATGTATATACAATATATAAATTTACTGGACAAATCTTGAATTACAAGATATCACACATGATATCATCGTTTGAGTAGGAAAAAATAATTAAACGTGCCGTTTTGGCAATAAAAAAGTGGGGGCGTTTTGGTAAAAAGTGGGGGCGTCTTGGTAGGGGGCATTTTAGTAGTGGGGGCATTTTGATCTGCATTCCTGAGTTCGAATCTTATTCCTGGTGAGGTGTACTCGATACAACATTATGTGATAAAGTTTGTAAGACTGACCGTAATGATATCACTTAAATATTGTTGTAAGTGGCATTAAGCACCCTAACCCTAAGGGTCCTGTAGTTGAAGAAACTAATTTATATAATTTGTTCCATGCCAAGATATAGTTGAAATACTGCTAAAGTTGGCATTAAACACAAACCAATCAATCAACTGAACTTCAGACAGCTCAGGTTTGACTTTGCTGTCATTCACACTGTTGCTGTATAAAAGTTGGGATTTTATTGTTTGTTTTTGTAAATTTTTATTGTAGAACATGTAATATTGGTATGGTTTGATATTTGTAAGGTAATAATTGTAAATGATAATAGCTACTTCACAGTTGAACAATTAAAACAGTAAAATTGGCTTTGATTGGTGATAATTTTAAGTGATAATGAGCTGAAATTCATTAATTGTTACATAAACATTTTAATAAGATGGTATATGAACCTTGGATCATTGACTGGTATGTTTAATAGTTATACATATTTCTTACACATGTAATACAGAGATAAAACCAAACATTTTTACTTTAGTTGCCAGCCGGGCTCCATAAAATGACAATTTTAGTAGCCCAGCAAATATTAGTGAGGTCCAGCAACTGACTGTACATAAAATATTCAATATTTCAGTAGACACCTGGGCTACCGTTTGAAAATATTCAGGGACCCAGTCAAAATTTTAGTGGTCTTGGGATACTGGGTCCCTGTTAAGTTTTATCCCTGTAATAGTATGGAAGACCATTCCAATACCAGTCACTCATTTTTCAATGCAGCCTCTATTGCATTTTTAGGAATGGTAAAAAAAACATTACAATAAGGAAGAAATATTGTCAATCATGAGTTACTTCCTTTTTAGCTCACCTGGCCTTTAGGCCATGTGAGCTATTGCCATCACTTTTCGTCCGTCGTCTCGTCCGTCCGTCAACATTTCACATTTTAATCTTCTCCTCAGAAACCACTGGGCCAATTGCAACCAAACTTTGGTGGAATGGTCCTTGGATGGCCCCCTTCCAAAAGTGTGTCCGGTGATCCCGCCTTCCAACCAAGATGACCACCAAGCTAAAAATAGAAAAAAGGGGGGATGAAATTTTAATTGTCCATTGTTGCTTTAGTGTAAGTCAAAATGAGCTCAAATTTTATCTGCAGCTACATGGCAAGGAATAGTTTAACATATATTCCGGGTTTTTCTGTGAAATTTTTCTTTCAGCCGATATATACTGATTATGCAAATTAGGCATATTTTGATAAAAGATCACATTTAAATCTTCTCCTCTGAAACCACTGAACCAAATTAAACCAAACCTGGCAGGGATGGTCCCTGGGTGGGTCCCTTTCAAAATTGTCTCCGACAGCCCCGTCCTCCATTCAAGCTGGCCGCTGTTACTAAAAATAGAAATTTCTTCAAATGGCCAAAACTGCTCTATTTTAAGCCAGAATGTGCCCAAATTTGAACTGTATAAGCATAATGATGAGCTTTTTAACATGTATTACAGGATTTTTTATGAACTTTGAAGTTTTGCCTATTTTGACCAATTATGCAAATTAGAAAAAAGGGGGGATGAAATTAAAAAAAAATCTTCTCCTCGAAAACTACTGAGCCAATCTCAACCAAACTTTGCTGAAGTGATTCTTGGATGGCCCCCTTCCAAAATTGTGTCCGTTGATCTCGACTTTCAACCAAGATGGCCGCCAAGTTCAAAATAGAAAAAAGGGGGGATGAAATTTTAATTGTCTATTGCTGCTTTAGTGTAAGTCAAAATGAGCTCAAATTTTAACTGCAGCTACATGGCAAGGAATAGTTTAACATATATTCCGGGTTTTTCTGTGAAATTTTTCTTTCAGCCGATATATACTGATTATGCAAATTAGGCATATTTTGATAAAAGATCACATTTAAATCTTCTCCTCTGAAACTGCTGAACCAAATTAAACCAAACCTGGCAGGGATGGTCCCTGGGTGGGTCCCTTTCAAAATTGTATCCGACAGCCCCGTCCTCCATTCAAGATGGCCGCTGTTACTAAAAATAGAAATTTCTTCAAATGGCCAAAACTGCTTTATTTTAAGCCAGAATGTGCCCAAATTTGAACTGTATAAGCATAATGATGAGCTTTTTAACATGTATTACAGGATTTTTATGAACTTTGAACTTTTGCCTATTTTGACCGATTATGCAAATTAGAAAAAAGGGGGGATGAAATTTAAAAAAAATCTTTCTTCGAAAACTACTGAGTCAATCTCAACCAAACTTTGCTGAAATAATTCTTGGATGGCCCCCTTCCAAAATTGTGTCCGGTGATCCTGACTTCCGACCAAAATGGCCACTAAGCTCAAAATAGAAAAAAGGGGGGATGAAATTTTAATTGTCCATTGCTGCTTTATTGCAAGTAAAAATGAGGTCAAATTTTAACTGCAGCTACATGGCAAGAAGTAGTTTAACATATATTCCAGGTTTTTCTGTGAAATTTTTCTTTCAGCCGATATATACCGATTATGCAAATTAGGCATATTTTGATAAAAGATCGCATTTAAATCTTCTCCTCTGAAACCGCTAAACCAAATTAAACCAAACCTGGCAGGGATGGTCCCTGGGTGGGTCCCTTTCAAAATTGTATCCGACAGCCCCGTCCTCCATTCAAGATGGCCGCTGTTACTAAAAATAGAAATTTCTTCAAATGGCCAAAACTGCTTTATTTTAAGCCAGAATGTGCCCAAATTTGAACTGTATAAGCATAATGATGAGCTTTTTAACATGTATTACAGGATTTTTATGAACTTTGAACTTTTGCCTATTTTGACCGATTATGCAAATTAGAAAAAAGGGGGGATGAAATTTAAAAAAAATCTTTCTTCGAAAACTACTGAGTCAATCTCAACCAAACTTTGCTGAAATAATTCTTGGATGGCCCCCTTCCAAAATTGTGTCCGGTGATCCTGACTTCCGACCAAAATGGCCACTAAGCTCAAAATAGAAAAAAGGGGGGATGAAATTTTAATTGTCCATTGCTGCTTTATTGCAAGTAAAAATGAGGTCAAATTTTAACTGCAGCTACATGGCAAGAAGTAGTTTAACATATATTCCAGGTTTTTCTGTGAAATTTTTCTTTCAGCCGATATATACCGATTATGCAAATTAGGCATATTTTGATAAAAGATCGCATTTAAATCTTCTCCTCTGAAACCGCTAAACCAAATTAAACCAAACCTGGCAGGGATGGTCCCTGGGTGGGTCCCTTTCAAAATTGTATCCGACAGCCCCGTCCTCCATTCAAGATGGCCGCTGTTACTAAAAATAGAAATTTCTTCAAATGGCCAAAACTGCTTTATTTTAAGCCAGAATGTGCCCAAATTTGAACTGTATAAGCATAATGATGAGCTTTTTAACATGTAATACAGGATTTTTTATGAACTTTGAACTTTTGCCTATTTTGACAGATTATGCAAATTAGAAAAAAGGGGGGATGAAATTTAAAAAAAATCTTTCTTCGAAAACTACTGAGCCAATCTCAACCAAACTTTGCTGAAATAATTCTTGGATGGCCCCCTTCCAAAATTGTGTCCGGTGATCCTGACTTCCGACCAAAATGGCCACTAAGCTCAAAATAGAAAAAAGGGGGGATGAAATTTTAATTGTCCATTGCTGCTTTATTGCAAGTAAAAATGAGGTCAAATTTTAACTGCAGCTACATGGCAAGAAGTAGTTTAACATATATTCCAGGTTTTTCTGTGAAATTTTTCTTTCAGCCGATATATACCGATTATGCAAATTAGGCATATTTTGATAAAAGATCGCATTTAAATCTTCTCCTCTGAAACCGCTAAACCAAATTAAACCAAACCTGGCAGGGATGGTCCCTGGGTGGGTCCCTTTCAAAATTGTCTCCGACAGCCCGCCCTCCATTCAAGATGGCTGTTGTTACTAAAAATAGAAATTTCTTCAATTGTCCATTGCTGCTTTATTATAAGTCAAAATGAGCTCAAATTTGAACTGCAGCTACATGGCAAGGAGTAGTTTAGCATATGTTTGGGGTTTTTTTTGAAATTTTTCTTTCAGCCGATTTATACCGATTATGCAAATTAGGCATATTTTGATAAAAGATCACATTTAAATCTTCTCCTCTGAAACCGCTGAACCAAATTAAACCAAACCTGGCAGGGATGGTCCCTGGGTGGGTCCCTCTCAAAATTGTGTTCGTCAGCATCGTCCTGTATCCAAGATGGCCACCGTTACTAAAAATAGAAATTTCTTCAAAAGGCCAAAACTGCTCTATTTTAAGCCAGAATGTGCCCAAATTTGAACTGTTTAAGCATAATGATGAGCTTTTTAACATGTATTACAGGACTTTTTATGAATTTTGAACTTTTGCCAATTATGCAAATTAGAAAAAAGGGGGGATGAAATTAAAAAAAAAATCTCCTCTGAAACTACTGGGCTAATCTCAACCAAACTTTGTTGAAATGATTCTTGGGTGGTCCTTCTTCTAAAATTGTGTCTGGTGGTCCCGCCCTCTGACCAAGATGGCTGCACAGCTGTACTTAGTTTAACATAGGACCCTATGGGAAATTCACATAAAAACCATCTTGTCTGGAACCAGTAGCTCAATTAAAACCAAACTTTGATGGAATAGTCATTGGATGGTCCTCTTCCGAAATTGTGTCAGGCAGTTGCGCTCTCCCGCCAAGATGGCAACCACAGTGCAGTTGCGTTGTTATTGAAAGCAGCTTTGATCCAGGTGAGCGATTACAGGCTCCTGGGAGCCTCTGGTTAAATTGTTGCAGAAGAAAGTGACTTTAGCACTCATAGTTCAACAGAAATCTCAATTGTAATAGTCATAATTCAACCAAAATCATTGATTTTAAGTCACAATTCAATCAAAATCATTGATTTTAATAGTCATAATTCAACCAAAATCATTGATTTTAATAGTCATAATTCAACCAAAATCATTGATTTTAATAGTCATAATTCAACCAAAATCATTGATTTTAATAGTCATAGTTCAACCAAAATCATTGATTTTAATAGTCATAGTTCAACCAAAATCATTGATTTTAATAGTCATAATTCAACCAAAATCATTGATTTAAATAGTCATAATTCAACCAATTTCTCAACTTTGTTTGTTTCTCTTGGGTTTGAAGTTATGTTCGGATGTCCCCCCCCCCCCCCCCTGCTGTTGGCTGTGATAGGGAGAATATATAATGATTTTTGTTGGCTTGAAACGTAATACAGACAGCAGTGGGGGACCATTTAATTGTATTAATATTTGTCAGTATGTGTTTCCTTTAGTATATGGTAGATATATGACAATCTAATACTCTTCAACAGTTGTGAACATTTTGTCTGTTTTATTTTTCCTTTTCTCTGTACTTTGAATTGAACATAAAAAAAAATGTAGAGTGTCAAATTTTAACAATTAAAAAAACAGTAATGGATGGTTTTCCTAATACAATGGAACCTGTCTGAACTGAACCTTGAGTAAAATAGAATCGTATATAAACCAAACTTTAGATAAAGTCCTGATGTAAGAAATCTTTGTTAAGATAACCTGTATAAACAGAACACCTGTCTATTGTGAAGGTAACCTGTATAAACCAATGCAAACATCTTTCTATTCCAAACATAAAAGTTGGTCCCAGGGAGGTTCGGTTTAAATAGGTTTCAATGTAAAACATATTTTGTTGGGGGTATAAAAGTGGCAAAACAAGTGTTTTTTTCATGTTTTTATATGTTTCTGGTTGATAGTTTTATGAAATTCTTAGTCTAGATATTTGTCATTTGTATGCTGTCCACCTTTTATTGGCATTATATGTGAGTGACCATATGACATCTACTATATGATTTATGTACAAAAAATAATATGTTTGTGTTGAATAATAATTGCCAGTGGTATATTTGTAAACATAGAATAGAAATTATTGTTTTGTTGGATTAGGCTAAATAAAATAGTATTTACAGGACGTGGGTGTGGTTCTGGTCATCTGATTTTTCATTCGACTTTTTAGGATTTTTTCTTTTAAAAGTCAGTCTAACAAGAAAAGTATTTCTAATCTCTGTTGTATCGAGTACACCTTGCCATGAAAGGGTTTTGAACTCATAAAGTTAGTGGTGATAGGCAGTGATAGCACAGGTAGGGTAAATCCAACTACCATACGATCATGACCACGACAGCCCCCTATTGTATAATAAGACAAGTATAGCCATATATAGAAAAACGTTTTGCTTGCCCTTTAAGTGTTGTATTGTGACTTCATTCAACAAAGTTAGAGAATTTTTGAAAAAAATAACAAGACCTTGAAGAAACAAAAGGCAAAAAAGTAGTGCATTAATCAAAAGTTAGAATTGTAAATGGTTTTCCACTCCATGCCATGTGGTATTGTCTGAGATGAACATGTTTTTTAAATATCAGTACAAAGCATACAGTTTCGTACATGCCACTACATGGTTGCAGTCAAAGATTCTTTGGACGCTAAGTAACTTAGGTTGCCAGGTGTCAAATATAAATACATTTGGTTATAGCTATCTATGTAATCAGTGCCTATCACCACTAACGTTGTGAGTTTGAACCCCACTCAGGCAAGTTTGTCAGTGACTTGCGACAGGTCGGTGGTTTTCTCCGAGTACGCCGGTTTTCTCCACCAATAAAACTGACTGCCACGATATAGCTGAAATATTGTTGAAAGTGGCATTAAACATCAAAACCCTAAACCCGAAATACATTTGGTGTACAGGTAAAAAACTTGAATTTCTGTTGGTATATTTTATATGACTTAACTTCAGTCTGGCATATTTTGTCAGGTTTTGGAAGGGAATGGTTGAACTTCAAACAATGATAATATTTTAACAATTGTAAATTTTTTCATTATTATTAGATGATATGCTGATAATGAGTTAGAAGCTGTGTGAAGTTGTGTGGGATATACATTGATTTGTTTTAACCTTTTTCGCTCACCTGGTGAAAGATCAAATGAGTTTTATTGTATCCTGTACATGACGTTGGTCCCTACATGTTAACTTTTTTCACATTTTGGTCTTCTCCTGTGAAATTGTTAAATCAAATTTTATTAACTAAAGTACGGTAAATCTTTAAAAATATCTTTCTCAAGAATATTTATTGTTCAGTACCATTGTGGTATTTGTCTGCGTCCTGCTAGGGGAGTCATAATGTCTTTGTCCTCTCCATCTATCTGCCATAAAAGTATGTGTGCGTAACTTCTCCTACATTTTAAATGGTAATTCTGGCAAACTTGGCATGGTTGCTTATTATCACATGAAGAATTGCCCTTTTTCACTCAGAATATTTCATCAAAATGAATATTGGGGAGGTAAGACATTTATTTTTTAGGTCAACCTGTAATAAAAAATAACCATAATCAGATTATGATTTTTACAAAAGATAGTCTAGGATGGTAATAGCTGCAATGGGGTAAATGATCTTTGTAAGTACCAGTGCCAATATAAATGGCATGAATCATCCTTTTGATACACAGATTCAAGTTTATACAAACAAAGATCCATAGGTCTGTTGGGTCTGAACCAAGGAAGCTACTGAACAAATGGTTCCTAGTGATTTAGTTGAAGTAATAATCAAAATTTTTATGGTTTCCTCCATGGTCGACTGTTGTGGAATATTAGCATGGCAAATAACTACGGATATGATCCATTTGTCATCATCACTATCCGGTCCATTTCTCATTCATGACTTATTATTAGGCTTCCAGTACAGCTTCTTAGATTAACTCCATAACAAATCTTGTCCTGGGTTCATGTCTTGGGAGATCAACATTTAATAGATGCTAATATATGCAATAGCTTAATAAATCTTTGACAGGTGAGGGATTTAGGATTATGTCAGCCTCTAGTTTCTTTGAATGGATTGTGCTGACGGCTTCTATAGTATGTAGAAAGATTTCCTCTATGTTGATAAACTTGTGCATGCTGAGCCCATGCTTGTGCCATTTTGAAAAAAAAATACCATAGTGATGTACCAGTACATGCATTGTGACAGGTAGTAAACTCTCTTTGAAAAAGAAATCATTTTTCAAATAAACTAGAAAAAATCAATGTTATGTAATGGTGAAAATTTAATGATTTAAGTTCTGTGAAATGTAATTGGCTTTTAAAATACTGGATATTAGTAGTACCAGTTGGAACAAATCTCAGCAGGGGAATACAGTATTAATACAAAAGCACAAACATTACTGATTTGATGGAAGTTGATGGGAATGAGATTCAATTTATGTCACAACCAGCTTAACTGGGCAAAAAAATCAAGTGGTTTGTATAAAAGTATTTTATATGTATGGGTTATTTTTAAGTCTTTGTAAAGAAGTGATAAAGATGGAACATGGATGACTGCATGTCATAAATATTTCACTTTATTAACAATATAAGACAGTTTTTCTGAAATACAAAATTTTCAACAAGTTGCATTATTTATGAGAGTATTTTTCAACTTCTTTTTAAATAGTATTGGGCTCATAGGCCTGGTTTAACCTCACCACTTTTTAGCTCACCTTGCCAAAGGCAATGTGAGCTTTTGCCATCACTTGGCGTCTGTCGTCCGTTTACTGTTCACATTTTAATCTTCTCCTCTGAAACCCCTCAGCCAAATGAAGTGAAACTTGGTAGGAAACATCTATAGAAGGTCCTCTCTAAAGATTGCTCATTTTGTCCTGATCCAATAACAAACATGGCCACCATAGGCCATTCTTGTTTCTGATTGGCCGATTTTTTAAAATCTTCTCCTCTGAAACCGCTTGGCCAAATGAACTGAAACTTGGTAGGAAGCATCTATGGCATGTCATCTATAAAGATTGCTCATTTCGTCCCAATCGGTATACAAACATGGCCACCACAGGCAATTCTTATTTCTGATTGGTCGATTTCTAAAAAATCTTCTCCTCTGAAACCACATGGCCAAATGAATCGAAACTTGGTAGGAACCATCCTTGGAAGGTCCTCTATAAAGATTGCTCATTTAGTTCCGATCCGTTTACAAACATGACCGCCACAGACAATTCTTGTTTCTGATTGGTTAATTTCTAAAAAATCTTCTCCTCTGAAGCCGCTTTACCAAATGAATCGAAACTTGGTAGGAAGCATCTATGGCAGGTCCTCTATAAAGATTGCTCATTTCGTCCCGATCTGTTATAAAAAATGGCCACCACAGACAATTCTTGTTTCTGATTGGTTGATTTCTAAAAATCTTCTCCTCTGTAACCCCTTGGCCAAATGAATCAAAATATGGTAGGAAGCATCCGTGAAAGGTCCTCTATAAAGATTGCTCATTTAGTTCAAATCCGTTAACAAACATGGCCACCACAGGCAATTCTTGTTTCTGATTGGTTGATTTCTAAAAAATCGTCTCCTCTGAAACCACTTGGCCAAATGAATCGAAACTTGGTAGGAAGCATCCTTGGAAAGTCCTTTATAAAGATTGCTAATTTAGTTCCGATCCATTGACAAACATGGCCACCAAAAGGCAATTCTTGTTTCTGATTGGTTGATTTCTAAAAAATCTTCTTCTCTGAAACCGCTTTGCCAAATGAATCGAAACTTGGTAGGAAGCATCCTTGGAAAGTCATCTATAAAGATTGCTCATTTAGTTCCGATCCGTCAATAAACATGGCCACCACAGGCCATTCTTATTTCTGATTGGTGAATTTCTAAATGTCTTCTTCTTTGTATAACTGTTTAGCCAAATGACCAAAACTTGGTGGGAAGCACCTATGGGAGGTTCTGTATTAAGTTTCCTCAAAGCAGAATGAAAGGTGAGCGACACAGGCTCAGCCCACTGAGCCTCTAGTTATTAAAGTGCCTGTGCCAAGCTGAGAGAGTAAACAGTCATGTTTATTGGGTTAGGGTTATCAATTTTGTCTCTGTTTCTTTGATTTTTGGTTGAAATTAAGGGGGGGGGGGGGATTCTATTTATCATTTTCCAGATCATATGATAGTTGGATTTACAGCTACCTATGTTATCAGTGCCTATCACCACTAATGTTGTGAGTTCGCATCCCACTCAGATGAGGTGTACTCCATACAACATTATGTGATAAAGTTTGTCAGTGATTTACGACAGGTCGGTGGTTTTATCCGGGTATTCCGCTTTCATCCACCAATAAAACTGACCGCCACGATATAACTGAAATATTGTTGAAAGTGGCATTAAACACCATAAAACCAAAACCAACCATTTTCCAGAGTTATGCCCATTAATAATAAGGATACTAATAGTGTGTGATGTTATTCTGTGATATGTACCACACATAATTGTTTACAATTGTAAGCTATTATAGGTATATAAATCTACAGCAATGGCATATGTATACTTTCCTTACTAAAAGATTTTTTACAAAGGACTTGTTACATCATAAAATATGATGAAGATAATTTGAACATATTACAATGTATATTGAATTAAGACCTGTTTTGATCTAGGAATAACAATTTTGATATCATTTCTTTGTAGTTGAATTTCCTCAGAACCAAGTATGTTTTGTAAAGACCTTAAATATGAACAGTCAAAGACATTAAATGACTTTCTTATAGTGTAATCATAATGAATAACAGCCTGTATCAAATGATCTTTAGAAATATAATTTTTATGTACAAGAAAAATAATTAACATTTTTATATTTTTTCTAGTGTTGAGTAACTATTAATTAGTGTCTGTTTACTTCTTCAAGGGAATAGATGTACAAAGTATAGTGGTCTAAGGTGGTTAAACAGCTAATATTTTAACAGGATATTCTGGGAGATGTAGTAGGAATCCAGGGAAACGAAAAGTCTTCAATTTCAACCAAAAATAATCTTTACTGTTCAAGCCAGAGAAATTACTTGGCATCAGGTGTATGCTACTCATTAGTAGTTGTATTCTGGTTGAAAACTTGCATTTAGAACTGCACTTGCTAACTTTCTTGTCCATATCACATTTAACCTATTGAACACCTTTATAAACAGAACATTTCTATACTTGAATGGATTTAACATTTTAATATAGAATCTCATATCAAAAGATGTCCAAAGGTGATCACTACTAATAACATAAACTTTGTACAAGGACCATACGAGGAACATTCCAACCACATTTCAATGGCTTCAGCAAAGAAAACTATTCGTTTTTTTTCTATGTACAGTCCAATATTATACAGTGTCCTGCAACGGTGGCCATTTTGGATTTCTTATGAACAGAAAAAAATGTTAACTTTGTTGAGTACAATGTTTAGGACAATAAGAGTAATATTGACCAGCAATCTTCATTTTCTGAGACAAGGATTAAAATGTGAAAAGGTTACAATAGACTTAGAAATGGGGAACAAAATAAGGCCAATAGCTCAAATGACCAATTAAAATAACTGATGCATTTCTATCTACAAGTACATTGAGAAAATTAAAAAAAAATCCTTTTTTTGTATATGGATATGAATGTGCCACAATTTGATACCATTTGCATGATTCGAAATCATTAGTTGGAATAATACTTTAAAACAAAACAAATATATGTAGAGCTCGATCCGATTTGTTTTATTGAAATTTATCATGAACAACTCCCCCTCACCAAATACATGAATGTTTTTTTTAAATTATACTTGTAGGTCTAAAAATAGTTGAACAATGGAATAAATGAAAATTGGTAATTAATGAACATAGTTGTTTTTTTTAACACAATGCTCAATAACAGCTCTGTAGGAATTTAAAATAAGTCTGCATAATGAACATGTATGATTCAGTACAGAACCTTAGTTAGAAGTTTTCTTTAAGATATCTGACATTTTACTCAATGTCAATGTTATGAGCTGTCAAGTAATCAAAGGGAAATTTGTGGTTTTATTTAGGGTATTCACTTTACCTGTAGATCATTGGCCTTCAGATACTAAGACCTGTTCCCTGAAGGTATATTTCGAATACTGTTGTTTCTTTTACAACAGGTCGTTGAATAATCAAACGTGCCCGTTTTAACAAAAGCCTGGATGTGGGTGTTCTTCTTAGGAGAAGAAACAATATTTGATGACCACAAGTGTTCTTTACTATAAGAATTACCAGTGTACCTTTAGATTGAATAACATTGGTCATTGACCGAGTTAAAAAAATATATGAATTTTAAATTTGATATTCAATTTTTTATATGTTCACACCTGAGTAAAGAACGATTGATTACACGTATATCTGTCAGTTTGTTTATATACGTCTTAAAAAGGACGATCTAGACTTCATGTTAACCATGTATTGGAATGTTTTACATCTAATTACGTGTTTGGCGTAAAGTGTAGGTTTTGCAAGTATATTAGACCGTATTGATTATAGACATATTATGCCTGGAGCTGTTAAGAGAAGCCTCAGTCGTGTAAGTATGTTTACGGTCTTGTTATGTATTGTATTTCTTCTTTATTAAATTTTCATCAATTGCTTGACGTTTTGAGGAATAGCGTGGCTTTGAATAAGTTCAAATTTAGCATTACATCAGCTTCTTCCCATTTTGGAATGGTAATTGCAAATTTTCTCTTGTGATTAAAAAAAGGTAATCTTGGCTTAAGTCACCTTGCCATCAGTACTTCAATGACTGAGTTTTAATTTTGAGACACAAAATGGTTGCATAAAAAAATATTCAAAAATTGGATAATGTTTAAAAAATTTCAAAATGAAAATATTGTTTTTTTTATATTTAATGTATAATTTTATATCTCCGAGGTATAATTCGTCCAGTAATCAATGTTTCGGCACTGACATGGTTTATTAGATATCTTTATTATTAAAAATTTACAGTTCCTAATGAAGGTTTTTCCAGAAATATTTCTTGCACATTAAATTAGATATCTATGTTTTTAATACCCCCCTCTCGGAAGTTAGGATGTTAATTAAGAGATAAAGCAAATCTTTTCTCTTCTTCTTTATTTTTTTTAAGATGGTGATTTTTATATCTCATTTAAATAAATGTCTGATGATAAATGATTACTATTATTTGTGTTGCCTGTGAAGAATTTTTATGTGATCATTGTGATTTTAAGATACAGTTACCGTTATATGTCACCATCATATTGGAACATTAAGCTAGAGTTATTCATGCACTGCAGTTTCTGAGACAATAACTGCCATGTTTTGATGGTAGCAAGATTAAATAAGACATCTTTGTAAAGGACGTCACATCATTTGCACTGTCAAACATTTGAACCTGTTGTGTTGTTGAAGGTCTTTAAAGATGGAGCTATACTTAGTGAATCGCCCTATGTTCGAAATCTAGGAGTTTTTTTCGACCAAACCCTCAGTATGGAGCAACATGCCTCTGCTATTACCAAATCTTGTTTTCATCAGATTCGGAACATAGGAAGGATTCGATCCTATATAACGGTGGACGCTTGCAAAACTTTAGTATGCTCTCTTGTAACATCCCGAATGGATTATGGTAATGCATTAATGTATGGTGTGAACGCCTCAATTGCATCCAAACTTCAACGTGTTCAGAACACTGCTGCCAGGCTAGTAAATATGAACATATAACTCCCACACTTGTGGCTCTTCACTGGTTACCATTTAAATTCTGATGCCAGTATAAACTGTTACTGTACGCATTCAAAGCCTTGCATGGACTAGCTCCTTCTTATCTTGGGGAACTCATACATTTTTACAAACCGGCGCGATCCTTGCGATCTCAAAGTGTGGCGTTAATTGAAATGCCAAAAAACACACGAACTAAAATATATGGTGAGCGGAGGTTTGATGTGGCGGCTGGGACTCTGTGGAATAGCCTTCCAGCAAGTCTTCGAAATGAACAATCTCTTGAGGCATTAAAAAAGGGACTAAAGACTCGATTTATTCAAAATCGCTTTTGTGAAATGAGTATAGTTTTAGATCTGTGATTGACTGTTTTAACTGGTGCTGTTCTGCTACAATATTGTTTTATACTTTTGATTTTAATTCGTTGTCTTTTTGTACAGTTCAGTATTACTTTTTAATTCTTACTGTATTTCATTGTCTGCGTAATATATTTTTAGCCCACCTGACCCAAAGGGTCATGTGAGCTATTGCCATCACTTGGCGTCCGTCGTACGTCGTGAACTTTTTCAAAAATCTTCTCCTCTGAAAGTACTAGACCAATGGAAACCAAACTTGGTCTGAATCATCACTAGGGTGTCTAGTTTCAATATTGTGTCCGGTGATGCTGTGCACCAACCAACATGGCCACTGTTACTAAAAATAGAACACATGGTAATATTGCAGGTTTTGGGTAATAACTCAAAAACCGTTAATAATATCAAAAATCTGACGTGGGGTAAAAATGATCAGCACATCAAGATCTACCTACCCTGCAATTTTGAAGTAAATCCCATTACCCATTTTGGAGTTATTTCCCTTTTTTCATTAAATTTTCAAAATTTTGATACTTTTCGTCCTTTATTTCAAAAACTATAAGAGACAGATGGTAAGTTGAAACTGCAAACATGTTCAGCATGTCAAGATCTACATACCCTGCAATTTTGAAGTAAATTTGATTACCCATCTTGGAGTTATTGCCCTTTTTTCATCAATTTTTTTTTAATTTTAATACTTTTCGTCTTATATTTCAAAAACTATTTAGAGATAGATGTTAAGTTTAAATTGCAAAAATGTGCAGCATGTCAAGATCTACCTACCCTGCAATTTTGAAGTAAATCCCATTACCCATTTTGACCGATTATGCAAATTAGAAAAAAGGGGGGATGAAATTAAAAAAAAAATCTTCTCCTCTGAAACTACTGAGCCAATCTCAACCAAACTTTGCTGAAATGATCCTTAGGTGGTACCCTTTCAAAATTGTGTCCGTCAGCGCCGCCCTATATCCAAGATCGCCGCCATTACTAAAAATAGAAATTTCTTCAAATGGCCAAAACTGCTCTATTTTAAGCCAGAAAGTGCCCAAATTTGAACTGTATAAGCATAATGATGAGCTTTTTAACATATATTACAGGATTTTTTATGAACTCTGAATTTTTGCCGATTTTGACCGATTATGCAAATTAGAAAAAAGGGGGATGAAAATTTAAAAAAATCTTCTCCTCTGAAACTACTGAGCCAATCTCAACCAAACTTTGCTGAAATGATTCTTGGGTGGTCCTCTTCCAAAATTGTGTCCGGCATTTCAGAACACCGACCAAGATGGCCACCACAGCTGAACTTAATTTAACATAGGACCCTATGGGAAATTCCCATAAAAATCTTCTTGTCTGAAACCATTTGCTCAATAAGAACAAAACTATTAGAGATAGAGGGAAAGTTTAAACTGCAAAAAATGTTCAGCATGTCATGATCTACAAAATATTTCCCACTGTTAAAAATGTACGACAACTGTGTGAAGAGTTATTCCTCTTGAAATGCATTTTTTTTGTTGACTCACTGCTTTTGGTTACTCAAATAATCAAAGGGAAGCAACTCTATTACAAAATGTGAAGTAGGAAAAGCTAAATTTTGAGAATCATTGACATATATGTTTTTTTACAGCAATTTTGATAACTTATATTAAAGGGGGAACCCCTGCCCAAATTTTTTTGTAGAAGGAGTCTGCAATGACGAAGGCTACATTTGTTAATTTGTTTTACCGAAGTTATCAAGTTTTATTGACTGATGTTGATATTATACCCAGGTGAGCTATACAGGCTCCTGGGAGCCTCTAGTTATTAATTTTTAGTTACATTCACTGATTTCAATAGCTAAGTTTATTTATTATTCAATTTCTTGTCCATTTTTATGCCTTTATTTTAATTAATATTTTTAGATATGTTTTCCCTAATTCTCTTAAAATATGCAATTTTCTTCTTTTTAATTCAATTTGGTTAAGCTTTTTGAGTCTTAAAGTTTTTATACCGGTATTTGATTAAATTGGGCATGCTTTTAAATGTATTGTTCTTACTTCACTTATTTTTCATATTTATGTACAAATTTGTGTATATTTTAAACATGTATAGTGCTTAGAGTAATTGTATTGTTATATAATGTGCTATAAAAATGCCTTGTAATAATAATGATAATAATAATAATAATAATAATAACCAAGAAGATCATATAGCTCCCATTTTATTACCAAGTCAAGATGAAGAACTCCTAAAGAATAACATCACAAACATTATATTATTTTTATCTGTAATGTTTACTTCGAATTGACAAAGTAGTTTCAGAAGAGAAGATCAAAATGATGACAACAGATGGAGAATGCAAAGCGATGGCAATAGCTCACATGACCAGACCCTTTGGGACATGTGAGCTTTACATGTCATATAACACAGTTATGTAATTTATAGGCTAAATAACTATTCATGTACATGTATATTGAAATAGGCTACAATGGTAAATGAGATTCATGTCACATAAGGCAATAATTTGTTTAATAGAGGTAGTTACTTAAGTAGCTTAGACTGTTATGTATTTTTTAAGCAAGGAGTTGAGATCTTAACTTTGGTAGTTGGGTTTCTACATAAAATGAATCTCATGACAGTAAAGTTAATTGGATAGTCCTCAATTGGAAATTAACATTGCTGCACAAAATTATGAAATCTGTATAGTGTTTATATTTTGCTTTGAAACAGAAATCTAAAATGGCTAACATTGTAGTAATAAGTTAGAATAGGACCCAATCAGAAAATGTTGGTTAAATGTATTCTTCGGAAGCCACTGAACCCTTTGAAATGATAACTTGCCTGGAATGTTTGTTGTAAGGTTCTCTAATTGTGTTGATTGAAAATCCAAGATGGCAGCTTCCCAAGAACATAGTAACTTTAACATGACATTTTTAAAAACAAACTTTACTTATGAAAAGGAAAGTTTGTATTTACTAATATGATGATATATTGACTTCTTGCCCTGGTAGTGTAACCATTAATTAAAGCAGGGAGCAGTCAAGATACACTTAGATTTTTATTTAAATGATAACAGCTCAATATTTTTAAATGAAAACAAATCTTCATCCCAGAAACAAGAAAGCTGATTTCTAAATTCTACATTAAATATTAAATATATATAAATAATCAGCAGGTGAGTAAGATAAGTTACGATGAACTTTTAGGATTTTCCCAGGAGTTAGATTCTGTTCTGTGTAGGTAAATCAGTATTGATGAACCTTTAGTATTCTCCCAGGAGTTAGATTCTGCTGTGTAGGTAGATCAGTATTGATGAACCTTTAGTATTCTCCCAGGAGTTAGATTCTGTTCTGTGTAGGTAGATCAGTATTGATGAACCTTTAGTATTCTCCCAGGAGTTAGATAGATTCTGCTGTGTAGGTAAATCAGTATTGATGAATCTTTAATATTCTCCCAGGAGTTAGATTCTGCTGTGTAGGTAAATCAGTATTGATGAACCTTTAGTATTCTCCCAGGAGTTAGATTCTGCTGTGTAGGTAGATCAGTATTGATGAACCTTTAGTATTCTCCCAGGAGTTAGATTCTGCTGTGGAGGTAGATCAGTATTGATGAACCTTTAGTATTCTCCCAGGAGTTAGATTCTGCTGTGTAGGTAAATCAGTATTGATGACCCTTTAGTATTCTCCCAGGAGTTAAGATTCTGTTCTGTGTAGGTAGATCAGTATTGATGAACCTTTAGTATTCTCCCAGGAGTTAGATTCTGCTGTGTAGGTAAATCAGTATTGATGAACCTTTAGTATTCTCCCAGGAGTTAGATTCTGTTCTGTGTAGGTAAATCAGTATTGATGAATCTTTAGTATTCTCCCAGGAGTTAGATTCTGCTGTGTAGGTAGATCAGTATTGATGAACCTTTAGTATTCTCCCAGGAGTTAGATTCTGCTGTGTAGGTAGATCAGTATTGATGAACCTTTAGTATTCTCCCAGGAGTTAGATTCTGCTGTGTGTAGGTAAATCAGTATTGATGAACCTTTAGTATTCTCCCAGGAGTTAGATTCTGCTGTGTAGGTAGATCAGTATTGATGAACCTTTAGTATTCTCCCAGGAGTTAGATTCTGCTGTGGAGGTAGATCAGTATTGATGAACCTTTAGTATTCTCCCAGGAGTTAGATTCTGCTGTGGAGGTAGATCAGTATTGATGAACCTTTAGTATTCTCCCAGGAGTTAGATTCTGCTGTGGAGGTAGATCAGTATTGATGAACCTTTAGTATTCTCCCAGGAGTTAGATTCTGCTGTGGAGGTAGATCAGTATTGATGAACCTTTAGTATTCTCCCAGGAGTTAGATTCTGCTGTGTAGGTAAATCAGTATTGATGAACCTTTAGTATTCTCCCAGGAGTTAGATTTTGCTCTGAGGTAAATCAGTATTGATGAACCTTTAGTATTCTCCCGGGAGTTAGATTCTGCTGTGTAGGTAAATCAGTATTGATGAACCTTTAGTATTCTCCCAGGAGTTAGATTCTGCTGTGTAGGTAAATCAGTATTGATGAACCTTTAGTATTCTCCCGGGAGTTAGTTTCTGCTGTGTAGGTAAATCAGTATTGATGAACCTTTAGTATTCTCCCAGGAGTTAGATTCTGCTGTGTGTAGGTAGATCAGTATTGATGAACCTTTAGTATTCTCCCAGGAGTTAGATTCTGCTGTGTAGGTAAATCAGTATTGATGAACCTTTAGTATTCTCCCAGGAGTTAGATTCTGTTCTGTGTAGGTAGATCAGTATTGATGAACCTTTAGTATTCTCCCAGGAGTTAGATTCTGCTGTGTAGGTAAATCAGTATTGATGAACCTTTAGTATTCTCCCAGGAGTTAGATTCTGCTGTGTAGGTAAATCAGTATTGATGAACCTTTAGTATTTTCCCAGGAGTTAGATTCTGTTCTGTGTAGGTAAATCAGTATTGATGAACCTTTAGTATTCTCCCAGGAGTTAGATTCTGCTGTGTAGGTAAATCAGTATTGATGAACCTTTAGTATTCTCCCAGGAGTTAGATTCTGTTCTGTGTAGGTAGATCAGTATTGATGAACCTTTAGTATTCTCCCAGGAGTTAGATTCTGCTGTGGAGGTAGATCAGTATTGATGAACCTTTAGTATTCTCCCAGGAGTTAGATTCTGCTGTGTAGGTAAATCAGTATTGATGAACCTTTAGTATTCTCCCAGGAGTTAGATTCTGCTGTGTAGGTAGATCAGTATTGATGAACCTTTAGTATTCTCCCAGGAGTTAGATTCTGCTGTGTAGGTAGATCAGTATTGATGAACCTTTAGTATTCTCCCAGGAGTTAGATTCTGCTGTGTGTAGGTAAATCAGTATTGATGAACCTTTAGTATTCTCCCAGGAGTTAGATTCTGCTGTGTAGGTAGATCAGTATTGATGAACCTTTAGTATTCTCCCAGGAGTTAGATTCTGTTCTGTGTAGGTAGATCAGTATTGATGAACCTTTAGTATTCTCCCAGGAGTTAGATTCTGTTCTCTGTAGGTAGATCAGTATTGATGAACCTTTAGTATTCTCCCAGGAGTTAGATTCTGCTGTGGAGGTAGATCAGTATTGATGAACCTTTAGTATTCTCCCAGGAGTTAGATTCTGCTGTGGAGGTAGATCAGTATTGATGAACCTTTAGTATTCTCCCAGGAGTTAGATTCTGCTGTGTAGGTAAATCAGTATTGATGAACCTTTAGTATTCTCCCAGGAGTTAGATTCTGCTCTGAGGTAAATCAGTATTGATGAACCTTTAGTATTCTCCCGGGAGTTAGATTCTGCTGTGTAGGTAAATCAGTATTGATGAACCTTTAGTATTCTCCCAGGAGTTAGATTCTGCTGTGTAGGTAAATCAGTATTGATGAACCTTTAGTATTCTCCCGGGAGTTAGTTTCTGCTGTGTAGGTAAATCAGTATTGATGAACCTTTAGTATTCTCCCAGGAGTTAGATTCTGCTGTGTGTAGGTAGATCAGTATTGATGAACCTTTAGTATTCTCCCAGGAGTTAGATTCTGCTGTGTAGGTAAATCAGTATTGATGAACCTTTAGTATTCTCCCAGGAGTTAGATTCTGTTCTGTGTAGGTAGATCAGTATTGATGAACCTTTAGTATTCTCCCAGGAGTTAGATTCTGCTGTGTAGGTAAATCAGTATTGATGAACCTTTAGTATTCTCCCAGGAGTTAGATTCTGCTGTGTAGGTAAATCAGTATTGATGAACCTTTAGTATTTTCCCAGGAGTTAGATTCTGTTCTGTGTAGGTAAATCAGTATTGATGAACCTTTAGTATTCTCCCAGGAGTTAGATTCTGCTGTGTAGGTAAATCAGTATTGATGAACCTTTAGTATTCTCCCAGGAGTTAGATTCTGTTCTGTGTAGGTAGATCAGTATTGATGAACCTTTAGTATTCTCCCAGGAGTTAGATTCTGTTCTGTGTAGGTAAATCAGTATTGATGAACCTTTAGTATTCTCCCAGGAGTTAGATTCTGCTGTGTAGGTAAATCAGTATTGATGAACCTTTAGTATTCCCCCAGGAGTTAGATTCTGCTGTGTAGGTAAATCAGTATTGATGAACCTTTAGTATTCTCCCAGGAGTTAGATTCTGCTGTGTAGGTAAATCAGTATTGATGAACCTTTAGTATTCTCCCAGGAGTTAGATAGATTCTGCTGTGTAGGTAAATCAGTATTGATGAATCTTTAGTATTCTCCCAGGAGTTAGATTCTGCTGTGTAGGTAAATCAGTATTGATGAACCTTTAGTATTCTCCCAGGAGTTAGATTCTGCTGTGTAGGTAGATCAGTATTGATGAACCTTTAGTATTCTCCCAGGAGTTAGATTCTGTTCTGTGTAGGTAGATCAGTATTGATGAACCTTTAGTATTCTCCCAGGAGTTAGATAGATTCTGCTGTGTAGGTAAATCAGTATTGATGAATCTTTAGTATTCTCCCAGGAGTTAGATTCTGCTGTGTAGGT
Organism: Bathymodiolus septemdierum; assembly: GCA_963383655.1. NCBI lineage: Eukaryota > Metazoa > Mollusca > Bivalvia > Mytilida > Modiolidae > Bathymodiolus > Bathymodiolus septemdierum. Next base: position 105,423,021 of record OY726520.1, read on the forward strand.
AAATCAGTATTGATGAACCTTTAGTATTCTCCCAGGAGTTAGATTCTGCTGTGTAGGTAGATCAGTATTGATGAACCTTTAGTATTCTCCCAGGAGTTAGATTCTGTTCTGTGTAGGTAGATCAGTATTGATGAACCTTTAGTATTCTCCCAGGAGTTAGATTCTGCTGTGTAGGTAGATCAGTATTGATGAACCTTTAGTATTCTCCCAGGAGTTAGATTCTGCTGTGTGTAGGTAAATCAGTATTGATGAACCTTTAGTATTCTCCCAGGAGTTAGATTCTGCTGTGTAGGTAGATCAGTATTGATGAACCTTTAGTATTCTCCCAGGAGTTAGATTCTGTTCTGTGTAGGTAGATCAGTATTGATGAACCTTTAGTATTCTCCCAGGAGTTAGATTCTGCTGTGGAGGTAGATCAGTATTGATGAACCTTTAGTATTCTCCCAGGAGTTAGATTCTGCTGTGGAGGTAGATCAGTATTGATGAACCTTTAGTATTCTCCCAGGAGTTAGATTCTGCTGTGTAGGTAAATCAGTATTGATGAACCTTTAGTATTCTCCCAGGAGTTAGATTCTGCTCTGAGGTAAATCAGTATTGATGAACCTTTAGTATTCTCCCGGGAGTTAGATTCTGCTGTGTAGGTAAATCAGTATTGATGAACCTTTAGTATTCTCCCGGGAGTTAGATTCTGCTGTGTAGGTAAATCAGTATTGATGAACCTTTAGTATTCTCCCGGGAGTTAGTTTCTGCTGTGTAGGTAAATCAGTATTGATGAACCTTTAGTATTCTCCCAGGAGTTAGATTCTGCTGTGTGTAGGTAGATCAGTATTGATGAACCTTTAGTATTCTCCCAGGAGTTAGATTCTGCTGTGTAGGTAAATCAGTATTGATGAACCTTTAGTATTCTCCCAGGAGTTAGATTCTGTTCTGTGTAGGTAGATCAGTATTGATGAACCTTTAGTATTCTCCCAGGAGTTAGATTCTGCTGTGTAGGTAAATCAGTATTGATGAACCTTTAGTATTCTCCCAGGAGTTAGATTCTGCTGTGTAGGTAAATCAGTATTGATGAACCTTTAGTATTTTCCCAGGAGTTAGATTCTGTTCTGTGTAGGTAAATCAGTATTGATGAACCTTTAGTATTCTCCCAGGAGTTAGATTCTGCTGTGTAGGTAAATCAGTATTGATGACCCTTTAGTATTCTCCCAGGAGTTCGATTCTGTTCTGTGTAGGTAAATCAGTATTGATGAACCTTTAGTATTCTCCCAGGAGTTAGATTCTGCTGTGTAGGTAGATCAGTATTGATGAACCTTTAGTATTCTCCCAGGAGTTAGATTCTGTTCTGTGTAGGTAGATCAGTATTGATGAACCTTTAGTATTCTCCCAGGAGTTAGATAGATTCTGCTGTGTAGGTAAATCAGTATTGATGAATCTTTAGTATTCTCCCAGGAGTTAGATTCTGCTGTGTAGGTAAATCAGTATTGATGAACCTTTAGTATTCTCCCAGGAGTTAGATTCTGCTGTGTAGGTAGATCAGTATTGATGAACCTTTAGTATTCTCCCAGGAGTTAGATTCTGTTCTGTGTAGGTAGATCAGTATTGATGAACCTTTAGTATTCTCCCAGGAGTTAGATAGATTCTGCTGTGTAGGTAAATCAGTATTGATGAATCTTTAGTATTCTCCCAGGAGTTAGATTCTGCTGTGTAGGTAAATCAGTATTGATGAACCTTTAGTATTCTCCCAGGAGTTAGATTCTGCTGTGTAGGTAGATCAGTATTGATGAACCTTTAGTATTCTCCCAGGAGTTAGATTCTGTTCTGTGTAGGTAGATCAGTATTGATGAACCTTTAGTATTCTCCCAGGAGTTAGATTCTGCTGTGTGTAGGTAAATCAGTATTGATGAACCTTTAGTATTCTCCCAGGAGTTAGATTCTGCTGTGTAGGTAAATCAGTATTGATGAACCTTTAGTATTCTCCCAGGAGTTAGATTCTGTTCTGTGTAGGTAGATCAGTATTGATGAACCTTTAGTATTCTCCCAGGAGTTAGATAGATTCTGCTGTGTAGGTAAATCAGTATTGATGAATCTTTAGTATTCTCCCAGGAGTTAGATTCTGCTGTGTAGGTAAATCAGTATTGATGAACCTTTAGTATTCTCCCAGGAGTTAGATTCTGCTGTGTAGGTAGATCAGTATTGATGAACCTTTAGTATTCTCCCAGGAGTTAGATTCTGCTGTGTAGGTAAATCAGTATTGATGAACCTTTAGTATTCTCCCAGATTCTGCTGTGTATTTAAATCAGTATTTCTTGTGATGTACTTCTTAGTGTGGCCATGTCATTCTTGCGTCAACTCTTACGTATGTAGGCATAGTATGATCTAGATTCTGATGCTAAGACTGCTCAAACTGTGAACGATCTTACCTGTTTTTATAGCTTTGATCTTTTGTCATATCAATTGACCATTGACTATCCCTGTAATTTTAATTGTCACCTTAACACCTTTTCATTTTATTTTATTGTAATTTCCTGAGTACCATTTGTTGCTCCTTACGCCTTTTTAATGGGATTTAACAATGCTCTTTAATAAAGACACGTGGCCCAAAACCATTAATTAGCCTCTCCATTTATCCACTAATGTTACAGGTGACTGGACACTAGCGGTTCTTTTCTAACGCTCCTTTAAAATTAGGAGCTACCATAAGAACAGAGATATTAAGGAAAGTGTCGTTTGAATAATGGTGATTAATATTTTCGCAATAGCTGACCTTTGGTCATCACCTTTGACCACTGTGTAAGGACAGGTGCTGCAACTGCATCAGGACAATTGATATCATTTTAATAATCCTCAATGCATCATATCAAAAGAGAAAACTGGATGCATACATCTGTCCATAGTTTGAGATCTCCATATTTAAATCAAGCAGTGCATGTTTAATCATGAAATAATGTGAATTTAATTACCAAAGTAAATTTTAGACAGACATGTAACTTTCATATTAATTTAGGAAAAAAGAATGTCTTAGAGGAGATATTGTAAACTATAAAGCTTAAAAGTAATTAATCAATTTGGACGTTTTCATTATTTTTTTGTGAATAAACCCTCTGTCAGTTAAGATATGTTTTGGCAGAAATAGTGGTCATTTTTCATAGTATTATCACGCATGGTCAAGTCCAGTCTAAGACAGTGATTGGTGACCATTTGTTCGTGTGGTTGTTTGTTGTTGTGACTTACTGTATCATAAACTGTCATCAGTCAAATTTATTTATATTTTTCTCCAAAAATTATTATTTCAGTATTACCTTACATCATTATTGATTATGTGCTATTGGTGTTTAATGCCACTTTCAACAATATTTCAGTGATATTGTGGTGGTTGGTTATACCACTAGTGGAGGAAAATGTATGTATCCATAGAAAAACACACACCTACTGCAAATAACTGCATTTTTCGTTCTATTGTATGTTTTTTTGTTTTTTTTTTCTTCTTCTTCGTCTTCATATTCTGAACAAATATTTTATTACTATGTATTTAATGCTGTTCTGATTATATGTAAATTGATGTAACTAGCGGAGAAGAAATTTCTAAGTTGTAAAACTTGTGTCTGATCCATTTGTTGTTATTATGAACAATAAAATAAGTTTAAATCAAATAACTGACAAAACTTCATAACCTGAAGTTGTATTAAGTTACACCTTGCCATAGGCAGGAATAAAACTGACAATGTTAGCAGTGATTGGCCTTGATATAAATCTTACTACCATGCAGTCCCTTATTCCATGTGAAGGTAGTTCTTTCCATTCTAGGTGAAAAAAAAATGTTAATGCTGAAAAATAAACAATTCTGTATATTTTAATCTTCACATTGTTGAAGCCGTCAATAAAATGAATTAACAAAAAGTGCCACACCATCGAAGCAGTTCATAAATCCATTAAAAAAAAATCATAGAAACAGAGATAAAATTGAAATTCTTACACACATATTTGTTAGAAGAAGAAGAAATAAATTTCTGAAGTACTAGTTTCGGTGGATAAATGGTCGAGAAACAGCAAACCAATAATTTTTCATAGATATTTTTTGTCATGCACTTCTTATTATGTTTTACCCAGTTGATATAACACATTTCTGTGTGGTGTGTCAGACAAAAACATTACAATATAAACACTATATTTGTGGTTTATAAACCACCAATATTGGTAGCTGTCATATTCTTCGTTTTTTACATGCCATCTTTGGCATTTGAGAATAACAACTAGAGAAATGATATTTATTATTATGTCTCCACTTCGAACGAAGGGAGACATATTGTTTTAGTCTGATTTTTTCTTCCGCTTCTTCCTCTTCCGCTTCCGCTTCTTCTTCTTCTTCTTCTTCTTCTTCTTCTTCCGCTTCTTCTCAGCGAAGCTTGTCCGGACCATAAATTTTTTGCCTTTCCAGATAGGTCAATTATATTTGGTATGTGGGTGCATGACCATAAGGAGGTGTGTCGCGTACCATAATGACCTTTGTGGGACATTGACCTTTGACCTCAAGGTCAAATAATTGTTTTTTAAATAGTATTTTCTTGTCCGGGCCATAACATTTTTGTCTTTCGAGATAGGTCAATGATATTTGGTATGTGGGTGCATGACTATAAGACGATGTGTCGCATACCGTAATGACCTTCATGGGACCTTGACCTTTGACCTCAAGGTCAAATAATTGTTTTTTAAATAGTATTTATTTGGTATATGGGTGCATGACCATAAGGCGGTGTGTCACATACCGTAACGACCTTCGTGGGACCTTGACCTTTGACCTCAATATCAAATAATTGTTTTTTAAATAGTATTTTCTTGTCTGGGCCATAAAATTTTTGTCTTTCGAGATAGGTGAATGATATTTAGTATGTGGGTGCATGACCATAAGGCGGTGTGTCGCGTACCGCAATGACCTTCGTGGGACCTTGACCTTTGACTTCAAGGTCAAATAATTGTTTTTTAAATAGTATTTTCTTGCTCTGGCCATAACATTTTTGTCTTTCGAGATAGGTTGTTGTACAGATGGCCACATTAAGGGGAGACATAAGTTTTAGGTATCTAAAACAGTTCTTCCTAGTTAAATGTACTTTTATCTTTTTGAAACATACAATAATTGTGGAATATTGTAACATACCAATAAAGGTTGTTAAATAAAAGAGATGGAAGTGCAACAGATTGTCACCAAAAATCTACAGATTACTGAATGATTAATATCAAGTATATAGATTACAGAACAACTAAATACTTGAGTATCTACAGATTACAGAACAAATATCTACTGATAACAAACAAATATGAAATATCTACTGATAACAGAAACAAATATCAAATATCTACTGATAACAGAAACAAATACCAAGTATCTACTGATAACAGGAACACACACCAAGTATCTACTGATAACAGAAACAAATACCAAGTATCTACTGATAACAGAAGCAAACATCAAATATCTACTGATAACAGAAACAAACACCAAGTATCTACTGATAGCAGAAACAAACACCAAGTATCTACTGATAACAGAAGCAAACACCAAGTATCTACTGATAACAGAAGCAAACACCAAGTATCTACTGATAACAGAAGCAAACACCAAGCATCTACTGATAACAGAAGCAAACACCAAGTATCTACTGATAACAGAAGCAAACACCAAGCATCTACTGATAACAGAAACAAACACCAAATATCTACTGATAACAGAAACAAATATCAAATATCTACTGATAACAGAAACAAGTACCAAGTATCTACTGATAACAGAAACAAATACCAAGTATCTACTGATAACAGAAGCAAACACCAAGTATCTACTGATAACAGAAGCAAACATCAAATATCTACTGATAACAGAAACAAATACCAAGTATCTACTGATAACAGAAACAAACATAAAATATTTACTGATAACAGAAACAAATTATACCAAGTATCTACTGATAACAGAAACAAACATAAAATATTTACTGATAACAGAAACAAATTATACCAAGTATCTACTGATAACAGAAACAAATACCAAATATCTACTGATAACAGAAACAAATATCAAGTATCTACTGATAACAGAAACAAAAACCAGGTATCTACTGATAACAGAAACGAATACCAAGTATTAGATAATAGAATAACAAACACCAAGTATCTACTGAAAGTTATGAAAAAGTCATCAACATTGATTCATACTATTTATTTCTCCCCTGTCAATTTCAGAAAACACCTTAACATTTGAATTATTTTCAATATTTAAAAAGCTGATAAAAATTTACAGTAAACAGATGATGGAATGATTTGTAGTGATCATCAAATTGTTTACAGTATGACCAGTGAATAGATTGAATTGGTTTATAACAGTCCATCTGTCCTGTTAGGTTGACCCATTGCATTAAGTAGGGACCTTTGATGTCTAACAGATACCTCCCATTATAATTAACATCTGCAGTTCCTCTTAGCTCATTTCACTTTTCATTTGTTGAGAGCTTGCTTGGATATAGGTACTTCTTCTGACAAAGTGGTATGTTTTTTTTCTCACCAGAATAGATTATCTAGATGTAGGGTGGTATCAGATATTTTTTCTGTCTTGTTTTTCCCAACTTAAGTCCACATCAGTTTCAAATGTAATAAAAATCATTTGAATCCAAATGATGAAAACAGATCTAGAGCAATGTTTGTTGTTCTATAGCTTACAGAAATTTTGTTTTGTTTTTTGTTTGTTTGTTTTTTTGGATTGTTTAAAAGCCATTAAACCAAATAGACTGTCAAATAGGAATAAGTTACATACATTGTATTTTAAATATTATTGAGAATTGAGTTTTTTTTTCAGTATGTAAAATAGAATGTTTGATTAATTACAGTTTAGAAAAAAAAAGATATTTTTGTGAAATAACAGTGTATATAGCAAGTTATTTTTATTGGGTGTAAATTTTGACAGTTTCCTCCCAAACCAAAATGTAATGAATATTTTATGGTGATTTCAAAATGTAGAACAACAAATATTAACTGCATTGTAATTAAAAGTATTGTATATGGATCAGAGATAGGCAACGGAACATATTTTTGCAATTGTCAGAAAGAAAACTATAAAGCACAACAATGTTCAAATTGTGTGTATTGAAAGATTAGAAATAGAAAAAAAATAATTTAGTAGTTAAACTTTGTTGTGGCGATGTCGAAAGGACACATCATTTTAGTTGGAAATGGCCAAAATTAAACTATGAATGGAATAAAAAAAAATCTTCAAATTAATTAAAGAAATCAATTTGTCTTAGCTGAAGATAATATGGTTTAACTGTATATATTATACAAGGCTTTTAGAATAATTTCCTATCATAACAGTGTTGAAATATAAAAACTTTACATTCGTATAAGGGAAAAGAAACACAAAAACCTACTTGTACCACCACAGAACTTATCATAAAAACGTGACTAATAATCAGAAATTTGGGAGTTAAAAACAAGTGACGGCAAATAATTGACAAGTTGGACAAGGGATTATGACACCCAGACCCTTGATTTATTTTTAATTCGTTACTGTTTTTCAATGCTTTTTTTCACTAAGTAAGTTTGTAATTGCAATTTTACATGAACAGTCTTAGTATTTAAGTCACTCTTTTTATTGAAATAATTCATGGAAATTTAACCTGTATTAAATTGTTCCTTTCATTTGAGATATACTTCCCAAAGTTGAATATATATTTTGCAACTTTATTTAGGGTACAATTGCTTTTTTCTGGGAATGCCTCATAGTCTTTATTAATAGTGGAAAGAGATCATTATTTAAAGTCATTAAAAAATTGTAGTTCTCAAAATTACCCTATATGGATGTGGATGGAGCATATTGCTGAATAGAATGGACATATTTTTTTTACCTAAACAGACCTTGGGAAAAAGTCTTGTTCATGTGCATTATAGTATATGCATATACTAAAAGTACTGCTTGAAAACTAAAAATATATCTGATGGTTTATAACTTAGTTTATGATGGATGATAGTCAAGGTTCTAAGAATAGAATATTTTTTAAATGTTTCAGAAATGATACAAGCAAAGATCTTAAGCCAGCAATAAAGGCAGTCACCAGTGAGCCAGACACCTTTATCAAGAATAAAGAACTAGAGTAAAACATTGATCACCATAGAAATCAAGGCTGTTCAGAACTTGGAATCGGGTAATTAACCTATTTTTATTGGGTGATACATACAGTAAATACTGTTAATATAGATTTATTTATTTATCATCACATTCAGCAAATTTACAGCTATATGTGGAACTGACGCATGAATCTTTTGGATATGAGTATGGAAACTAACAGATGACGTTGGTATTAGAGCTCGAACCTTCATCAGTGGTGTTAGACTTCCGGTCAGAAGTCAACAACTATAACCGCTAAGATGAGGAAATTTATCTTTTGTATGCCATTTCTAATAATGGTAAAATCAAGTACAGTAACATCTTTCTAAGCCGAACCCCTTTGGACTGAAGAGTTTGTTCAGTTTAGACAGGTGTTTGGTTTACACTGGTTCAAATTGCATAGACATTTAGGAGATGGGACTTTAAAGTCTGTCTGGTTTAGGCAGGTTTTCAGTTTACTCAGGGTTCAGTTAAGGCAGGTTTTCGGTTTACTCAGGGTTCGGTTTAAACAGGTTTTTGGTTTACTCAGGGTTCGGTTTACTCAGGGTTCAGTTTAGGCAGGTTTTCGGTTTACTCAGGGTTAGGTTTAGGCAGGTTTTCGGTTTACTCAGGGTTAGGTTTAGACAGGTTTTCGGTTTACTCAGGGTTCGGTTTAGGCAGGTGTTCGGTTTACTCAGGGTTAGGTTTAGGCAGGTTTTTGGTTTACTCAGGGTTAGGTTTAGGCAGGTTTTCGGTTTACTCAGGGTTAGGTTTAGGCAGGTTTTCAGTTTACTCAGGGTTAGATTTAGGCAGGTTTTCGGTTTACTCAGGGTTAAGTATAGACAGGTTTTCGGTTTACTCAGGGTTAGGTTAGGCAGGTTTTCGATTTACTCAGGGTTCAGTTTAGGCAGGTTTTCAGTTTACTCAGGGTTAGGTTTAGGCAGGTTTTCGGTTTACTCATGGTTAGGTTTAGGCAGGTTTTCGGTTTACTCAGGGTTAGGTTTAGGCAGGTTTTCAGTTTACTCAGGGTTAGGTTTAGGCAGGTTTTCAGTTTACTCAGGGTTAGGTTTAGGCAGGTTTTCGGTTTAATCAGGGTTAGGTTTAGGCAGGTTTTCGGTTTACTCAGGGTTAGGTTTAGGCAGGTTTTCGGTTTACTCAGGGTTAGGTTTAGGCAGGTTTTCGGTATACTCAGGGTTAGGTTTAGGCAGGTTTTCGGTTTACTCAGGGTTAGGTTTAGGCAGGTTTTCAGTTTACTCAGGGTTAGGTTTAGGCAAGTTTTTGGTTTACTCAGGGTTAGGTTTAAGCAGGTTTTCGGTTTACTCAGGGTTAGGTTTAGGCAGGTTTTCGGTTTACTCAGGGTTAGGTTTAGGCAGGTTTTCGGTTTACTCAGGGTTAGGTTTAGACAGGTTTCACTGTATATACATGTAATAAATTGAAAATAGACTAAAAGTACAACATATTTTGGGCTTAGCTTAGCTTTGTTAAATTGTTTTATTATTGCAGTCTGATTAGGGATAAGCTATTTGATTATAATAGACACACTTATATAGTCTTTTACTTATCCAGGATTATAAGGAATTTACATGTCCTTGATTTCAGTGATAACAAAATAGGGAAAAATTGGAAGAAAATAAATAAGCAAAGATGGGTAGTAAAAAACTTGAATAAACATTTTATTAGGGAAAGGGGTTTGTGCATTATAAGGTGTTTTTTTGGGCCCCAAAAGTTAAAACAGAATATACAGAAACATGTACTCAGAGACGAGGAAAGTCCATGTGAGGAAATGTGTTCTTTGTTTTCTACTGTTACAGAAAATTATCAATTTGTACAAATTACTAAAGGTAAATGGAAGTTTGAATGTCTTGTGTCACATGTTACTGAAAATAAGTTTGAAACTTTTTTTCTATCATGAATTCAAAGTTTTACCTGTATTTTAGCAAAACTAAAAGAAAATCTTAATCATACAGGTAGTAATTCATGTTTTTTTTTCTAGAATTAGTGATAATATCACTAAATGGAATCAAAGTTAGAAAGTTTTAAAGATATATTTAGTAAAACCAACATTTAATCTATTAACCAGTAATAAAATCTCTTTTCCTTTTTACTGGTACTTTGTTTTAAATTTTAGTATAAAATGACATTTTCTATCAGTGTTCATTTTATCCCATTATATGAAGCTGAATAGTAATTTGTATCCAGAGTTTAAGATATAATAGTGTTTATTGCATAGTAGACAAAAACAATTTGTCAAAAATGACATGGTCTTGTCATTATTGTCCATCATACAATAAAATTACAAACTGTAGACATTTAAGGAAGCAATAAATGATCCATGTCGGACCATCAACACCTTCAAAAATTTAATAAGTAATGTATTTCTCTTTCACATATCTTATTATCTCTATTGTCATCATGTTGCATTTTATATTGTCTGTGTTAATTAACACTTTAAGTTTGTGTCTCCTGTTCTGAAACCACCGAACCATTTAATAGCATAGATTTAGGTTTATGGTATTTATCGCAAATATTATTTATTTCAGCAAAATTAGTAAGAATGTTGCTTGAATAGTTTTCGGAATTCAAATTGCACATGAATGAAATCATTGGATAATCCCATACAAAGCTTATGATTTTTTGTTTATATGAATCAGCAAGTTGGAAACTACCATTGGACAAAGAGGAACATAGGACTATTATGAGAAAAGGTTAAACAAATGTTTTCTTGTTGAACATTTCTTCTGTGTTTCTCTGGAAAATGTACCTATTGTTGTATTGATCATAAATCTAAGATGTTCCTAAAAAAGTTACATCCCCCCCCCCCCCCCCCCCATTTTGATCAGAGAATAGCCCCACTACCAACATAATTTAGAAGGACCTAATGGAGTAATGTTAACAGACATATTCTCAAAACCATAAAACTGATTGAAATCAAACTGTATATAAATGGTTATTGAATTTATAACAAGGTGAGCAATACAGGCTCATGTAAGCCTCTAGTTGGAAATTTATAACAAGGTGAGCAATACAGGCTCATGTAAGCCTCTAGTTGGAAATTTATAACAAGGTGAGCAATACAGGCTCATGTAAGCCTCTAGTTGGAAATGTTTACCTCATCATGTACCTTTGTTTATTGCAATCAGATGGTATTCCTTGAACATTTTTTGTATTGCTTTGACATTTAGTATTGTCCTACTTTTTAAATGTGTTAAAATAGATATTGAATTTGAAAGTTTTAGAATATAACTATAGTCCTTTTGACTTCTATAAATGTTCAGAAAAAAATTCTTAAAAATCCAGTTTTCAAATCAACAGTTTTTTTCTAGATGTTTATTAATATATGATATATACGAACTCTGACAATTAATTACAAAATTTTTGATCCATTATTAAAAAAGTTACCCATTAGGTCTCTATGTTAATTATATTTTCTAAAGTGTAAAAATCTGGATGGAGTGAGTACAAATAACAGACTGTACCATATGACACAGAATATTTAAATATTACAGGACATCAATAACAATTGACTCACCTATGGTCAGTTAATGAGTAGCCTTTTATACATGATATTTAAATGTCCTATGTCACATGGTACAATGAAATATACATTGAAAGCACATGTCTATTATTTTGTTTTCATGGCTTGGCTATTACATTATTTGTACTCACTCCATCCAGATTTTTACACTTTAGAAAATATAATTAACATAGAGACCTAATGGGTAACTTTTTTAATAATGGACTAAAAATTTTGAAATTAATTGTCAGAGTTCGTATATATCATATATTAATAAACATCTAGAAAAATAATTATTGATTGGATTTTTAAGAATTTTTTCTGAAGATTTATAGAAGTTAAACGGATAGGAAGTACTGTTGTAAACTGCCCGACATGCTATTTTAACCTAATATGATCAGTATCCTTGAGCTATGGCAGCTGCTTTTCACATAAATTTTAATTTATTAATTCACACTTTCGATTATAGAATATATTGTATTGCCTAATCATAGGGCCCACATGAGGCATCATTAACAATACAAACATTCATGATTGATAAATGAGACATACACACAAAAGAAAAAGGACATAGTTTAAGGTTTTTATATTTCTAAAAATATAAATATAATTATTATTATTTAGTGGATCATGTTCTGGTTTGTCCCCTATATCTCAGATCCAGTGTGAAACTTTACATATGTAGCATATTCCTTATGAATCTTGTTCTATAGTACTATTAACAATTTGACTGATTTCAAGGTTATGATAAAAGTTATCCATAAAAGTACATATATTATTTTAACTCACCTGGTCAAAGGTCATGCACTTGAGTTCTTTGTGTCATTTGGTGTCTGTCATCCACTGTTGTTAACTATTTCAAAATTTATTTTCTTCTACCAACTGTACAACCAAATAGAACCAAACTTGACAGTGATGATCCTTAGGGGGGAGAGATTCAGACTTATACAACCAAATAGAACCAAACTTGACAGTGATGATCCTTAGGGGGGAGAGATTCAGACTTATACAACCAAATAGAACCAAACTTGACAGTGATGATCCTTAGGGGGGAGAGATTCAGACTTATACAACCAAATAGAACCAAACTTGACAGTGATGATCCTTAGGGGGGAGAGATTCAGACTTATACAACCAAATAGAACCAAACTTGACAGTGATGATCCTTAGGGGGGAGAGATTCCGACTTATACAAATAAAGTTTATCATCCATAGGAATGTAGTAGTGAGGGGTCTAAAGGGAAAAATTAGGTAAATCTAAAAAAATTGTTTCTCAAGAACCTGCTGTAGAAATGCTGTAATAATTGTTTAGCACCATTGTAATATGCAGATTTAGATTTGTACAAACAAAGGTCCCAGGGTCTATGGGACCTCAAGCCCTAGGGTCTAAAGTTTCACATAGGTTAATTGTAATTGGTAAAAAAAAATCTTTTCTAATGAACCAGTGATGAAGGAAATGCAAAATATAAATGGCATGAATAATCATATGGATATACAGACAGATTCAAACTTGCAGAAATGAAGACACCAGTGTCTCTGTGGTCCAAGCCCTTTGGGACCAAAATTTTACATTGGTTGCACATGAAATGAAAATGAAAATAGCATTCACAAGAACAAGAAAAGGACAAGGAAATAGAAGTGTGCTTGGCATCAAATATCCTTGTAAAATGTAGATTCAATCTTGTTCAAATAAAAGCAGCAAGATCTATACACTCTGAGCCTTGAGGGTCCAAAATAAAAAAAAACAATTATTTGAAATATATTCCTGTGTTTTATAATAATATGATAACCTGCTGTATTTTTTATGATGATGAAATCACGTGTCTCAGTTGTACTGATCTAATTTTGATCCTGAAAGAAAAAGCTGATGAAAAGAATAGTGAAACAAGATAATATCAGAAAAAAGAATATTATTAGTGTGGAGCTTATTCAGTAGTTTTAACAAGTTAATTACTGAATATATCTGTCACAATGTGACACCTCACTTACAGAGATATCAGACAATAGGAGCTAACTGATTGACAAGTAAAATGGCAATCAATGTAGACATTTTTTTTCCATTTCATTAATATGTGTACTTCTGTTATGACTGTACAATAACAGAAACTGATGTCTAGTGGTAGGGAGTACTTATGAAATATGCAAGGATACCAGTACAAATAGTGGAAATTTAAATAGAAAACATTTTTATATATATTGAATAAATACAATGAAAGTGACGGATAGTCATTATCAAATTGCCATTATCAAATTCACTGTTATCAAATTCACTGTTATCAAAAGCACTATTTATACTATAACTAATTGACGAGTTTCATTATCAAAAATATGTCACGAATGACCAAATAACACAGTAACTCACAAATGTGCCCAGCGCATGAGTGAGTTACAACGTTATTTGGTCATGAGTGACATATTTTTGATAATGAAACTCGTCAATTAGTTATAGTAGTTATTATATAGATAAAAAAAATGTTTCGAATCGAATTTAATATAAAATGAGTTTAATTGCACTATATTACATGTGTAGCGTAGGGATATACTATAATGTGTATCGCTTCAAAAAACATGGCACCACCCACCCATGACAATAAAATAATTAAAATACTTACCTTGAAATATTATTTTAGTTAAATTTGATCCAAATTGAAGCGTACATGAAGCCAAATAAGTCTAATTTTTACTTTTCAAACTGGAAGTCTTCATTTGACGTCGACAACGAAATGGTGCGAAATATAGCGAGAGTGAAATAAAAATGGTAATTTCACTAGTGAAATTATCGTTTTTATTTAACTCGGAAATCTCGGTATTTCATCGACATCTATATAATAATAAAATTTATCCTGTTTATAGCATACTGATTAAGTACCTAATCTTGTTTTGATTACATAATGTTATCCTGTATAATGGTATAGGCTTCATTAGTATGTGTACTACTATAAAATGGTATAGGCTTCATTAGTATGTGTACTACTATAAAATGGTATAGGCTTCATTAGTATGTGTACTGCTGTAGAATGGTATGGGCTTCATTAATATGTGTACTTCTGTAAAATGGTATAGGCTTCATTAGTATGTGTACAGCTGTATAATGGTATGGGCTTCATTAGTATGTGTACTGCTGTAAAATGGTATAGGCTTCATTAGTATGTGTACTGCTGTAGAATGGTATAGGCTTCATTAGTATGTGTACTGCTGTAGAATGGTATAGGCTTCATTAGTATGTGTACTGCTGTAGAATGGTATAGGCTTCATTAGTATGTGTACTACTATAAAATGGTATAGGCTTCATTAGTATTTGTACTGCTGTAGAATGGTATAGGCTGCATTAGTATTTGTACTGCTGTAGAATGGTATAGGCTTCATTAGTATGTGTACTTCTGTAAAATGGTATAGGCTTCATTAGTATGTGTACTGTTGTATAATGGTATAGGCTTCATTAGTATGTGTACTGCTGTATAATGGTATAGGCTTCATTAGTATGTGTACTGTTGTATAATGGTATAGGCTTCATTAGTATGTGTACTGCTGTATAATGGTATAGGCTTCATTAGTATGTGTACTGCTGTATAATGGTATAGGCTTCATTAGTATGTGTACTGCTGTAAAATGGTATAGGCTTCATTAGTATGTGTACTGCTGTAGAATGGTATAGGCTTCATTAGTATGTGTACTGCTGTAGAATGGTAAAGGCTTCATTAGTATGTGTACTTCTGTAAAATGGTATAGGCTTCATTAGTATGTGTACTTCTGTAAAATGGTATAGGCTTCATTAGTATGTGTACTTCTGTAAAATGGTATAGGCTTCATTAGTATGTGTACTGCTGTATAATGGTATAGGCTTCATTAGTATTTGTACTGCTATAGAATGGTATAGACTTCATTAGCATGTGTACTGCTGTAGAATGGTATAGGCTTCATTAGTATGTGTACTGTTGTAACATGGTATAGGCTTCATTAGTATGTGTACTTCTGTAAAATGGTATAGGCTTCATTAGTATGTGTACAGCTGTATAATGGTATGGGCTTCATTAGTATGTGTACTGCTGTAAAATGGTATAGGCTTCATTAGTATGTGTACTGCTGTAGAATGGTAAAGGCTTCATTAGTATGTGTACTGCTGTAGAATGGTATAGGCTTCATTAGTATGTGTACTGCTGTAGAATGGTATAGGCTTCATTAGTATGTGTACTGCTGTATAATGGTATAGGCTTCATTAGTATGTGTACTGCTGTATAATGGTATAGGCTTCATTAGTATGTGTACTGCTGTAGAATGGTATAGGCTTCATTAGTATGTGTACTTCTGTAAAATGGTATAGGCTTCAATAGTATGTGTACTGCTGTATAATGGTATAGGCTTCATTAGTATGTGTACTGCTGTAGAATGGTATAGGCTTCATTAGTATGTGTACTGCTGTAGAATGGTATAGGCTTCATTAGTATGTGTACTTCTGTAAAATGGTATAGGCTTCATTAGTATGTGTACTGCTGTATAATGGTATAGGCTTCATTAGTATGTGTACTGCTGTAGAATGGTATAGGCTTCATTAGTATGTGTACTGCTGTAAAATGGTATAGGCTTCAGTAGTATGTGTACTCCTGTAAAATGGTATAGGCTTCATTAGTATGTATACTGCTGTAAAATGGTATAGGCTTCATTAGTATGTGTACTGTTGTATAATGGTATAGGCTTCATTAGTATGTGTACTGCTGTATAATGGTATAGGCTTCATTAGTATGTATACTGCTGTAAAATGGTATAGGCTTCATTAGTATGTGTACTGTTGTATAATGGTATAGGCTTCATTAGTATGTGTACTGCTGTAGAATGGTATAGGCTTCATTAGTATGTGTACTGCTGTAAAATGGTATAGGCTTCATTAGTATGTGTACTGCTGTATAATGGTATAGGCTTCATTAGTATGTGTACTACTGTAGAATGGTATAGGCTTCATTAGTATGTGTACTGCTGTATAATGGTATAGGTTTCATTAGTATGTGTACTGCTGTATAATGGTATAGGCTTCATTAGTATGTGTACTGTTGTATAATGGTATAGGCTTCATTAGTATGTGTACTGCTGTAGAATGGTATAGGCTTCATTAGTATGTGTACTGCTGTAGAATGGTATAGGCTTCATTAGTATGTGTACTGTTGTATAATGGTATAGGCTTCATTAGTATTTGTACTGCTGTAGAATGGTATAGGTTGCATTAGTATTTGTACTGCTGTAGAATGGTATGGGCTTCATTAGTATGTGTACTGCTGTAGAATGGTATAGGCTTCATTAGTATTTGTACTGCTGTAGAATGGTATGGGCTTCATTAATATGTGTACTGCTGTAAAATGGTATAGGCTTCATTGTGTATTGCTGTTATGTCTATACAGTAATAGTACTTCTATTCTTCTACCAAATACTGGGTGATTGTTGTTTATTGCCAAAAGAACAATTTTGCAGCTATATTATGGCATCCAAATACTGACCTGCTTCATCCAGTTAATGATTTAGTCTGGTACTGATATATAGAAGAGTGTACAGATCAATTATACAAGAATACAAAAAGTTCATATCAAATTCCAATGTCTCAACTAATTGCAGACATGTTTCTAATATGAACTTGATAACTTCAGCTTCATTAAGTTGTGGGGGCTGTTGTGGTCATGATCGTATGGTATTTGGATTTACAACTACCTATGTAATATGTGCCTATCACCACTAAAGTTGTAAGTTCAAATCCCACTCATGCAAGGTGTACTCAATACAACATTATGAGATAAAGTTTGTCAGTGACTTGCGACAGGTTGGTTGTTTTCTCCAGGCACTCCTGTTTCCTCCCCCAATAAAACTGACAGTCACGATATAACTGAAATATTGTTTAAAGTGGCATTTAATACCATAACCCTAACCCATTAAGTGGCTATTGGAATTAGGACTTCAAGATTATTATTATTTATTATTGGTACAAATGATATAAGTTTGTGGTGGAATTGAATTTTGATTTTGTTGGTGGATGATATGAAATTCTTATTGATGTAATTGTAAGACATTAATTTCATTATTTAATCTGTTATATGATAAAGATATTTTTCAGACTTAAAATAAAGACATGCTATCCTTTATATTGGTAACCTACTTCTACTTCAAGGTTTTCCTAATGCAGATAATAGAATTAACAAAATTAAAGTCATGCCTCCCAGATTAGATTTATGCCGATCTATCAACCAAGTAAAGCTACAACAATGCTGTCTTTCTTAATTGCATAATATTTTCCTGTATTTTGTTTATAATGCAATAAGATGTTGAAATATAAAACATCAGTAAAATGCTGTTCCTTTATTTTAATATGTGTCTAAGTGTAGAATTGGATAGTCTCTCATGTTCATGTACAACCATATCTTTACTTGCTGATTGTGATGATCAAGATGCTTTGTTGCTATGGTATTTTGTTTTCCCTCCCTACTTTTAGCTACCAATTAAAATTTAAAATAATATGATGCTTATTCTATTAATTTGAAGAATTGATCAATTAATATCATGTTTATTAGTTTTATATTTGAATTTTTCTTTGTAAACATTTTAGGCATTTAGAGAAGATCAAAATCATGATATTCGTGGCAGAGATTATTTATTTCTGAGCTCTACGCCACGTCAACCTCCCTGTAAATCTTTGTTTTTAAAGAAGATTGACAAAGCCATAATTACAATATCATTCCATTTGTAACATTGGCCCTGCCCTTTTATTTAAGACATACAACTATTTATGGGTGGGTCTCAAAGTGAATATCTCAGATGATAAACAGTTTAATATTGAGTTGAATATTGTGAAATACATAAGAATAGTACTTTGGAAACATTAGGAGTTAGAAATCCAAATCCTGATAACAATACAATATGTAGATATAGAAGAATTTGAAATAATAACTAATATCCTCTGTCTAAAATAAACTCTAGTCTACAGTTACTAATAAGAGGGTTTGAACAAGAAAGGTCACTATTTCTAGACCGTATGTATGTGTATGTTTCTTTTAATACAATATGATGTACATGGTATTGTACTTACCATCTACTGTTCCAGAATATCTCTTGCTTCCACTGACCATTTAGCTTACCTAGCTGAAGGCCATGTGAGCTATTTCCATAACTTGGTGTCCGTCCTCGTAAGCTTTTTACAAAAAAAGCAAAACAAAACAAAGACAAAAACTTAATTAACATTTTAATCTTCTTCTGCAAAACTTGGGAATCAAAAGGAACCAAACTTGACAGAGTGTTCCTTGGGAAGAGGAGATTAAGATTTTTTCAAATAAAGTTAATCCTTCATGGGAGGGGCTATAAGGGGACCCAATAGGGAGAAATTAAGTAAATCTTTATATAAATTTATTCTCAAGAATCAGCAATGGAAATGCCAGGCATCCAGTGTCTATGGTTTCAAAGAAATTATGATCCAAAGTTTAAAATTGGCTGCTGTTGTAAAAATTAAAAAACAATTCTTCTTAAGAACTAGGAATGGAAATTGTATTTTACACGAAGAAGCAGTGACGATTCAGTTGTTTACCATTTGAATGCCCCAGGGTCTATTGGGTGTTAAGTCCTGGTAGATCAGAATTTAACATCTGCTGTGATAAACAAGGGTTCTAAAAATCTTATTTACCAGGTGAGAGATAAAGGCTCATGTGAGCCCCTAGTTTCTTTATTTATTCAACTTCAGCAGTCTATTTGCATGTTACTACTGAAGTGTATAGTGACCTTACTAAGGAGGTGTCTTATAAGATTGGGAATACTGTATCAACAAGTCAAGCACTTCCCATTTAAATGTCCACTTTTATTAACTCACTTAAGGTCAAATGGTCATATGAGGTTGTCATCAGTTTAATTAATGAGTATTGAACAAGAAACAGATCATTTATAACCAGGAAAGAAAAACTGACTGGTGAGCCCCTGGTTGTTTTATGTCCTTTGATCTATTTTCACCCTTTTCTTCAGTTCATGTACTTATTTTTTTTATGATACTGTCCCCTTTCATCTGTGTGGATCCTTTACCCTTTCAATCCACCAATGATCCATAATAAATGTACCATATTTGCAAAGTCATGCAAAATTAAATGTATGTCATTTTTTGTTTGTTTTCATTTGATCAATTTAGATATTTTTCAATGCCATAATTCTTGTCAATATTGTTGAAATTATCAGATGTTTTTACTTGATGTAAAATCACTTTTAAATCAAGTGACCTGACTGTCCTCTGGTCACTTTACCACAGAACAGATCATAAAGATTGTCAAACTACTGTAAGTTGATGGGATTTATCTGGAGGGGAAATGCTATATTGATAAGTATATTACAAGGTCAAACAATAAATACCAACATTTTACTTTTTTACTTTGTCATCTTTAAAAGTTACCATAAAAAGTGGACAGATAGCTTCAGCAATGTTAAGAAACAACTTCTTAAAAATATTGGATAATATATGTTATTTTTTTTCTTATGTACAAATATTTTTGATTGTTTGAAATTGCAATTTAAAAAAAAAAAAAAAATTTGGATTGTATTAACCTATTTATTAAATATTATATAAAGTCAACTTCAGTAATATGTCATACAGAATTAAATGGTTGTTATGAATTAGGGACATATATACCCTGAAGTTAGGAAACCAGATGTCAAAATAAAACTGTTCAATCAAAAACAGTTTGTAGCCTTTACATTTATTTTGAAATTTTAATCAATGCTTCTGTTGAATGAAATGTTGCAATGAGTATTTCTTGACCATCAGCCATCCTAGCATAAAATCAGTTAATTAAAAAATATTTGGTACAATTTTGAATTATAAGTCTTGATAGAAAAAAAAGATTTTAGTAAAAATAAGGATTCATCAACAAAGTGGATCGCCTAAATGACAAACACTGAAATAGAATGCAAATGATGTATTATTGGATATGTGTTACACATTGCTTATATGTAATATGAAACAGAATTGTAATAAGGTTTAGTAGTTGGATCTGTAGACAAGATCAGCACATATGCTTCTTTTAGATACAACCACAAAATCTTTGCATTTTATGGTCATATTATGTTATGAGTGTGTCATTGTAGATGATTTCTGTCTGTTATTTTTACACAATGATCTGTGGCATAGATTGATATGGGAGATTCTACTCCTGCTAGACCAAGAGGCCTAATTTAGATGCCAAAAATGGCTGTCTTGATTCAGTCTTATCAGTCTGTAAACAGGCAGTTGCTACTTTATTAGGAGTCTAAAATAATTGGCATGAACATGTATGAGAAGAGAGGGAGGAAAGGTAAAAATGATGCAAGATCCTGGAGACAAGTGGATAGTAGTGCATGGGAAGGAAATTTTGATCTGAAATTTTATTTGGCTTAAAGACCAGGATATAAGGAATGAAAGGCAGGATCAGGGAGACAAGTGACAAATGGATGGAGAGGTTGAAGATATATTTTGAGGCAGAAATTGAGAGAAGAATTGTGAAGTGAGAATATTTTGTCAAGGGTTTGAAATACAGGTCTTCACATGGTGATCAAACAAGAGATACATTTATGATGAGGCAATACTAAACAACAGTGACACATACCTACTGATGTATCTGGTATTAACAAAATGTCAATTTTTGCATGTGTTCATATTGTATTCACAATTGTTGATGTGTAATGATTTGTAGAGTGACAGGGTGATACTTGTCAAACCTTGGTTCTCATGTACCTCTAACAATACTGCAGGTGGCCAGGAGTTTTCAAACATTGTTTGTTTTATCATTGTCAATATTTGCACATAAAAACCATTTAGATTTAATATGAAACTAATCAAACCAGAAATAATAGTCTTACCAATTGAAGAGTAATTTTGCTATCAATAATTGTTGAAATTTTCAAGTACAAAATGTATATTCTTATAAAACTAGAAATTTATAGGAAATGTTTGCCTGCATCAAGTGAAG
The DNA here is from genome assembly GCA_963383655.1 of Bathymodiolus septemdierum. NCBI lineage: Eukaryota > Metazoa > Mollusca > Bivalvia > Mytilida > Modiolidae > Bathymodiolus > Bathymodiolus septemdierum. The sequence continues at coordinate 105,444,613 of OY726520.1, forward strand.
GGTGAGTGGGTTGGTCAGAGTAATTATAAATCACATTTGTTGACTCCTTCAGGTAAACTTGTATTGAAAATTAGACTCGCCCACACAATACAGTGTCATGAATATGACAGAAAATATTGTCTATAGGTTTGTAAATCAACTTGGTCTTTTATAAATAAAAAAAAAGATAAACTTAACAACAATGGTGAATAAAATATTTTATATTTTTAGAAAGTTTTTCTGTACTTAATATTGAATTCTAAATATCTCTGCTCGTATTTTGCGCATGTGCAAATTTCTGAATAATGTCTTCAATAAAAGCAGACAAATATTGTTTTATCCTGAATTCTCTTTCTTTCTTTTGGTATAAGCTTGTCCATTTGTTTTATATCTTCATCTAGGTCATTTTGGTGCATCACCTTAAGAAGACATGTTCCTTACCATCATGACCCACTTATGACCTTGAACTCTGACCTTGAGGTCCAATTTTTATACGCCCGTCTTGAGACAGGGCCGTATTATGTGATTGGGTATGGCGGGTGGGCGTCCACACAGGTTTCCGCACAATAACTTTAGTTCTGTATATCGGATCTTTACCAAACTTGGCCACATGATTCCCCTGTGGAAGGGGAAGAACCCTATTTATTTTGGGGTCATTAGGTCAAAGGTCAAGGTCACTTACTATAAATATAATTTTTGATAACAGGGTCGTTTCCACATGATAACCTTAGTTCTGTATATTGGATCTTTACCAAACTTGACCACATGATTCTCCTGTGGAAGGGGAAGAACCCTATTTATGTTGGGGTCATTAGGTCAAAGGTCAAGGTCACTGTTACTATAAATATAATTTTTGACAACGGTCTTTCCGCATGATAACTTTAGTTCTGTATATTAGATCTTTAACAAACTTGGCCACATGATTCCCCTGTGGAAGGGGAAGACCCCTATCTATTTTGGGGTCATTAGGTCAAAGGTCAAGGTCACTTACTATAAATATAATTTTTGATAACAGGGTCGTTTCCACATGATAACCTTAGTTCTGTATATTGGATCTTTACCAAACTTGACCACATGATTCTCCTGTGGAAGGGGAAGAACCCTATTTATGTTGGGGTCATTAGGTCAAAGGTCAAGGTCACTGTTACTATAAATATAATTTTTGACAACAGGATCTTTCCGCATGATAACTTTAGTTCTGTATATTAGATCTTTAACAAACTTGGCCACATGATTCCCCTGTGGAAGGGGAAGAACCCTATCTATTTTGGGGTCATTAGGTCAAAGGTCAAGGTCACTGTTACTATAAATATAATTTTTGATAACAGGGTCGTTTCCACATGATAACCTTAGTTCTGTATATTGGATCTTTACCAAACTTGACCACATGATTCTCCTGTGGAAGGGGAAGAACCCTATTTATTTTGGGGTCATTAGGTCAAAGGTCAAGGTCACTGTTACTATAAATATAATTTTTGACAACAGGGTCGTTTCCACATGATAACTTTAGTTCTGTATATTGGATCTTTAACAAACATGGCCACATGATTCCCCTGTGGAAGGGGAAGAACCCTATTTATTTTGGGATCATTAGGTCAAAGGTCAAGGTCACCATTACTATAAATGTAATTTTTGACAACAGGATCGTTATACCTCCTTGACTAAGAGTCGGATATTGTTTTATCACATTTCTTCTTGTGTCCATTCGTTCTTCCTCATTATAAGCACTCTTGCAATTTCTATTAAAATTCTAACAAAAACTTTGAACTGACACCCCTCTTTCCTTAAGTCAAAAAATTATTCCCTTTTACAAGTTTTAGGAGAGTGGAAAACCTCTCTTGATTTTGAGATCTGTACCTTTAAAATCCAAAATCGCTATTTCTTACCAGATAATATTTGTGCAGGGACAATATTTTAAGAACATTAAATTTGAGGAAAACTAAGCTTGATCTGAGGTGGAACCTTGTGGCAGTTAGAAGGATATTGATTATGAGGACAGAAGGTCAAAGGTCAAATATGGAATATTATTTCGAGTCTAACTTAAGTCTACAATTTTTGTTTTTTGTTTCTGGGCATATAAGCTTAAGTACATTACATTCTATATTTACAGAATTTGTGCAGGTGATGTGTCTTAGTGACGTAAAGGACTCTATTGATTTCTTTATTTTACATTTTTCCTATATAATACAAAAGTATGTATCTTGGTTTATTACAAAAAATTAAATTAATATTTCTCAACTACTTTCTTAACTCAGTGTGCCTTCCATGATTTATTGTTCAAAGTCAAACAATTAACATTTATAAAGAACAGCTTGATTAATATATAAAGTGTAATAATTATGTCTCCCCTTCGAACGAAGGGAGACATATTGTTTTAGTCTGATTTTTTCTTCTTCTTCCACTTCCACTTCTTCTTCTTCTGCTTCTTCTCAGCAAAGCTTCTTCGAACCATAACTTTTTTGTCTTTCGAAATAGGTCAATGATATTTGGTATGTGGGTGCATGACCATAAGGCGGTGCGTCGCGTACCATAATGACCTTTGTTGGACCTTGACCTTTAACCTCAAGGTCAAATAATTGTTTTTTAAATACAACATGTAGTATTTTCTTGTCCAGGCCATAACATTTTTGTTTTTCGAGATAGGTCAATGATATTTGGTATGTGGGTGCATGACCATAAGGCGGTGTGTCACGTACCGTCATGACCTTTGTGGGACCTTGACCTTTGACCTCAAGGTCAAATAATTGTTTTTTAAATAGTATCATTCAACTCATAATGTGTAACTTATTGTTGTACAGATGGCCGCATTAAGGGGAGACATAAGTTTTAGGTATCTAAAACAGTTCTTCCTAGTTTAAATTGATGTGAATGCTGCAATCTGATTGGTTCATCCACCTGGAGAAAAAATGGTTATATGTGATAACCTGGGTTGGTATTGTAATGTCACCTACATATTCAGTCACCAACGACAAATTCAAATAGTCCTATGAAATAATCGTAATAAAAATCGAGGAATCGTTAAATTTTGTTGTAAAAATTAAATTATAAGGAATATTTGAAATTTTTTAACAGGTTATACTTCTGTAACCTGGTTTGGAACAGTTTATGCTTTTCATAGGTGTAGTAAACTGCCCCAAACCAGGTTATATCATATAATCTTCTTGTAATTGATGATTGTTTTTAATTGCTTGCTAGTGAAAATTGTATTATTTTGATCTGTGCAGAAAAAGGCATTGCATTTATTATAATTTTGCTTCAAATACTGTGGTTATTGTCTATTTATGCCTCTGTCACTATTTTCTAGAGTTATGGCCCTTGGTTATCCAAAACATATTTTATATCTCATGTCAGTGCCGTCTTAACCCATTGGCACACTGGGCAGTTGTCAGGGGGCCCCACGAGCATAGGGATCCATGCTATTCTATGTATGTTGTGTACAGCATGTTTTTTTTAATGTTTAAACACTGATTTTGTTGGAAGTACCAATTAATACAATAAATTTATGTTTAATTTTATCGACCATTTACAGTTTTATTCCTGTGAGTGGTTGTATAGGTAGCGACCTCAGTACACTGCTTTGGCTGGTGGGCCTATAATGCTGTTTAGACGGCCCTGTCTCAGGTTTCTGTTCAATAACTTTAAATTCCCCTTAAGCAATCATTTGAAATATATACAGTATCAGAGACCATAAATTAATTTTTTGGACTTTACCACTTCTTTCCATTCTGGAATTATGAATTTCTCATGTTTCTGTTCAATAACTTAAGTTGCCCATAAGCAATGTTTTTAACCACATTGTACAGATTAATGCTGAATGTTTGAAATTGTAATGCATTGTTTTTAGCTCACCTTGCCAAAGGCAATGTGAGCTTTTGCCATCACTTGGCATCGGTCATCCGTCATCTGTCGTCTGTCGTCCGTTAACTTTTCACATTTTAATCTAATCTCCTATGAAACCCCTCAGCCAAATGAAGTGAAACTATGTAGAAAGCATCTATGGAAGGTCCTCTCTAAAGATTGCTCATTTTGTCCCAATCCATTAACAAACATGGCCCCCCATAGGCAATTCTTGTTTCTGATTGGCCGATTAAAAAAAAATCTTCTCCTCTGAAACTGCTTGGCCAAATGAACTAAAACTTGGTAGGAAGCATCTATGACATGTCCTCTATAAAGATTGCTAATTTCGTCCCGATCCGTTATCAAACATGGCCGCCACAGGCAATTCTTGTTTCTGATTGGTTGATTCCCAAAAAATCTTCTCCTCTGAAGCCACTTTGCCAAATGAACCGAAACTTGATAGAAAGCATCATTGGAAAGTCCTCTATAAAGATTGCTCATTTAGTTTCGATCCGTTAACAAACATGGCCACCATAGGCAATTCTTGTTTCTGATTGGCCGATTTGTTTAAATCTTCTCCTCTGAAACCACTCGGCCAAATAAACCGAAACTTGGTAGGAAGCATCTATGGTATTTCTTCTGTAAAGACTGCTCATTTCGTCCTGATCTGTTATCAAATATGGTCGCCACAGACAATTCTTGTTTCTGATTGGTTGATTTCTAAAAAATCTTCTCTGTAACCGCTTGGCCAAATGAATCGAAATTTGCTAGGAAGCATCATTGGAAGGTCCTCTATAAAGATTTGTCATTTAGTTCCGATCCGTTAACACACATGGCTGCCACAGACAATTCTTGTTTCTGATTGGTTGATTTCTAAAAATCTTCTCTGAAACTGCTTTGCCAAATGAATCGAAACTTGGTAGGAAGCATCCTTGGAAGGTCATCTATAAAGATTGCTCATTTAGTTCCGATTCGTTAATAAACCTGGCCGCCACAGGGCATTCTTGTTTCTTATTGGTCGATTTCTAAATATCTATTTCTCTGTAACTGCTTAGCCAAATGACCAAAACTTGGTGGGAAGCACCTATGGGAGGTTCTGTATTAAGTTTCCTCAAAGCAGAATGAAAGGTGAGCGACACAGGCTCAGCCCACTGAGTCTAGTTTTTTTTTTGCAATATATACAGGTCCAATTCAATTTTGGCTATTATACCTTTTGTTGATCCCATGTTATGGGCCTATTTACTTAAGCTGAAAGTCTGTGTTATATGGAAACATTCTTCACTTTTATTTATTTATTGATTTTTATTAAATATTAGATTTTAGCTGATTTTTCCAATTTTTTTAAAAGTTTTTGTAATAGACAGCAAATTTCTGGTGAGATTTTGGTTATTGAGTTGCTGTATGTTACTGATAGGACAAGCAAAAAGAAATCCTGACTAAAACGTGCTACAGGCTAGAACACTTGTATAATCTTACAAGTGTCCATATCTGTGTCCTACACCGTAACAAGACTCCTATGACTTACTGCTGACAACACACTTTTGTCAAGAAAAAAAAATCCTTGTGCTTAATGATGCAATCAGTGTTGAAAACGTGGAAGAAAATTGGTGAAAATTATTTCCGTGTATCAATATGCTAAAACATTTATGCTTAACTTGACTTGGCCCTTGTCATGTTTTAATCAGTATATATTTATGTATTTTTTTATAGATTTAATAAATCTCCTATCCACATCACTTATGTCTAGTTGACCTAAGACCTGAATAGAATATATCTATGTCATCATGTCCTCAACCTATACATTTTATGAAATTACACATTAAATGTAGCAAATATTAATTTTACAACCTGTTGTATATATTATGAAAATGTTTGTTGATTATAAAGGTATTCCCAGCTTTTTAAAGACTTTGATAGATTAAAATTCTGGTGTAAATGAAATATTGGATAATTAAAGGTATATCCTGCCCTTACAAATACTATGATGGATTAAAATCTCGTCTTTGCTGCTTCATTGGTTTGTGACCTTCTTCTAGTGACCTTAAAAAAAAACCTTCAAGTGTCACATTGTGTCTTGTATATCTGAACTAGGCTTTACAAAACAAGTGTTAATATATATTTTATAGAAATATTCAAAAAAAGTATTTGATTGTGGTATATTATGTGATAATTAACTGTTGACATGTGATTATATATAACAGTAATATTTATTTATTGGGAGTACTGTATACTGTTGACAGTCTATTAATATTTTGTGTTTATTTATTCCTCAGGTGAGTATAGGTAGTAGTATGTTTGTTGTCGTATGTTTTGATCAATATTATGAACTTAAATGAATTATTTTGTAGCAGTTTGTCGGCATGGTTTCTTGTGTTTGTTGATACAGCTATGTTTAACAAACAAATAAAATCAAATAAAAACGGACACAAGATTTTTATCTAATTTTTTTTATTACTTTCATTTATTGATAATGTTTCCAAATGAGTAAGTTTTCATCTAAGAACTTCAGACAAAATGGAAAGGTTAATTTGAAATAAATCTTGGTAATCAAATAAAGACAACAGTGACATTAATTGAGAAAGAAAATAAAATGTCCACTACAGATTTGTTTTGAAATATAGTCAAATCTGCTTTAGTGACCACCTCTATTAAGCAATAACTTGTATTATTTAACCTTTTTTTGGTTTCCATTCACAGTAGCATTTCATATCAATAAAACCTGTATTAAGCGACCACCTGTCTTATGTGACCCTATTTCACTGTTATCTTGAAAGATCACATAAGACTAATAGGTTCTTACACGAGTCCCTATTGAAGATCTGGGATTTCTTCCACGAGTGTGAGAAATTCCGTCTTTTCACGAGTGAAGCATAGCGGAACGAGTGGAAAGACGCTGAATTTCTCTAATGAGTGGAAGAAATCCCAGATCTTCAATAAGGACTAGTGCAAGTACCTGTTTCTTCCGTTTCAACTTAAAAACAAAGCATGTCGATTTCATTCATTCATTCGCATGTCAATGTCATGTTTACTACACAAAATATTACAATGCCATGTGCAATGCAGTAAATACACACTTATTTAAAACCGCATTAAATCTATTAGGGGAAATCAGTTAAAATTCAGGTAAAATTGATATTTGAAGCTTTTTTAGATCTACTAAGACGACAATATATATTACTACAGCAGTCGTAGAAGCGGACTCCATTGATTATATTCGACCGATTTGATTGGCTGACAATGCCATGTAAGACAAGGTCACGCACAGCTGTCTTTATGGCTTGTTTTACATAGAAAATGCATCAAAACAGAAGAAACTGGTTTAACTGTATGTGTTTTCTATAAAAATACAATACACCCAACTCTATCTTTCATTTCCCATTTAAAGAGGCCGTTTTGTTCGTGATTGTATGGTAGTTGGATAGACAACTTACCTGTGCAATCCGTGCCTATTAACACTAAAATTGTGAGTTCAATCCAGCTGATGGCAAGGTGTACTCGATACAACAATAGGTGATAAAGTTTGAGTGACTTGCAGCAAGTCTGTTGTTTTCTTCAGGTACTCAGGTTGCCTCTGCCAATTAAATTTGACTGCCACATTATAGCTGAAGTATTGTTGAAAGTGGTGTTAAATGCCATATCTCCCTATCCCTGTATCTCATTAGTGATGAATTGCAGGTTTATAAAGAATATGAAATTAGGTGTATCGAATATCATGGATAAGAAGGAATTAATGAAATAATGTTTTAAAGACTTATATCTGGACAAATTAAGAGCCACCAATGTTTGCTGTGCTCATGTTAAAGTAACATCTTATTTTGAAAATATTTTAACATGCATGTAGCTTCAAAATTTATTCAAGGTATTGCATTAAAAATAATACTTAATTAAGATTTGTAATAAAATTGGAGAGTGCCTTATATTTAAAACACACACACACATTTATAGAGTGCTAGGGAGAATTTATTAAGTATTTTTATGATAGATGTATTTTTTTAAGACACTCAAACTGTTCATATATCTAATTTGTTATTTGTTTTTAAATGAAGTTTCTATCACATTTTGCCAGTTTTCAATTAAAGTTGTGAACACTACTGAAGACAAACATGTGTGAGGTAATCCTTCTTTAAAGCACCTGCTCCTGATAAATTGAAAAGTCAGGATTGGTGAAGCCCACATAGTGGAAACTAAAATTAAGATTTGTTTTCTGTGAAAATTCAACTGGTCCATATCACACCTTGTAAAAGATTATTGATGAAGAAACCTTAAGATATACTGTGTTATTTTGCATAAAGATGAAAATCTTGGACCAAATATTACAGGGTGTCTTTTTTGTATAATGCTGCAAAGAATGGAGATTTTTTAACCAGCAATGTAGCATGAATTGGCCTAGAGGAAGGATGGACTAACATGATTGTGATTTTGCACAGCTATAATAGAGCAATCAAATAGCTAAATTCCTTTGGTAAATAACCTAAAAATTTAGTATTAAAATTTTCCAGCAATTTTTGTTATAGGAAGAATTATCTGATATGAGACTACTGTCATATTTTCCAGACAAACAGGACACAATATAACTGAAATATTGTTGAAAGTGGTGTTCAACACCATAACCCTAACCCCTCCATACAAACAATGTTAATCATACTCGGGTAATTCATGTAAGGGAGACAACAAATAATTAGCATTTGGTCCTCATTGATAGAGCAACAGACCTATCTCAGTATCTGTTAGTAACTCTAGGATATAGTTACAAGCAAGACCAATCTAACATAGGCTTATTAAAGAAACATGTTCTTTGACTGCTCTATTTTTGGTATAGGGAAATACCTTTAGGACAGTTATGACAAAGCATATCTTTAAGGAATGTGAGCAAAGTGTAGCATCTGTGTGGAATAAATAACTTGCTTAATATTGGTGTTTTTGATAGATCTTGTATTGTGCTTCATTTGTCAAGAATTTAAACTTGAATCAAATATATTTTATATAAAAATTGAATACGATCTTTGCCTTGAACATTATTTAAAATGCAAAGATAAATTTTAACTTAAATTATTATTTGTCATATGCATCATTTAATTGTGAGATCTTATGGTAGGAGTCGGCAGGGACATTGAATTAGTCTTTATTTATCCCTTTATTCACAAGATTCAGGGGAGAGAACTTGTCAGCCTGCACTAAAGGACAAAGGGAGGTAATTTTTAATATCTCCTTTTCTTTGTGAAAGGAATTAACCTACTACTATTATTCAATTTACCTCACACAATCCAAATTACACTGATGACTTTAAGCTAAGACTGATAGTACAGTTAAATCTGATACACTGAGGTTAATCAGTATTAGAAACCATGAACATAATAAGATGATTCAAATAAAAATGTGTAGTAACATATGCGTTAACATGTTTTAGGATTAAAATTGTAATAAAAAGCAAATAAAGGCTAAAGATCTGTCCACAAAACTTGAATATTGACTTTAAATATTGGTATAAGAACTACATTTCCAAAAGTGTTTGTCTTTTCCTATTAAAGGGTCTTCTGAGCATTATATGTGATACCCATATAGTTAAACAAACTATAATGATCTTCAATAAGACTTGTTGGTTTTTTTAATATCTAGTTGATATCATGTTAAGAATTCACAATCCCTTCAAAATTAGAAACAATGATATTGTTTTCAGCCAGTAGTGGGCAGATATTTTAACTATGAACAAATGCATCTAATGAAATGACGTCTTTATTCAAAATCTGCTTTATTTAAGTACAAATGAAACCCAATGTGTATATTGAGCAATCAAAGAGTTTTATTTTGTTGACTCTTTGTTATCAAAGTTAGTTTAAGTTCTCCTACACACCTCAGTCATCTTCCAATAGTTAGATGTTAATCAGATGTAATACTCCAATTGACTCATGTTGACTTTTTTACTCATCAACTGAAACTGGACTTTTCAATTATATTTTAATATGCCATCCAATGTATTATTATAATATGTTATTCAACATTGACTTTAGATAGATTTTGATTGATAAAATACAGGTCAAGAATGATTTTGAGGTATCTGATTTATATTGTATCAGAGTTATGCCCCTTATTTACATTAAGATTGATAAAATACAGGTCAAGGATGATTTTGAGGTATCTGACTTATATTGTATCAGAGTTATGCCCCTTAATTACATTAAGATTGATAAAATACAGGTCAAGGATGATTTTGAGGTATCTGACTTATATTGTATCAGAGTTATGCCCCTTAATTACATTAAGATTGATAAAATACAGGTCAAGGATGATTTTGAGGTATCTGACATATATTGTATCAGAGTTATGCCCCTTATTTACATTAAGATTGATAAAATACAGGTCAAGGATGATTTTGAGGTATTTGACTTATATTGTATCAGAGTTATGCTCCTTAATTACATTAAGATTGATAAAATACAGGTCAAGGATCATTTTGAGGTATCTGACTTATATTGTATCAGAGTTATGCCCCTTATTTACATTAAGATTGATAAAATACAGGTCAAGGATGATTTTGAGGTATGACTTATATTGTATCAGAGTTACAGAGCTCCAGATAAACTGCGTATTTGCGTTTTTTACGCTATAAAAACGAGTTAAAACGCATGTATTATCAGATCAGAATGTACACATTACGCATACATATTGCTGTGTAAGCAAACTTTCCAAATTCGGAGCGTACTTGTACCCTTTTAACGATAATAAACAATACATTTTTGTCTTTGAGAAATTCCCCGTAATTACTTCCCTTTATACTTTTTGAAGGAGAGTGCATATACATCCGAGGGGTACCGAATGTTTGCCTTTGTAAGCATCGATGTCAAAAGAGTTCTGATTGAATGTTTACGATAAATCATCCAATCGCGGTCAATATTACAAATACATGCGGTGCTCCTTATAAGGAATGGTGTAGGTAATCAGTAAGATCTAAAACGAAAGTAAATTTGGGAACACGTTGTTCTTGAAAATGAGCAAGAACATGAATAAGTGAGCTAATAAGCACTCTGGAAAATTCTATACTGAAGTTCCTGACAGTTTCATCTGTGTCTAGTGACAGTATAGTTAAAGGAATCATTGATGACATTATCAAAACGGCTGTGAAAACTGCCGAAGTCGACGAGCAAAAAACGAAATATTTACAACATTTGATTAATAAACATGACCCAATCGTGTCAAATTAAACAGAGATATACATTTCGCATCCTGCGTTTATTGAATAACACTTGTGTCAAACATAATTTTAAAAGTGTACATGTAAGCAATCTTTTCTGAAGTAGAGAGTACAACTGTGCAAAGGAAATATGCAAATACCCATCTTTTTCAAAAGTAAGGGGTAATTACCCTTTGGACTTGAAAATTATCTGGAGCTCTGGAGTTATGCCCCTTAATTACATTAAGATTGATAAAATACAGGTCAAGGATGATTTTGAGGTATCTGACTTATATTGTATCAGAGTTATGCTCCTTTATTATGCGTATGGCCACAACATAGTAATATTTTCAAACAAATGATACATTAACATATCTACTGAGTGTTTACATGTTACCCAGAGCCTATTTTTTAAAATGTGATATTATGAATAATTTTGACATTAAAGATGTCAAGCTGATCATACAATTACTATCTTAAGTAAACCCATCAGTAATTTTGTTTGCACAGGAATTTACATTGAAATATTGATGTTACAGCCCACTGCTTGAAATACAAGATTTGATCAGCAAATGTTTTGATGGTAAATTTAACAAAATGGTAGAAAATTAAGGAATAATTCCACTATTAGCTCAGTGCTTGCAATCACTCTGTTTTGAACACTATGTAAAACCATAGGAACAAAATGAATTGTCAAAGACGGCAAAGTGCGTAGGTGTTCAGCACGGAAATAAGAGTGTTAACACCAACCATGCTTTATTTCTTTCACGTTGATTTTAATGAGGAGAACATCAGATTTTCATTGATTTTTGTTCTAAGAAAAGCTTCAGTGAATGAAGAATCGGAATTTGGTTAGGACATATACATCCAATTAGTGACAACAATCGGTGCAAAACAGTGGGTTAAAAGAGATTGGGGAGTGGGAAAGAGGTGATGTATACTTTAGTTGGGTCATTTATTGATTTGTGCAGGAATGTCCAGATCAGGCTGGTAATCCTGACAGACAATGAATCAAGATGGATTTGATGATGGAATGAACACTGTGGGAGGTTGATTATAGAATGTTTGTTGATCAACAATTCCTACAATATTTCTATGATATATCATTTAGTATACATGCATACTATGGTGACATAAGACATATGTTGTATTAGTATTGTTTTTTTGGAATTCACCTGTCATGTGAGTATACAATTGTTTTCTTCTTGTTCTAATATGGATATTGTAGGTTCTATAATGGAATGGTAGACTGGACATTGATACCATCAATCAATCTATTAGGTTTATGTACATGTCACTTCCTATAGTGTAGCTTGGAGTTTTAATTAAGTCAGATATACCTGTCCCAAATGTCTCTTCATCTGTCACTTCTGAGTGCTTCAGACAGAAATGTTTTCTTTTGTTATGCATAAATGTGATGATATTATATCATGCATTGTCTTGTACATTGATCAGCCAGGTTTACAGTCAAGTCTTCACTTTGTATCAACACACCTGTCACTTCAGCATTTTTGGGGTTTCTTGGATTCAGCTTCATGAGGGCTCTGAGAGTACCAGTAACAATTGTTTAATGCCAGCTTCATGAGGGCTCTGAGAGTACCAGTAACAATTGTTTAATGCCAGCTTCATGAGAGCTCTGAGAGTACCAGTAACAATTGTTTAATGCCAGCTTCATGAGGGCTCTGAGAGTACCAGTAACAATTGTTTAATGCCAGCTTCATGAGGGCTCTGAGAGTACCAGTAACAATTGTTTAATGCCAGCTTCATGAGGGCTCTGAGAGTACCAGTAACAATTGTTTAATGCACTAAGATCCTCATGAAGATCTTCTATTATTCTAGTGTCATGCAGTCCTCACGATGAACACCAGTCCTCCGGCCCAAGACCAGTAAAACTTTGTTCGGACCAGTAAATTTTACAGTTTTTATTTAGATATATATATAAAATAAATTCTAGAATTTGATTCAGACCAGTAAATTCAAATGTTCATTTCGAGGACTGGTCATGGTTGATGGTTTACATAAATTTACATAGTTCTGTATCTTGTTAGAAATACTTCCTGCTCTGTAATGTCAACTTTTATTATTGTCAAATTTAAACAAAATATTGGGGATATTTTGTTTGGTATTTATCCCCATTGAAAAAACAAGACATGCAATGGCAAGATTTTCTAAGTCTCTGCAAAATGAGAAATAAGTGTCGGGCATATATCATATCTTTCACAGTTGTGAAGGTAAGACAAGATCATCTCACAGACTGAAGACTCGGGTATTTTTTGTCTTAACCAAGGCTTGCAGAGATTGAGAAGTATAAATATTTGAAGCTGAGTGTGTGTGATAACCTTTTTTCACCATGGTGAGGGAGAGGGGCTCGTCAGTTCTTAAATACCTGGGAATTTATGATTAGGGCGCTAATTGCAAAAGTAATATATGGAAATGCCTATATTTTTTACATAACTAAAACATGAATAGCCCAATTCTCTGCTGCACATCCCAACCTAAAGATTATGACAGTTACCCTTGTCTGTAGTTGTAAGAATGAATAACGGGAGAACAATTATTTGTTAGCTTTATTATTTTTGCATGCAAATACAACTGATAATAATCAGCAAAAATTCTATGTCACCAGCTTTACTTCTATAAATATAGGATTAATGTGAGTGATTGCTGTTTATAATGCCTATATAAGCTAACTAAGATAACAGCCAGTAGGTAGACATGTTGTTACAGCCAGACATATTATCCTGACTTCGAGCCAACCCGTCTTAGCTCTTCTTTGGTTTGACCAGACTGGGTATTGAACCCACAATCTTTCACATTCCAGGTGAGCATGCTAATCATTACACCATTGAGGTGTAATAGCACTTGTAATTGTGAGTTCTGTCCATGCAAATATGGCCTCAAAATGACCTGGTATTTACTAATACCTATGCAATAAATGCCTATCAATACTAAGATACCAAGTGTTGTCTGTATTTTTGTATGTGAAGCTATAGTTTTTGAAGATTTTTTTTAATGAATTTCTTAGGAAAGTGGGAGCAATTATACCAAGATTGCCTTCCATCCAAGATGGCCACTGTTACTAAAAATAGAAGTTTATATAAATGACCAAGACTTAATGAGCTAAAATTTTAATTGTAATTACCCATTACAAGATAATGAGATGTTCTGTAAGCCTCAACAAGGATATAATGGTGGAATATCTTGTGAAGGTTATGATATAACATATATTTGCACAATAATGTTGTTATAGTTTGTAAAGAAATATTATTTTATTAACCTGAATCATCTTTCATTGAACAGATTTATCTTTGAAAAGAAAATCCAGATTAACAGATGTACCAATGTATTAGGGACATTTTAAGTCTGGTGAGTGGTACAGGCTCTAAGGGACCTCTGGTTTAAGTTTGATTTGTGTTTTACTGATGAATCTCATTATATTAAATGTAAAAAAATGAAGGTTGTTGTAGTTGGTTAACCTACAAGCTACCATCTGTATCTGAGATGTACATCTCTGATAGATAATGTTTCACTTATAATTGACTACTTGTGGTTAGATATGTCAGCAAAGAAAACAGATCCCCCTTAATTAACATTGATATGAAGAATTGGGGATGAAGGTGCTTGAACTCTTTGTACATTTATAAGAAAGGATGTATCTGATGGAAAGTTAGTATTGATTTACCGTACTTAATAATGGATTGGTTAATTCGATTAGTGACCTTTCTTAGGACAAAATCCCTCTTTTTTCCCCTGTCAGTTTGAACAGGCAAATAATAGGATGTCTTTTTAGCAATAAAATCCACAACTTCACCACATTAAAATTCTCTCTGAAGACTGAAAACTGCCATCCAAATTGACAAATTGATGAGGACAGTGTAGTCATATTTAAATCTTGTGTTGATGTTTTATCTTCAGTTTAGGAATAATGTTAGCTATATTGATTTGGTAAACAGGAATTCATTTCAAGGCTTTAAAAATTTCATTAGCTAAATGTTGATACACTATTACAATATACATAAAAAAACCAAACAATTGATTCAGACTTTAAAGAGTAAATAGTCTGGTGTATAGAAGTCAATCATTGTACTTTGTTTTCTTCTGTAATTGTTAAAGAGGCAAGATTCAACAAAGTGCTTTATAATCTCTTGGTAAATAAACATGGTGGGGGGGGGGGGACTATCATCTCCCAAAACTCAAACACGTCCTCTCCCCAACCCCCACATAAAAGAGGGCATACACAAATCTTTACATATCAGCAGTACATGATGTTGTTTGGTGTATTCAGCCTTAATGTTGAATCTGTGATACACTTGTAATGGTGATGGGTACATGATTAATGTTTGATGTCTACATGACACAGGTGTATATTTACTTATGTATTTCCCTTTGGGGTACCTCTAATACACCTTTGTAGTAGGTATGAACAACAAACGATTCTCATCCATGTGTCTTATGTAGGTAAAATGCATACTGGATGAGTCATTTTCAGCAACCCAAACTTTTGCAATCAACTTAAGGATTTGGCAGAAATCTCACTCGGTGGTTATTGCGTATATTTTTTGTTCTTTTTATTTTTCATTTGGATATTTATAAATTATTGTTTTGGATTAACGCCACAAGGTGAGTTATTAACAGTTTTATGGGCATGTCATGTCTTTATGACATTTCTCCAAGTTTTATATTCCCTCTAGAAATCTTCGTTGGAACTTTAAATGTTAATCTTATGAAAAAAACAGAATGAAGGGAATTGATAAATCTTACTGTTAGTTATATTCAAATGTATATACATCACACAATTAATACTGCAAAGTTTTATGTTTATTTTACCAATAAGTAGGTTTTCAAGACTTTAAAAAGAGATCAAGGTTCCTTTAATCAAAAACGAGAGATTTTTGTTTCTTTCTACATTTTGGATATTTTCAATCCAATGATATTATCTAGGTCATCCTGATGTCCATTTTGTTCAATCTGCCCAGTACTAAATGTGAATATAATAAAAGTCTTTGCATTCATTTGCAAGATTTTAACAAGTAGAGTCTTTTACCAGTCAGCAGACTGCATTTAATCAATGATATTTGTATTGTATCAATTAGTGCTATTTCTTGCAGAATTCAGATAGCTATTGAAAAAAAACCAACATTTTTTATTGCATTATGTGACCTTTATTGTCACTTCCCTTTTGAGGTCACTTAAGACATGTATGAATAGTAGCTGTTATATAGAGATGATCTCTATGACAAGGTTTTATTATAAATTCTCATTTTACTGGACAAAACTATGTCTAATACTGCCACGATATAACAGAAGTATTGTTGAAAGTGGTGTTAAACACCATAACCCTATGTCTAATATACAATTCAAAACAATGGTAGATTAAGAGACTGGTTTTAATAAATCTTAAAGTCGTGAACCTCTACACTCACCATTTCATAACATTTTGAAGAGGTGGAGTGAAAAACATTAAGGAAAATAAGATTGGGCTGTCTTGGTTAACTTTGTAGCTTGATCGTGTATCATTTACAATCAGCAGTCATCAAGAAATTTGATTAGAAAGTCTGAATACAGTGAAATCTGTCTGAGAGACCACCTATTTTAGGTAGACCACTTTAAAATGTCTCAAATCTTAATTGAGAGACCCATTCAACTATGTGGAATAAACCTCTTTTGAGAAATCACTTGTCTTGAAAGAGGATATTTTTGTGGTAAAAGGGGGTGGTCTCTCAAGACAGGTTTAATTGTACTTTGTAACTAAGAAAATTGGATGAAGTCAAATTTAAATAAACGAAAAGAAAGAGGTCTTAGAATAGAGGATATTTATTGAAATTTAGAGATTGCTAATATTATTTTTTTTGCCATTTCTCATAAATCATTTTTTCCTGTAAAACTGTGTGAACAGTATTTTTATGACAAGAAGATTAGCAGTATGTCAAATCAATAAGTCGTCTTACCTTGTATGGAGGTTGTATGATAATTAGTTTATATCCTTTTGTTCGCACGTAAATTCTCTTAGAAACAGGAAGAAAGACACAGGAATTCAGTGTACATATCCTGTATGCAGGGTTATTACAAAACGGTCTTAAAATTAGTTTGTGTGTAAATATACAGATTTGGGGAAGTTTTCATACAAGGAAACAACGTTTTCTCTTAAGGTAAGCAGACAAATGGAAGCTTTTACATAGATGTTATTTTCTTCTTTTTTGTGTGTTTTTGTTTAAAAAATCAGTCTCATTTTTTTTAGATTTGAGTTTTTTCAAATGAACATATGAAAATTAATCATAATCTATTAAATACCGGTAAACAAAATCACATGATCTGTAGTAAAAATCCTAGATTATTTTCTCTTATCATTTGTATTTCAAGAACTAGTTTATCCTTAGATCCATCAAATTCATGTATGAAATTAATTTGAAGTTGTTCCCTTTAAGCATATTAAAAAAAAATAATCATAAAACTATTGTACATTGTGTAATTTAATTAGCATGAGGAGATTATTACAAATATTAATGTCTTGGAACCAAGAAAAAAAATACAACTTACGTTCATAAATCATCGGAAATCATATATAATTCCTCATATTCTAACCATGCAAATATCAAGCAATGAATGTGCAAATTAGCTTCTTTTTATGGCTTTTTGTTGAGTTAATAAAAGCAGTACAGAAATAGATTTACTACAAATTTATATTTATCTTGCTAGTATCTATTTTAGTTATCAATGCTTTGTGTTGGTGGATAAATTTGTATTTCATATTATTAGCTGATATATATTTAGATGTCTATTTAGGCACCTCGTTTGCTAAATTGGGATCAGCTAAGTTCTAAATGTGTTATCTGAGAAGGCAAAAGATATTTATATTTTATTGTGTAAATATTACACTGGAGGAGAATCAAACTTGTTTTCAAAGAGATTCGACAGGTTTAATACAGAGAGAAGTTACAGGCAAGGACTTGCAGCTTTGGTTTCGCTTTATAAATATTGATAATAGAGAAAATTTCTGCATGAAAATTTACATAACAAAATTGAATTGCTTTAGTAATAAATTAGCATGAAATTGATTTATTGATAGTTGAATAGATAGAGTGCATTTTGTTTAATTTATGAATATTTAAGTCATAAAATTGGATAAGAGGTGAATTAGATCCACGATAAACTGCTCTCACATGGTGTGGACGATATGTAATTTCTTTCTTTTGACAATTTTTCTTGATTCTATTTTTGTGTTGTATGTTGTAAACAGATATGACATATATGGATCATCATCCATTGTTTTGTTTTTTTTGTTGACTTCTGTGTCGTCCACCTGGTTGCCACATTATTGTTAATCTACAACTCCTCTAACCTCACTTTAAACATTTAACCAAACTATACCAAAATTAATCTACAACTCCTCTAACCTCACTTTAAACATTTAACCAAACTATACCAAAGTTAATCTACAACTCCTCTAACCTCACTTTAAACATTTAACCAAACTATACCAAAGTTAATCTACAACTCCTCTAACCTCACTTTAAACATTTAACCAAACTATACCAAAGTTAATCTACAACTCCTCTAACCTCACTTTAAACATTTAACCAAACTATACCAAAGTTTAGTGATGTCTGCCTTCAGATTATATTGATCTTTGAAATTATTTTTTTAAGGTTTCCATATGCCTTTTTTCAACTGAATTCTCTTGTATTTCGATTTGGGGGTGGGGTGAGGGGACAGGAGTAAGTGATTGTTGTTAAGTGCAAAGTGAGCAATTGTTTCAACTATATCATTTCCAGAACAGGTTACATTTCAAGGAGACGATCATGGTGTCTACTTTGTACAAGACAAACTCACTTAGCAGGATTTTTATGGAGCTAGTTTGACTCTGATGCTCAAAATTATTGATCAGTCTGATGTCAACACATTATGACGTTACCAATAAAAATAATACACAGTTTTAAAGGTCTTGACATACAATAATCAATCACTTGTATTAGGAGGACCCATTATGACGTCTGTCTCAACCTTCACAACTGCATAATTTGTATATTTTGATATTTTATATATTTGCATGCATGTTTGATTGGTCTGTAAGATCGAAAAATATCCAATCAAATATGTTGTTTTCTACCTCAATTTTTTTTTTAAAGTTTGTCTGACAAATGAAGGTAATCAAATGATATAAAAACCTCCTCAGAGACTACACATTAATTGAACTTAAACTATTTTCATTAGACTGTAGCTACAGTCACTGAAGTACATGTGCTACTTCTGATGTCTGATTTTGTACTTGAATATAAGGTTATAATTAAATCTATTATTAGGAACAATACAATAAACCTATTAAAATCTTTCTTAAATGTGATTTAATTTTAGTAACAAGGGAGATATTCTTATAACATGTATACACATAATTTATTAAAGATAATTGCCAAATAAAGTTTTTTGTAATTGATCAATTGAGCTTAACATTCTTGTCCAACTTAAGTCTGTTTTGGATTTCTATCAAATACATTGGTTGGCATTCCAGATCTGGTACTAGATTAATACAATTGATGACAGGAATAACAATGATCATTAATTTGTATGAAAAACATTTCATGCCATTATGCTCTTGACTATTTAGTGTAAAATCAGTGGGAAGGGACAGAGATCTAGAGGTTACAGCGATGCATTTTCTATAGTAATCACGGTTCTTTCATGTGATAAAGGTTTGTGACCAGCTCAGTGTAGCATGTGCTCAGCTTGTACTTCAAGTCAGAATGATTACCAGGTACTCGCCAACATACAGTGTAGTTTTCTCAAGGAACTCTACTCTAGCTTCCTCCACTAAACCACACTGGCCTTACAGTCATATAACTTTCAAGTACAAGTTTGTACTCCTACTCGAACGACATCCAATAAGAATATCATATCCATCAAATGTTTTGATTGAACGATTTTGGAGTATGAGCATAAATATGATATCCGTACTCAAATGTTGTATCACTGTGAGGCTTGTTCACCACAATATACCGAGATCTATAAGTACTGAGTGGTATAAATCTAATAATTGTCCATGCAAAATTATAATCTCCATCATGGCAGTCCTAGAAAAAAAGTGCACTCTTTCGTCGACAACTTATATAAAAATAAAATAATAGATTTTTTGTGGGAGATAATAAAACATTGGCTTAGTGTGTGTTTAAAGTAATTAAGTCATCAATACGTTATAAATATGTGTGAATGGTGCCATTAACCTTTCATTATTGGGTAATATTAAAGTAATGAAAATATAATATTTAGCAAAATCAGTCAATTAAGAAAGATGTAAAATGTCTTTTTTTCTTGTCATTAATTGTAAGCATTACGTCAGTGGTTCTTTTTTCTGTAATTACTTCCTTTTGTTGTAATTTAAAACCTTATGTTACTATTGTTAGACTAAAGGCCCTGTTACACGTAAAGCAAGTATTGGGATACTTGTATCATGCAACTTTTTGTATCATGATCCTTGTCAGTTTACACACTAAATCAAGTAGCATGTTTCATTCAGAGTTTGTTTACAAATTGTTGCCACCAAAATGGAGAATCCTAACAATGAAGACATTATTATACAAATTGAGGAGACTCTCCATCTGTTCCTTTGACCAAATAACATCACTACTTTTTTCCCCTTTCCAGCCATGTTTTATTTAACATGTGCTGACCATGTGCTTTTATTTGTTAATGATGTTGTAACCTCCTGACCTCAAACCAAGATCTCTGATTGGTCAGAGATATAATGTATCGTGATCCTTGCTGTACAGAATAGAACATGTTTTATCCCAAAGTGTGTATCATACAACTTCTACAAGTTGCATGATACAGAGTAATAGCACTGTTTACACTGTATTTTTTGGTTTATGATACAAGTATCATGATACTTGCTTTACCGTGTAACAGGGGCTTTAGTTCTAGTTTTCATTTGTAGCAGTGTGATCATGTGATGTGGTGGTTTACCGTGTAACAGGGGCTTTAGTTCTAGCTTTCATTTGTAGCAGTGTGATCGTGTGATGTGGTGGTTTACCGTGTAACAGGGGCTTTAGTTCTAGCTTTCATTTGTAGCAGTGTGATGTGGTGGTCATCTTCTTTCATCACAGGTACATACTACCTAAATGCAGTGTGATCGTGTGATGTGGTGGTCACTTTCTTTCATCACAGGTACATACTACCTAAATGCAGTGTGATCGTGTGATGTGGTGGTCACTTTCTTTCATCACAGGTACATACTACCTAAATGCAGTGTGATCGTGTGATGTGGTGGTCACTTTCTTTCATCACAGGTACATACTACCTAAATGCAGTGTGATCGTGTGATGTGGTGGTCACTTTCTTTCATCACAGGTACATACTACCTAAATGCAGTGTGATCGTGTGATGTGGTGGTCACTTTCTTTCATCACAGGTACATACTACCTAAATGCAGTGTGATCGTGTGATGTGGTGGTCACTTTCTTTCATCACAGGTACATACTACCTAAATGCAGTGTGATCGTGTGATGTGGTGGTCACTTTCTTTCATCACAGGTACATACTACCTAAATGCAGTGTGATCGTGTGATGTGGTGGTCACTTTCTTTCATCACAGGTACATACTACCTAAATGCAGTGTGATCGTGTGATGTGGTGGTCACTTTCTTCATCACAGGTACATACTACCTAAATTTTATTGATGGGATTACAAATTACTACAAGAAATTATGTTTTTTTACTAGTAGTTGGTATTTTTTTCATAGAGTATTTTTCATAAGTATTTAGATATTTGACGATGCTTAATTTCATGGTGTTCAAATTGATGATCCACTTTACTTTCAATTTTCACTGACAATGAATTTCTTTGTTTTATGGTCTGCAAAAAGGATTTCCAAAAACATTTAGTATTGAATAGTCCTCCTTTTGTAAGGTCACTTTCACCAAAGATCACCAAATGCTACCCTTCTTATCAGGCCAGATTTCAGATACACTGAGCTACTAAAATACTACTAAGTTGTTCCCCTAAGAGAGGCCATCCCTCTTAAAAGGCCTCCTTTTCATTGTAGAAAGGGACAGACGTCTGTCTCGATTTATCATGGCAAAAATAGTACATAAATTGTGTTTTTTGTGTTACCGGGGTATACAACTTTGTGTGTGTGTGTTATACAACCTCCTAAGTATGGATAAGAATGAAAACTAAAGATAAAAGATACTGCTAATTATGGTCAGGATTTGTTCCTATTTTGTTGGTGTGGTCATTATAAGTATGATTATAATATTATTTTATGTATGATTTTTATTACATGAATCATCTGCCACAAATTAGAAGTAACACCTGTCTTTGATTACCTATTGATTGGTGGGTAGTTTTCCCTCTCAGCTTCATTAATAATTACTCTTCATCAGTAAATGTAATCAGGGTTTTACATCTCCTTTCCTACTGTAATCTTATCTACCAACGGATATATGACGAATTATTCAGAACTTTTACTCTTCAATAACTTTCAAATTCAGGAGCATTTAATTTCATGATTATGGAATCCATGCATCTATTATGAATATTTTATGAATATGAATACTGTCTCTGTTTTATGGAGTAATTTGTACAAACAAATAACAAATATTCATCAGATGTCTAGGAGATTGCTCTTATGAATGTACTTGTGCATTTATAGGGGGGGGGGGGGGGGGGGGGGGGCTATGTTTTGTTTTATTACCCCATTTTATAGAATGAATTAAATTGTCCTGAAAGATGCAAATAAAATTGATAAACTGACAATGCAATTTGCAACTAGAAATTGTTGGTACAATTTGAAAAAAATAACTGTAATAAAAATAAATATGTTTTATCTGTTGTAAATCATGTACACTGTAAGGTACAAATGTACTTGTTGTATTAAAAACAAGCTAAATTGATTAGATATAATCCATAAGAGGGCCTAGTTCTTGTTTTAATCCTTTGTTTGTATTTTCTTGGATCAAGTCATTATTTCTGACATAACCATAAGTCTCTTGTGTAGATAAGGGCAATTTCCTTCAAGAAAAATGGGTCATTTTTGTACATATTGATAAACATTTTTATAATCCAAGAAGGTATTGGAATCATATAAGAGTATTTTATCAAAGGCAGCACAAATTTGAGCAATATTAGATTCCTAAAAAATCAATAATAACTAGATTAAAACATCAGAAAATAAATAGGACAATTTATGCTGAAGAATCTAAGGTGACAATATCTTTGGTTAACCAGATGAGAGAAATCAGTATATGTATTGGAATTCTGTATATCATAATTACTGTCTATAAGTGTGGTGAAGTAAACCTAAGCTGTATTTACTGGAGATATACAGCTTATTTCCTAAAGGTTTTCTCATGGGTATACAGGATTACTAAATCTTAACAAAGAATAAATATCTGCTAATCCAGATTTTTTGGATGGATAGGGGTATAGTACTGTACAGAAAAAACGATACATAGTTGATATCCAAGATGATCATTCATGTGAGAACAAGTAACATATTTCATTACGACAATTTAATCATGTATTATGTTCTTCTTTTTTCCATTTTTTATTTAATCTTTTTATGGGGGAGAGGGAGAGGGATACATTGGGACTATCTGGGGGAGAGGGAGGGGGATACATTGGGACTATCTGGGGGATAATTATCTTTTTATGGGGGAGAGGGAGAGGGATACATTAGGACTATCTGGGGGAGAGGGAGGGGGATACATTGGGACTATCTGGGGGATAATTATCTTTTTATGGGGGAGAGGGAGAGGGATACATTAGGACTATCTGGGGGATAATTATAGATGTTGTAGTATTGGATGCTTATGGGTAGAAGAGATATTTAAATATTGAGGGCTCGGTAAGGAAATAGGGCAGATGTGAATGACCTTTGAATGGACAATCGGGATTTGAGATAGCAAAGAACCGGAAGCTCTACTTTCAGAGGACTAAATAATTGATAAATTCTCATCAATTGAGTAGTTAATAGTAAATACATCAGGGTACTGTGATAAGATGGTTCTGTCCAAATATTGATGAAGTGATAGTAGCTTATCAACAATCAATATCTTACAGTAAAAAAGGTGGAACAGATCTGATGATTTCATGCAGTACATTGATAAAATGTTAGGATGTTTCGGTTCTTCAACTTAGAATAGACAAAATGTTAAAAAAGATAAAATAAAAACAAAAACAAAACAAAACACTCAAACAAAATAAGATCTTGAAGAGTAACGTATTACAAACAAGATTAATGTGCTCACATTTTTGCAGTGAAAATATTTATATCAAAGATTTTTTAATTTTTAAACTACTAGTGTTCTGTGTTGACTCATGCAGTGAATGAGGACACCAATTTTCCATTATTGACTTACTACAGCTGTATTATTGCTTGCTTTTTAATGTAACTTTGAATATTTTGTAAAATAAAATTTTAATTTTAATTTTACTTGTAATGGGAGTTTTTAATACTGCATACAATTTTAAGGGAATAAATAATCAAGGGACTACAAATGCATTTATGAATCAATAATTGTGAAACAACAGATGGCAACAACATTGAAAGTTTGAACATCCATGAAAATTAATCTGATTTTGTTCAAGGACTACAACAAATAAACCACTGTTGATGTGTACTTGATTTCACTAAATATTTCTTATTATTGATGTGTTATTGTAGTTCAGTTAAAAGTAGAATCTACTATAACTTAGTACCTTTGATTTCACTAAATATTTCTTATTATTGATGTGTTATTGTAGTTCAGTTAAAAGTAGAATTCACTAGAACTCAGTACCTTTTCATTTTTATACACTCATTTTTGATGGGACTGTTGTCTGTTTGTCATCTCAATGTAATTCTGCCTTTGCTGATTCTGTTCAAACTTTACCAGATCAATAAGAATGGTGGTTTGAGGGTCTATATATATTTTTACATAATTCACTTTGTTATTTAAGGGTTATGGGACTTTAAGCTGGTGTATCATGCACATGTTGCTCAGATGTTTATTCTAAATAAGTTTTTGTGATGCTACATAGCTGAGTTGACATTCATATAGGGTTCACTTTTCATCCGCAAGTCCACTTAATACTGTACATTTGATGGAATTTAACCACACATTCTTACATTCTGGAGTTATACCCCTTGAAATTCCGAAAAATACAATGTACCATTTTCTCAGGTTTCCGTCCAATAATTAAGGTCCCCATAATCAAATCATTTGAATTTATAAACAATGTCAAGTATCATAATAGGCAAGCCAATTGCAATTTTGGATTTTAACACTTTTCAGTAGGGTGAGTGATGTCCCTTGATTTGCAGAAAAATACAAATTTCTCAGGTTTCTGCTGAATAACTTAAATTCCCTATAAGCAAATCAGTTGAAAAGGTGCCAAGAAGGGTGATACAGGCTAATGAGAGCCTCTGGTTTTTAAATTCTAATTGATAAAAGTGGTATTATTTGCTTTATTGTTAATTTAATGGCCAGAAATCTTAACAAGCTATAAATTAGTGATTAAAGACATATGCTACACTAATGTGAACACATTTTACTTAAATAAAAGAGGTTTAATGTAATGTTTTTATGTGGAGTAAAGATGGCATGTTCTAATATTCTAAGTGGGATTTTGTCTAAATAAACAAACACAATCTTTCTGAAAAATAAATTTGGTAAAATTTTATCAGATGACTCTTCCAAAATATATACAACATTTTCTTTCTTTTGTTTGATCATGCATGTTACTTTTACATATATAACTGGTATCTTACGAGCGATCTGGGTCAAACATTTTCTCTTCCTATTGATGACCTATAAAGATGTTAAATTTTTTATATTTAGTCTGATTTTAATTAAATATTGACAAAGAACCCTAATGAGTGAAAATGTATAAAATATTTTTTTTCTCATAACTAGACTTGATTGAGCACAAACTGTGCATGAATAATCAGGTGAGTGATAGAGCTAATAGTTACAGTTAATGAGATTATGAATAAAAACAACATTCACACACTACATGTAACAATGTCAAGTGAAATGGGAAAAAAAGTGACAACAAAATATTTTATTTTTAATGTTGGAAAGGGGTTTCTTCATATTTCTTTTTCCTTGAAACGCCCACTTTTTAGAACAAAAAAATGTATATACTAAGTAGTAATGGGAAAATCAATGGATACACATTCACATCCATACTGTATATACTACTAAGTAGTACTTATCTAAAGAGGCCAATGTCAACCAAATTGAAAATTAGGTGTATCCACTTTATATCTATGTTTACAATAAAGTCTGTGATGCTACACAATTTTTGGATAATTCCATTGATAAAATATTGACAATATTAGACTTCGGATTATGGTGATTGTTCAGTGGGGAAACTATTTATTTGATTTCACAGTTTAGGTGATAACTGTGGTAAGACCAGTAATATCTGAGATAACTCTTCTAGGACCATGATGCATGTTATTGATGCAGATGTCTTCTTCAAGCCATCAGTTTTGGTCTCAATTCTAATGTCATTTTAAATCTTGAAAACATATTTGTATAATTGGTTTTTAAACAGAATTAAGCCATTGTGATTGATTTACATTAATCTATGGTTAAGTCTTTGCAGTTTGATATCATATTACATATGCATAAATTGACAAAATAATGAAAGCAAAATTTAATTTGTATTCGACACTAGTGTGTGAATGTGAGGCTCATTTTTAGCTCACCTGACCCAAAGAGTCAGGTGAGCTATTGTCACCACTGAGCGTCCGTCGTCCGTTCGTTAACTTTTCACATTTTAATCAACTCCTCTGAAGCCACGGGGCCAATTTGAACCAAACTTTGGTGGAATGGTCCTTGGATGGCCCCCTTCCAAAATTGTGTCCGGTGATCCCGACTTCCAACCAAGATGGCCACCAAGCTAAAAATAGAAAAAAGGGGGGAGGAAATTTTAATTGTCCATTGCTGCTTTAGTATAAGTCAAAATGATCTCAAATTTTAACTGCAGCTACATGGCAAAGAGTAGTTTAACATATATTCCAGGTTTTTCTGTGAAATTTTTCTTTCAGCCGATTTATACCGATTATGCAAATTAGGCATATTTTGATAAAATATCACATTTAAATCTTCTCCTCTGAAACCACTGAACCAAATTAAACCAAATCTGGCAGGGATGGTCCTTGGGTGGGTCCCTTTCAAAATTGTGTCCGACAGCCCCGCCCTCCATTCAAGATGGCTGCTGTTACTAAAAATAGAAATTTCTTCAATTGTCCATTGCTGCTTTAGTATAAGTCAAAATGAGCTCAAATTGTAACTGCAGCTACATGGCAAGGAGCAGTTTAACATATATTCTGGGTTTTTCTGTGAAATTTCCCTTTCAGCCGATTTATACCGATTATGCAAATTGGGCATATTTTGGTAAAAGATCACATTTAAATCTTCTCCTCTGAAACCGCTGAACCAAATTAAAGCAAACCTGGCAGGGATGCACCCTGGATGGGTCCCTTTCAAATTTGTGTCTGACAGCCCCACCCTCCATTCAAGATGGCTGCTGTTACTAAAAATAGAAATTTCTTCAATTGTCCATTTCTGGTTTAGTACAAGTCAAAATGAGCTCAAATTTTAACTGCAGCTACATGGCAAGGAGTAGTTTAACATATATTCCGGGTTTTTCTGTGAAATTTTTCTTTCAGCCGATTTATACCGATTATGCAAATTAGGCATATTTTGATAATAGATCACATTTAAATCTTCTCCTCTGAAACCGCTGAACCAAATTAAAACGAATTTGGCTGGGATGGTCCTTGGGTGGTCCCCTTTCAATATTGTGTCTGACAGCCCCGCCCTCCATTCAAGATGACTGCTGTTACCAAAAATAGAAATTTCTTCAATTGTCGATTGCTGCTTTAGTATAAGTCAAAATGAGCTCAAATTTTAGCTGCAGCTACATGGCAATCAGTAGTTTAACATATATTCTGGGTTTTTCTGTGAGATTTTTTCAGCCAGTTTATTCCGTTTAGGAATATTATGAGATAAAAATCACATCTAAAAAATCTTTTGCTCTGAAATTTGAGTTGAAATGATCTTTGGGTGGCCCACTTTCCAAATTACGTGCAACACCCCCATTTTCTATCAACTTTAGATGTCAAATTGAAAACCAGGTGAGCGATTACAGGCTCCTGGGAGTCTCTAGTTATTTTTACACAAAAGCTTTCAAGTTATAGTAACCTAAATTTCATGCTTTTATAGAAGTTATAAGATTTTACTAATCCTCGGTTGTTCAGACACTAGAAATCCCTGGCTTCTAGTCACTCAGTAAAGTGTTCCTGGTATTCTTAAGAAATGTGACTTAGATAGTGACCAATATTTGGGCAAATGTTAATTTCTTAATTACAATTTAAGAAAACATCTAAATATCTTACAACAGATATAAAGATATTTTGTTGACCATTTAAAAAATATAGTTGGACAGTCAAATTGGACAGTCCAGATTTTTATGCCAATATTATGGTTGAATTTGGATGAAAGTTTATGTGCCAGATTTTGTTTATGTTTTTTGGTCAGTGAGTGACAGGAGTAAGGACAAGAAAGCCATCTTATATCCCTTGTGTGTCAACAGTATAAATGTGTTATGAATGTTAAGGAGGACAGGTATGACTTTGTTTACCTGTGTTTCAAGGTGAATCAAGTAGTTGTCACAAGCTTCCTGTCAACTTTCCTAGTATTTACCTTATATTTGGCATGAAATGTCATATGTAACCAAT
Source organism: Bathymodiolus septemdierum (assembly GCA_963383655.1). NCBI lineage: Eukaryota > Metazoa > Mollusca > Bivalvia > Mytilida > Modiolidae > Bathymodiolus > Bathymodiolus septemdierum. The sequence goes on from OY726520.1 coordinate 105,473,320, forward strand.
AAACTCTCCCCATGAAAAGCTTGCTCTAAATATTATAACAAATTCATTCCTATTGTTACATGATCGATTGTTTATACAGATTTATTTAATATATTGTGATTTTTATGCAATGACTGTCTATTTAACTGTGAGGTTTGGTGGAGATAAAATTATTTGGGGAGAAACTTAACACTTTTTTAACAATTTTATTATTTGTTTAATAGCCACCCCCATCACATCAATCAATTAATATAGAGTTTAAAGTGTACCATGATGACACAAAAATGACCCATATATCTTAAACTGACACTTTATTATATATACATTTTTTTGTACTTGTCAGTGTCTCAAATGTTTTGACCTGGTTTTCCAAAAGGAAGCTGTGCTTATTATAAGTGTCCTATAGGGATGGCTGTGTCTGTCCAACATACATTCAAATAAATAACATAGCAAATAATAATATATCTTCAAATGATATTTTTTTTTTCATTCTTGTTGAGTCAAAACCTTAGACATAAACTTGTGGCATAGAAATGGGACCTAGTTTCTCCACTGCTGGGTGTAACTTCTCCTATAGGAGTGTCAACAGCTTGATTGTACATGCTGGTTCCAAAGCTTATTCTTAAAACAGAATGTAAATGAGTGTCTTTTGTTTCAAGAATTCCACACTTCTTGAATTTTGAAGACAACTTACTTGAACCAATATCTTTACAACTTGCCTAGATGAGTCATGGACTCACCAATTTAAATTGGGGCTTACCAAAGTTTTCAAATAGGAGTGTTCATTGGTGGCCCATGGCAAGACAACATTTTCCAAAAGTCATTCACCTTATCCATCTTTTCCTTGTGGCAATCAAAATATCCACCCATAGACCCTTACCAGTACCACTTTTTACCCAAAAATATGGTTGTTTGTAAATTTGTACTGGTCATGTATATAGAGCTGAAATACTGCTCCTTTAGTTGACTGATAAACAACTTTCATGTTCATGTATAGCCAAATCTCTTCTTGTGTGCAAAAAGCCACTTCCAGCTTATCAGCAGCGATAGGTGTTGTAATTTTAATGATGTGCATACTAGATTAAAAGATTATAGTTACTATAAATAGGTATTATACACATGAAATTGAAAACACTGGGAAAAGTATACATAGGTATTATACACATGAAATTGAAAACGACTGGGAAAAGTATACATAGGTATTATACACATGAAATTGAAAACGACTGGGAAAAGTATACATAGGTATTATACACATGAAATTGAAAACGACTGGGAAAAGTATACATAGGTATTATACACATGAAATTGAAAACGACTGGGAAAAGTATAAATAGGTATTATACACATGAAATTGGAAACGACTGGGAAAAGTATAAATAGGTATTATACACATGAAAATGACTGGCAGAACAATTTGATTCCAAACTTAAACACAAGACTTGTGAGAGGAATTGTACTAGGCATGTTTATTAGTTCATGAAGACACTGTGTTGATAATGTTGATCATTTTGAATAATAACCACCTACAAAATGTACATTATTTATCTGGACTGGTTCCTGGACAGTCCAGCTATGACCACTGACCAGTTCACTTGTTTTTTTTACTGCTGCCTAGATTAATTTGACCATAACACCACCGATGGTGTCAACTATACATCATTAAAAAACCATATTTGACTACATTCTGTAATTTATGTGACCACAAGTTACTAAATATAGACATTATTTGCACATGTAGAACATCAAAATATTATTTCAACCAGATCATAAAACTTAATCTGACATATTGTTATTTGTTAGATTACATACCTTTGAATTGTTTATGTGTTTATGTAGATTAATTCATTTAATTTGCATTATAATAATGTCTTGGACATAACTTTGTTTTGACGGGAATTTCTCACATCAAATAGGTCTTTTGTTCTTAAATTATTGTCTTAATACAACACTGCTTTATACTGATTGGCTGGGAGTCATCATAATGAGTACTATCTGGGAGACTTGTACCTTTAGGTTGTTCATTCATTGAACTAACATTATATATACATTTTTGTGAAGCATGTTGACGACTACAACTATCACTAAGATATCCACAAGACAATTCCACGAAGAATCTAGAAGAGTCTAAAAACTATTGACTGTACTGATTCACATATTAATGCTGTCTGTAGATCATTGTGGGGACCTAGGTGGCTGTGATGGTCTGATTTCACCACTATGGAGTAGCGAGTTGCATGGGATTCAGTCATATGTAAACCACATAGGTGGTGTAATGGTTAGCATGTTCACCTTGAGTATGATAGATTGTGGATTCAACCCATGGTCGGGACAAACCAAAGACTATGCAGCTTAGTAGTAAGAGCAACATATCTACCAGTGGACTGTTGTTTCAGTGAACTAGCACCATAAAAATCCAACTCGGCATGTTGATCTAGTACAAAGCTGACATCATCTTTAACTCATCCTAATTTACTGGTAACTTGTTCTTGGCATGATGTAGCAAGCTGACATCATCTTTAACTCATCCTAATTTACTGGTAACTTGTTCTTGGCATGATGTAGCAAGCTGACATCATCTTTAACTCATCCTAATTTACTGGTAACTTGTTCTTGGCATGATGTAGCAAGCTGACATCATCTTTAACTCATCCTAATTTACTGGTAACTTGTTCTTGGCATGATGTAGCAAGCTGACATCATCTTTAACTCATCCTAATTTACTGGTAACTTGTTCTTGGCATGATGTAGCTGAAAAATTTCACACTTGGTGTTAAACAACAATCACTCGTTCGCTCGACCAAAATTATGTAGAACAATGACTTGCATAATTCAATGGTTTTCTCCACATACTACAGTTATATCCACTGGTAAAACTGACTGCCACATCATACTAGCAGAAATATTGTTAATAGTGGTGTTAAATAACATAGAGGATTTAGTTTGCCTTTGACTTTGAATAAAACAGAGTAGTGTATTGATTGATTCTCTGTATATCTGATATCTTGAAAACAACAATGCTATAATTATGTCAAATTTAACATGATTTCTTATGATGAAAGTACTAATTAATGATTTATATGCCCACTCAAAAAAAATGAGAAAAACAAATTTATGCAAAAAAAAAGGTGGGGTAGTTTTTGTCGTGACATTTAGGAGATAACTGTATTGTATTTGAAAATTTCATGGCATCAATTGGAGATTTGAGTTGAACAAATGAATATCTGCTACCATTATATCAACAACATGACGTCATATGAAGACTTCCAGTTTAAAATGTAAAGATTAGACGTTTTTTTGTTTCGTCTATGCTTCAATTTTGATAAATCTTAAGCTAAAATAAGTTTGCAAGGTAGAGATTTTAATTATTTTTGTGTATTGTTGTAAATGGGACATGTAGGATTTCATGTTTTCAAGATGGTGGATCCTTTCATCTGAACCCCTTAGTTAAAACTTTTAGAATAAGAATTTTACGAAGAATAATAACCAATAAAATCGGACGATGCAAACAAATTGCATTAGAATAGTGTATCTATGTTATTCTTATAAAATCCCAAACAATTTTTTTTGCATTAATTCTTGACAACTTATATATAATTTTATTACATGCACTTACTGTCAAAAGATGAAATAATTGATATGATGATTAAAGAGCATCGTCTAATATGGTTTGTATGTTTAAATTGTGCTGCATTAAAAGCAGCAGCCAACTGCCTCCAAAATATATACAGTGGTAATAACAAGAAGAAGAAGAACATTTATTGACCTAATATAAAATAAAGGGCTATGCATAGCGAAGCATGATACAACTGCAATATGTCGACAAGGGAAAAATTGAACAAGTGCATATTAAAGGCAAGTGTGCACACTGTATTTTGTTTGACACAATAATGTGTTGGACACAGTAAAATGCTGGACTTATTGTATTTTGTTTGACACAATAATGTGTTGGACACAGTAAAATGCTGGACTTATTGTATTTTGTTTGACACAATAATGTGTTGGACACAGTAAAATGCTGGACTTATTGTATTTTGTTTGACACAATAATGTGTTGGACACAGTAAAATGCTGGACTTATTGTATTTTGTTTGACACAATAATGTGTTGGACACAGTAAAATGCTGGACTTATTGTATTTTGTTTGACACAATAATGTGTTGGACACAGTAAAATGCTGGACTTATTGTATTTTGTTTGACACAATAATGTGTTGGACACAGTAAAATGCTGGACTTATTGTATTTTGTTTGACACAATAATGTGTTGGACACAGTAAAATGCTGGACTTATTGTATTTTGTTTGACACAATAATGTGTTGGACACAGTAAAATGCTGGACTTATTGTATTTTGTTTGACACAGTAAAATGCTGGACTTATTGTATTTTGTTTGACACAATAATGTGTTGGACACAGTAAAATGCTGGACTTATTGTATTTTGTTTGACACAATAATGTGTTGGACACAGTAAAATGCTGGACTTATTGTATTTTGTTTGACACAATAATGTGTTGGACACAGTAAAATGCTGGACTTATTGTATTTTGTTTGACACAATAATGTGTTGGACACAGTAAAATGCTGGACTTATTGTATTTTGTTTGACACAATAATGTGTTGGACACAGTAAAATGCTGGACTTATTGTATTTTGTTTGACACAATAATGTGTTGGACACAGTAAAATGCTGGACTTATTGTATTTTGGACATTTGTGTTGTTTTACTATTTCAAGTGTTAAATATGCCTAACAAATATGAAAAATTTCGGAATTTGGCTCCATTTTAGACTCCTTTTCGAAATAAAATAGTATAAAAAAATGACGGTCCATCAATAACTCATAAAGATGATCATTTTGCAGGAAACTGCATTAAAATTGGATGAAAAATTAAAAAAGTTTCCCTCTTTTGGGCCCCTTTTATGTCAAGCACAATAATAATTACATAATAAAATTATACATATTCCTGAAAGGGATTTTCCTTAGGAATTCATTGCAAAAACCCCCCATCAAAATCAAATAAGCTTCATGTGTACAAATAACAAACATCCGTTTTTGCACCTTAGGGCCTCTTGTTGAAAATGAGTAGGGATTCAATGTCCAATATCAATACCAACCTTTATTCAGTGCCAAGGATCAGTGTGTTCATAATTCAGAAGGATCTGTCACCTACAATAGAAACCATTCTGTCTGCAGACAGACGATGACAACGATGTCCCCATAGCATAATACGACAGCAACAATTTTCGGTTTTATAAGAAGTGTGAGTCCCTTACACATTTATATAATATAATGAAATCATATACCAAACACACTGATTTAGATTGATTTGATACAAATAAACACACACATGTAATAGTCAGTATGTATTTTACACAATCTATAACATTTTGGTATGCCAACGTTTTTGTTTTTGTTTGGTATATCCAGATCAATATTTTTATAAATGCATCATTTGGTGAATTTGTTGTTAATCTTATTTATAATTTTTCCTGAGGTACCTGTATAATTTTAGTATAATACAAGAAAGTATTCATTAATTGTTGCACAAAATGAGCATCTTAAAATTTTACATGAATAATTTTTTCACAATTTATCTTTTTTTCAACTAAGCAACAATTTCTTTACAAATCTCCTGACCAAAGGAGCCTTTTTAATAAGATTTTAGCATGGTAAGAGGTGTTTGTACATATTTGTATGCAGTTTTGATAACATTAATACAAACACACTGGACTAAAACCATATCTAGGTAGAATTTGCTATCAAGGTCCCATATTAGTTTGACAAGTGATAGAAGCAGGTCATGTTTTGAAACAACTCTGCTTAGTTGATTTATTCCATAGTTCTAGGCAGTTAAAGAGCACACATTATTTTGGGATAAAAATAATTCCAGTATTTTATTTTTGTTTTTGGAGAAATGTGGAGGAAGAGTTAAGATTCAATTTAACATTAAGGGAATATAACTCTATACTAAATGTAAGTTTGATTTCAAGATTAAATAATGTTGTTAGAATTTAAAAAAATATAAATTTGTTTAAGACAAAATACATGTATTTTAATAGCTATTAATATTTTTTAATCTTTAAACTTTTTTTTATCTTATTTCAAAATTGCTAGAATATTAAATATTTTAATACTGTAATTGACCTTTAATAACTACAAGTACATGTATGTAGAATGCAGGAGACTGCACAATTACACATTCAAGGAATTAATTTGTCACACAGGACATCCTTTTATATATGTTTTTTAATCAGACATTTTGTAATGGGAGTATATTTGTAATTTCATATACATTGTATATCAATACAGTAAGTTTGGAATATTAAAAAATAGAATTCTTGTCATTTTTTGTAAATCTTAAAATAGAAAAAAAAGAAAACAAGTTTTAGGACTATTGTGTATAAATCATTTATTTTCTCACAAATTTCACCAATGACTGTCATGAAAGAAAAAAATAATATCCTTGAAGTTTCTGGCAGAATAGGTTTATAAAATCTAGAATTGTAAAAAAAAAAATGTATTTTTTTGTTATGCCAGAAATGGTATTTAAATGAAAGTAAAGATGTTACTTTACCATTCATAGAATATTTTGTTTTTAACTGTTGTCTTTTTGTCATTTTCATTGTGAAGTTACACCCAAATAAAAGTTTGACTAAATTTCTAAGGAAATAATTTATACTTTTGTTGTGAGGCTGACATAGAATAATTCATAATAATAATAATAATAATTATATTAAAGATTGTCATTATTATGATTACATTAATATTTTTTATTTAAATCTAATAACAAACAAATATCCCCCCCCCCCCCCCCCCCCCCCCCCCCCCCCCCCATATCCTATATATATTAGACACTTTTATTTTACTGAATGACAACATCAACAAAACAAACAAAAAAGAATTCATAAAATTATTATAGGATAAATGCATTTATAGGAAACAGATTTAAAAAAAAGCATTTGCTTGTTTCTGAATCCTATTGTAGAATTGCTATTGTTTTGTTTATATATGTCAGTTATACCAATAAAATATGTTTATACCAAATGCATTTATATCAAGGGAAAATATATTGATTCACGGTATCGGGTTGTTTTTTTTGTTTTTTTTTATCTATGTAGATAAAAATAAAATATTAAAATAATAGCGAACATTACATAATTTTAATGGTCTCACTAGATTTGTGGTCAATATTATGACAATATTTCTAACTCTTATAATATCATATATAAATCAGAAGGTGGTTATAGTGAGTATAATTTGTTATGGAAGGATTTTCTAAAGATCAGGGAAGTACATTGAACAACCAGATAATATAGGATGCTGCATTATTTTTTTCATATCCTCCAAATAAATCCAGAAATCAAAATGGCTATGAAATTAAAGCATAAAATTATTTGACAAAAATACTCATTTATTATTTCAGATTTAAAATCATATAAATTAACATCTTGTGCAATTAAAATGACAATAAATTCATTCAAAGTAGAAGTGTCAAAATTATAATTAATGCAAGCAGACTGTTTTCTGTATAAAAAACATGTTTTAAGATAATCAATTTATTTTGTGCAACTGTCACAGGAGGAGAGAGTTTCAGAAAATGCATTTCTTAGTAGCTGTATTAAAAGGTTTATATAATAACTTAAGTTTTTATTACTTTTTCTTAAAATTTAAGCATTTTTTTTTATAAAAAAAATTTCCTTTTATCATTCAGGAATTTTAGTTCTTTATTATTTGGAGAAAAAAGGATTAAGATTGTCTATTATTTTAACAATTTTAATTTTTAGTATATAACAATATTGTTACATATAAGTATTTTACAACATGATTTTCCGATTACATGTCTGAAATTTAATGGATGTTATTTTGAAGCTATGCTAGGATACTGTTTTTGTTATTCTAATGCAACAAACCTTTAACAAATATTATGATATTGGCATGGACCTTTAAAGAATTTATTAAGTCCACCCTAATTTCTTGTTAAATTTATATTGTATTTAGTTTTTTGCCCAATTTATAGGCTCTGGATTGTCCATTCTTGATTGCTCCTTCAATTTTCTCTAGTATTTATTTTCTAGCAAATTACTCGATCAAGAGACTTGTGGTTTTGTTTTTGAATGTATTACATGTAGTTATTTTGTAATATAGTATTAATAAATGGGTGTTTTCATAATGGTCCCGTTATGTGCCTAAGGTCTGTAATAATGGCCCAAGGAGTTTGTATTGACCCGAGGCAATGCCGAGGGACAATACACTGACTTCGAGGGCCATTATTACAGACCGAGGACACATAACAGGGACATTATGAAAACACCATTTTCTTAATACTTTTATTAACCAACTTAAACCATTATTTATATATGCCTCACCAGGTGTTCGAAAATCGTATTTTCAGAATTTGTCTCGAGTAAAATATGAAACAATCCTCATTTGTAGCACTCAATTGCGAAAACTATTCTACGAGTTCAGCTTCTAAAGGCGGTGGGTGTTTTGCTCCCATAGTAACTGCATGCGGAAAAATAAATTCATCAGGATTTAATACTGTCCACAAATTTATAGTGGACATTTTGATGGACAGCATCATTGTCCGACTATTCCGAACTATCTCCGCATATTTCAATATCTGAACCTTGATTGGCATTATCGATTTTGTCGTCACTTCATTTTTCTGGAGATCCCGTTATGACCCTTTCAGCAGTGTGACATCATTTATTTCATGATGTTATTTTAACAATATTGTGACGTTTCTTACCGTTTCTTTTTAATTCTAAAGAAGTTCTACATGTGAAACATATGTATCTGATTATTATGTATTTGCAGAACTTATTCATAAAGAAAATAAACCTAAGTTTCTTTCTCGAGGACAAATTATATGTCCCTACAGTAACGCAGTCAAAGGGTTAACACAACACATCCTGGTCATCTGCCCAACTGACCTTTGCACAAGATGATGTATCGAAATCGAGTCTATTTCACTCATCATGATTTTCGCAAAATCCCCTGTTAACTGTATAAAAAAAAAATAATGATTTTGTAGTCAAAAACGAAAGAAACAAAACTCAAGTTAGCGTGTTAATATTTGGCGCCATTTTTTTCATAATGGACCACTTTTTTTCCATAATGCCCTGTATTAATGCCCCGTAAATCCTGTAATGCCCTGCCAGGAGATTTATAAAACACAGGCATTTATAGTCATACTATAGTAAGTTGGTTAATAATGTGATGTCAGACATATTGATGACATTATTTGTATTTTATTGATAAGCGCTGCATCTTGGAGAACAATTTTCTGCACATAAAAATTATAAAGATATAGGAGATATTGACCAGATATAATATATATTGACCAGATATAACATATATTGACCATATATATCATATATTGACCTGATATAACATATTGACCAGATAGCATAATTATATTGACCAGATATAACATATATTGACCTGATATAACATATTGACCAGATAGCATATATTGACCAGATATAACATATATTGACCCAATATATAGCATATATTGAACCAGATATACAATAGATATTGTTTATTTTATGCCCATCACTGAGGCTATTGAACACCAGATGAAAAACAACAGAATGATCCTATTCCATTATTTGTGTTTGCCCCTCCTGTTCATTGTCATCTATCCTCTCTTTTGCTGTTTTTTTTTATTGCATTCTTTTTGCAGAGGGGATCTAAAGAAGTATGTTGTGTTTTGATAATTTTCTAATTAAAAAACTGAATGGAACTTGTAGAAGTAATTATGTCTCTCCTTCGAACGAAGGGAGACATATTGTTTTAGTCTGATTTTTTCTTCCACTTCCGCTTCTTCCATTTCTTCTCAGCAAAGCTTGTCCGGACCATAACTTGTCTGTCTTTCGAGATAGGCCAATGATATTTGGTATGTGGGTGCATGACCATAGGGCGGTGTGTCGTGTACTGTAATGACCTTCATTGGACTTTGACCTCAAGGTCAAATAATTGTTTTTTTAAATAGTATCATTCAACTCATATTGTGTAACTTATTGTTGTACAGATGGCCACATTAAGGGGAGACATAATTTTTAGGTATCTAAAACAGTTCTTCCTAGTTTTTTCTACCATGTAACCAGGGTAACATCCTGTATGTAGCTTCACACACATGTTATTGTTTCTTCTAAGAAGTGAGAATGCCTCATGTATGTAATTATCATCATTAACAGTAATATTTATCTTTTGCAGGATTTCTAGTTCTGGTGATAAATCTTCAATAGTGGCTCAAGTACAGGAACCCCCACAGCAGGTCGAAAAGGCAAAGATGGGGAGAAAAAAAATTCAGATATCAAGAATAGGAGACGAACGAAACAGACAGGTAGTTAGTTTTTATTTTGAATAGAAAAAAATATGGTATTACATTTTGTACTGACATTTAAATGATGTACAATTTTCCAATGAAGTATTTTTTTTTTAAAAAGAATATTGATTGCAGGCCCTTTCTTTCTATATGATACCTCAATTAGGTGTCTTATTCTGGCATGGTTTCCATTATAAGATTTAAACCACAATAATTAATTTCTTGATGGTTTTAGTATTATGATGAGTATACCAATAAAATATACCATATTCTTGTTTAACTGGTACAAACAACATAGTGGCCTGTGTGGCACAGTGGTTAACTTATAGTCGTTCCTATTGTTTACATCTGACCACATGCCTAGCACAGCTGAGGTGAGTAACACAACAGGTGCCACTAGTGGAGGAGGAACTGTTTACTCCTCAGGAGCACCTGAGTTCACCCCCTGTTTTAGTGAGTTTACTGTAGCTAGGTCTTTAGTTTTTGTAGATCATTGCTTGTCCTTTTGTCCATTTCTTTTGACCATTGTATTGCCTGTCCTTTGAGTTAATCTTCAAACTTTTCATGAGATCCCTGATATCCACTCCAGGTGTTATGCCTAACACAACTGAGGTGAGGTAAGGCCCCTTGTACCCACGACTGGGGTTAGGGTTTACAGACACATACCCAATAATTTGGATTTGGCTGTTTTCAAATGTGTTAACTTTATCTGACCCATTCAACAATATACTGCCAGGAGAACAAGAAGAGTAGATACTAGTTTAATGATGTGTATAGTAGATACTAGTTTAATGATGTGTATAGTAGATACTAGTTTAATGATGTGCATAGTAGATACTAGTTTAATGATGTGCATAGTAGATACTAGTTTAATGATGTGTATAGTAGATACTAGTTTAATGATGTGTATAGTAGATACTAGTTTAATGATGTGTATAGTAGATACTAGTTTAATGATGTGTATAGTAGATACTAGTTTAATGATGTGTATAGTAGATACTAGTTTAATGATGTGTATAGTAGATACTAGTTTAATGATGTGTATAGTAGATACTAGTTTAATGATGTGCATAGTAGATACTAGTTTAATGATGTGTATAGTAGATACTAGTTTAATGATGTGTATAGTAGATACTAGTTTAATGATGTGTATAGTAGATACTAGTTTAATGATGTGTATAGTAGATACTAGTTTAATGATGTGTATAGTAGATACTAGTTTAATGATGTGTATAGTAGATACTAGTTTAATGATGTGTATAGTAGATACTAGTTTAATGATGTGTATAGTAGATACTAGTTTAATGATGTGTATAGTAGATACTAGTTTAATGATGTGTATAGTAGATACTAGTTTAATGATGTGCATAGTAGATACTAGTTTAATGATGTGTATAGTAGATACTAGTTTAATGATGTGTATAGTAGATACTAGTTTAATGATGTGTATAGTAGATACTAGTTTAATGATGTGTATAGTAGATACTAGTTTAATGATGTGTATAGTAGATACTAGTTTAATGATGTGTATAGTAGATACTAGTTTAATGATGTGTATAGTAGATACTAGTTTAATGACGTGTATAGTAGATACTAGTTTAATGATGTGTATAGTAGATACTAGTTTAATGATGTGCATAGTAGATACTAGTTTAATGATGTGTATAGTAGATACTAGTTTAATGATGTGTATAGTAGATACTAGTTTAATGATGTGTATAGTAGATACTAGTTTAATGATGTGCATAGTAGATACTAGTTTAATGATGTGTATAGTAGATACTAGTTTAATGACGTGTATAGTAGATACTAGTTTAATGATGTGTATAGTAGATACTAGTTTAATGATGTGTATAGTAGATACTAGTTTAATGATGTGTATAGTAGATACTAGTTTAATGATGTGCATAGTAGATACTAGTTTAATGATGTGTATAGTAGATACTAGTTTAATGATGTGTATAGTAGATACTAGTTTAATGATGTGTATAGTAGATACTAGTTTAATGATGTGTATAGTAGATACTAGTTTAATGATGTGTATAGTAGATACTAGTTTAATGATGTGCATAGTAGATACTAGTTTAATGATGTGTATAGTAGATACTAGTTTAATGATGTGTATAGTAGATACTAGTTTAATGATGTGTATAGTAGATACTAGTTTAATGATGTGTATAGTAGATACTAGTTTAATGATGTGTATAGTAGATACTAGTTTAATGATGTGCATAGTAGATACTAGTTTAATGATGTGTATAGTAGATACTAGTTTAATGATGTGCATAGTAGATACTAGTTTAATGATGTGTATAGTAGATACTAGTTTAATGATGTGTATAGTAGATACTAGTTTAATGATGTGTATAGTAGATACTAGTTTAATGATGTGCATAGTAGATACTAGTTTAATGACGTGTATAGTAGATACTAGTTTAATGATGTGCATAGTAGATACTAGTTTAATGATGTGTATAGTAGATACTAGTTTAATGATGTGTATAGTAGATACTAGTTTAATGATGTGTATAGTAGATACTAGTTTAATGATGTGTATAGTAGATACTAGTTTAATGATGTGTATAGTAGATACTAGTTTAATGATGTGCATAGTAGATACTAGTTTAATGACGTGTATAGTAGATACTAGTTTAATGATGTGTATAGTAGATACTAGTTTAATGATGTGTATAGTAGATACTAGTTTAATGATGTGTATAGTAGATACTAGTTTAATGACGTGTATAGTAGATACTAGTTTAATGATGTGTATAGTAGATACTAGTTTAATGATGTGCATAGTAGATACTAGTTTAATGATGTGTATAGTAGATACTAGTTTAATGACGTGTATAGTAGATACTAGTTTAATGATGTGTATAGTAGATACTAGTTTAATGAAGTGCATAGTAGATACTAGTTTAATGATGTGCATAGTAGATACTAGTTTAATGACGTGTATAGTAGATACTAGTTTAATGATGTGCATAGTAGATACTAGTTTAATGATGTGTATAGTAGATACTAGTTTAATGATGTGTATAGTAGATACTAGTTTAATGATGTGTATAGTAGATACTAGTTTAATGATGTGCATAGTAGATACTAGTTTAATGATGTGTATAGTAGATACTAGTTTAATGATGTGTATAGTAGATACTAGTTTAATGATGTGTATAGTAGATACTAGTTTAATGATGTGTATAGTAGATACTAGTTTAATGATGTGTATAGTAGATACTAGTTAATGACGTGTATAGTAGATACTAGTTTAATGATGTGTATAGTAGATACTAGTTTAATGATGTGTATAGTAGATACTAGTTTAATGATGTGTATAGTAGATACTAGTTTAATGATGTGTATAGTAGATACTAGTTTAATGATGTGCATAGTAGATACTAGTTTAATGATGTGCATAGTAGATACTAGTTTAATGATGTGTATAGTAGATACTAGTTTAATGATGTGTATAGTAGATACTAGTTTAATGATGTGTATAGTAGATACTAGTTTAATGATGTGTATAGTAGATACTAGTTTAATGATGTGTATAGTAGATACTAGTTTAATGATGTGCATAGTAGATACTAGTTTAATGATGTGTATAGTAGATACTAGTTTAATGATGTGTATAGTAGATACTAGTTTAATGATGTGCATAGTAGATACTAGTTTAATGACGTGTATAGTAGATACTAGTTTAATGACGTGTATAGTAGATACTAGTTTAATGACGTGTATAGTAGATACTAGTTTAATGACGTGTATAGTAGATACTAGTTTAATGACGTGTATAGTAGATACTAGTTTAATGACGTGTATAGTAGATACTAGTTTAATGATGTGCATAGTAGATACTAGTTTAATGATGTGTATAGTAGATACTAGTTTAATGATGTGCATAGTAGATACTAGTTTAATGATGTGTATAGTAGATACTAGTTTAATGACGTGTATAGTAGATACTAGTTTAATGATGTGCATAGTAGATACTAGTTTAATGATGTGCATAGTAGATACTAGTTTAATGATGTGCATAGTAGATACTAGTTTAATGATGTGTATAGTAGATACTAGTTTAATGATGTGCATAGTAGATACTAGTTTAATGATGTGTATAGTAGATACTAGTTTAATGATGTGCATAGTAGATACTAGTTTAATGATGTGTATAGTAGATACTAGTTTAATGACGTGTATAGTAGATACTAGTTTAATGATGTGCATAGTAGATACTAGTTTAATGATGTGCATAGTAGATACTAGTTTAATGATGTGCATAGTAGATACTAGTTTAATGATGTGCATAGTAGATACTAGTTTAATGATGTGCATAGTAGATACTAGTTTAATGATGTGCATAGTAGATACTAGTTTAATGATGTGCATAGTAGATACTAGTTTAATGATGTGCATAGTAGATACTAGTTTAATGATGTGCATAGTAGATACTAGTTTAATGATGTGCATAGTAGATACTAGTTTAATGATGTGCATAGTAGATACTAGTTTAATGATGTGTATAGTAGATACTAGTTTAATGATGTGTATAGTAGATACTAGTTTAATGATGTGCATAGTAGATACTAGTTTAATGATGTGTATAGTAGATACTAGTTTAATGATGTGTATAGTAGATACTAGTTTAATGATGTGTATAGTAGATACTAGTTTAATGATGTGCATAGTAGATACTAGTTTAATGATGTGTATAGTAGATACTAGTTTAATGATGTGTATAGTAGATACTAGTTTAATGATGTGTATAGTAGATACTAGTTTAATGATGTGTATAGTAGATACTAGTTTAATGATGTGTATAGTAGATACTAGTTTAATGATGTGTATAGTAGATACTAGTTTAATGATGTGTATAGTAGATACTAGTTTAATGATGTGTATAGTAGATACTAGTTTAATGATGTGTATAGTAGATACTAGTTTAATGATGTGTATAGTAGATACTAGTTTAATGATGTGTATAGTAGATACTAGTTTAATGATGTGTATAGTAGATACTAGTTTAATGATGTGTATTGGTTTAATGATGTGTATCTAGTTTAATGATGTGTATTGGTCTCCCATGTGTACCTTGTTGTTAATTAAAAGGTTAAAGTAATTACTAGACCAGGTTATTGATTATCAGTAATGCACTAATCTATTAGCCACAATCAAGTTTTGTAAATGTAATATTGATATAAGTAATGTGACACCAACAGAGATGTAAATTACGTTGGCCAAGATAAAAATAGCATTTCATAACAGGATACCTAAAAGTTATTAAACAGCTAATCTTTCTCTCCTATGTCTTAGAATGGTAGGTATTGATACAAATTTATATTTATTTTTAAATGTGAACCTCAAAGAGAAAAACTCAAGTTCACCTATGGAGTTTCAGGTACATACATTGCTTTTAAAAAAGAAGTCCAAAAGTTTTTATCACTTTGCATTCATAAACTTTTTACTTTTCAATCCTTTTCCCACAAACCTCTGGACCAAATTGAACCAAACTGTAGGGAAATGCTACTGGGATGGTCCCAAATATTTTGTGTAATTTGTTTCCCATTTGAAAATTCAGCATAGCTGCCAGAGCCAATTATGCTTTGTGATCATTGGCTAAGATTTCTGATCTCTTCTGAGAAACAACATAAGTGATAGAAATGCTACAGTGTTTAATGTTCCTTTCATGACCCTGTACAAACTGGAAATTATATTTGTGATGGGAAATCAAAGATGGCCACCGCTACACCTCAAAGTTTTAACATAGAACCCCATGAGAAAGTGAAAAAGACATTTTATTGGAAACTAGAAACTGGATGGAATTTAAGCTGTACATGAATAATCACATACATCTTATTTTCACTTTTTGTATGTGTTAGAAATCCAAGATGGCCACCTCTATTTGACAAGTTTAACATAAGACTAACAATATGGGAAAATATTATTGAATTATTCATGTCTGAAACCACTCAATCATTTGAAAGCAAATTAGCTGGAGCATTCCCTGAATGATCCTCTGCAAAATGCATGTTTCTTATGAATTTCAGAAATCCAAAATGGCTTCTGCCTGAAGACAAAGTTTTAACAGTGGACCATAACTGAAAATATTTTTTTGATTCTTCTTCTCAGAAACCATTGAACCATTTGTAAGCAAAGTTTGATGACATTTTTCTGAGATGTTCCTCTTACAATAAACTACCATGTTTGGAAAACATGCAACAATTGTCATGAGCTCAGTCAAGTAATGAACTGATTTGACATCCTTAACAGGCAAGAATGCAGAATTTTATGCTTTGAGGGGGATGCACATCTTGTAGATGAGGAGTTTAAGGTCCCCATCTGATCCAGGACAAAACCTCCTATAAGTTCCTGAGAGTTAGTCATTAGATGATTTAGATGGTTATAAAGAAAATAATCTTCCCTGTCTGTATCTGCACCTGCTTAAAAATTGTTGGTTACCTGATGATTAAAGGGAAAAAAGAATATCTTTTGGTTAAAAATAATAGTAAAATGATTCAAACAAAATGGAAATCCTGGCAGATTTTATTTGTCAATCTTGAAACATTAACAGCTGATAAACAAGTATATTATATATTTACTGTATGGATGGCTTTGAGATGATTAAACAACTTGTTTAATATTCCTGCTAACCATATTGATCTCGGTTAGTACAAAAAGTTTAATTTAGTTGCATAACCTTTCTATAATATATTTCTTGAATGAACTAGTGAAATAAACAATGGGATTAAAATGTTTATGGTTGTTGTGGTCAGAACAGAAAGCCACTTGAGAGATAATCTACTTAAATAATATTGTTCAGATCATTATGTTAAAGTCACATATACGTCAGACTTATTGTTCAAAATAATAGAGAATACTATTGTAATATTCTATTCTTATAGTCACTAGATAGTCAGAATATTGATTGTATCATAATTATATCATCACATCCACAATTGAAAATTTTGTATATTATTTGTACAAAAAGTAGATTTTTTTTTTTTTTTTTTTTAATATTGATTGAGGACATGTATTGGGAATTCTATATTTTTTACCTTGTTTCTCTGTCCTCTACTTGGAAAAAATTTCCACATACGTGGACGTTATCTTGATCTTCAATATGGTACTTAAGATTAATATATAATTTTCCTTGTGTAATGTTTGATAATTGGGCAAAAAATACATTATGTATTTAACGTTGAAAATGGTCAAATGGGATTTTTTTAATTCTTTTGTCAAAAATTTTATAAATTAAGAAGATTAAATTTATAATTCATTTTTGTCGTGATTGCGTAATGGTGTAATGGTATTTTTTGTATTTTCTTCTTCCTATTACAACATGGTGGTTGTTGTGTAACAATAGTTACAGTACTTATGTGTAATGGTAGATATCATTTGAATCTTACACCCTCTATAATTAAAAGGCTTCTACTTATATAAAGATACACTGACATGGTCATGTACATTGTCCTTATTAAGTTTTCTTCATATCATTCAAACCAGACATACAATACAAGACTGAAAGGAGCTTATCCGGTCGACATTTTTATCTGATCATATCTTACAATTCTTTGATATAACTGTAGCTTTTTTGTTTTTCGTGGGTGGACTATTTAATTGTGACGTAACAATGTACCTTAGTCTGTTAAATTTACCAACAGCAGGAGCCCTGAAAATGCTATAAAATGTAATTCAACACCTTCAAACCCCTTTGACAGATCTCCTGGTTTATTAAATTGTGACCAATATTGGAATGCATTTAAAGGTATCGTTGACTTCCATGTAAATAAATAAAGTAAAATGATGTGGGATTTTCCACCGTTAATTATTATGAGGTTATGTTAAGTGATTTTAAGTAGACAGATTTACAACATGATATATGGTGTTTCCCCTATCCCCGTTTTGATTAATTGATGAGAAATAATGATAGGGTAAAATTTATAAAGTTTTTAATTAGGGCATGTATCTTGCTGGTCATCCCTCCATGTGTAATAATTTATAACCATGTTGTAATTTCCAAAACTGATCTTTCTGAGAAAAAAATCCATGCAAATAAGATTGGCAACTAAATCAGTTTTTAATACAATTTTGATACATTTTCTGGAAATTACTAGTAAATCTATATTTATATATTTCAAAATAAGTGATACTATACAATCTTAGTGTTCCTACCTCCATTTCTAAAGCTTTTGTTGGTTAATATTGGATAAGAACTACTTAATTGGAAGAGTTTAGAGTGCTTATGTCTGAAATGGTTCAAACTATTGTTGAATAGAACTAACTCATCTTGTCAGAGCATGAAGGCAAAAAGACAATTAGATGAACTTAAGGAAATCAACAGATGTCAAAATCTGTTTTATTTGACCATGAACATTAGAAACTGACCATTCTATTTCTAAATATGGAACCAAGCAGATTTTGACCATTATAATGTAAACAGCTGTTCTTGGCTCAGTGTTTGACTTTTTAACCCTGAAATGTTCAAAGTGACATAATGGCTATAGAACTTTATTAATTGAATATTATTGGTAATTATTATTATATTATTTAGATGCTCTTCTGTGTGTCTGGCATTAATGACAATTTTTATTCTTGAATTCAGACTTGTTCCAATATTCATTTTAAATAATCCTATTGGATCTTGAGATTTTTTTTATTTATTATTCCTTAAATCCTTGAATAAGACAGGAAATAAAATGAGTTCTTTTGTGAACATTTGATACCTTGTATTAACCCCAATTTTCTTATTGTCATTGTTATGATAAAAAACTGTTGCTAACAAGTACATTGTACCAGTAAATATATCTTTTTTATTCTAAAATAATCTAGTTAAGTACCTACTGATATAAATAGAAAAAAATTACTTTTGACAATTGAAATCATCCCAAAGAACGGCCCAAATATGCCATCAATCCTTTGGTCTGTGGAGTTTTATTGTTCAATTTTACAGAAAACATTGTTCTTACATTTGGCCAAAATTGAAGATCAGGATATCTTCCACTTATGTGAGAAACTATGCATTTTACCCTCAATTAAGCTGCACTACACCCAAAAAAAAAAAGAATTTCTCACATTCACAGAAGATTTCACTGATCCCTAATATATATGGACTTGTGTAAGAACCTTTTATTCTAATCTTATTTATCTGACTTCAGAAGCGCTATATTTTGTCCTTATAATACTGTACTGACAGTCATGTAGGTTGTGTATCATTTTATTGTTTCTTGTTACAGGTAAGAAGTATCATAAATCAACTCTAATACATTGGCTTGAAGATTTAATTAATCATTCATAATTACAATTTATTTTTTATCTTGCAGGTGACTTTCACCAAAAGAAAGTTCGGCTTGATGAAGAAGGCCTATGAGTTGAGTGTACTCTGTGACTGTGAGATTGCCCTAATCATCTTTAACAGTGCCAACAAGTTGTTCCAGTATGCCAGTACTGATATGGACAAAGTTCTTCTCAAGTACACAGAGTACAATGAACCTCATGAAAGTCGTACTAACAAAGATATTGTTGAGGTAATAAATTCGTTCCCCAATACTACTGCTTGTACAGTAGTCTTCCTCTTTATAAGTCCATCCCTTCTACAATTATAAAGTGACCTTATATGAGGGATGGTCTCTCTTTAGGGGCAGAATTTAGTAGTAATTTATTATCTCGGTGCATCTGATTTCTGGCCTGATAAGAGGAATGGTATTTGTTCAGAGGGTCATTATAAGAGTGTATTATTGTACAGATATTGAATCAGGTTGATTTTTTAAATTGTGGATCATTGGTGTTTAATGCCACATTCAACAATATTTCAGTTATATAGTGGCAGCTAGCTATATTTTGAGGACAGAAACCAGAGCACCTAGAGAGAAAACCACTGACCTGTGCAATTTACCTACAAACTTGATCTTAAAAGGTTGTGTAGAGTATACCTTGCCATGTGGCCAGGAATCTGAATAACAACTTTTGTGGCAAGTGGCACTAATTGCTTAGGTAGATGTAAATCCCACCACCATTGCTGTTACAACAGCTCATGAATTGTAAATTAGCACATGCCAGTATGCAGTTGACCTTTAAACACATACTGTAACCATTCTGTACAAAGAAAACACAGATTTATTAAGAACCTGTTCCAGATAGTGGACATTGATTCCATAATGTTTTCAAGTTTTGATTAATGACAACATATTCTGACATAAAAGAGATCATGGCTGGAATACACACAACAGCAAGTGAACATTTTACTTTACATACACACATGGATAATGTTTTTATACAAGTTCAAATAATTTACTGTAAGCAAGAATAATATATTAGGAGAACTTATGTGAATTTTAGTTCTGAAATGTTAAACCAAAAAAGTCCACATAATAATAAAGACCACTATCACATCTGACAGTCATTGGGTCTGATCCATTGTACCCATGGAATGAAAAAATAAACTAGGTTAGTAAATGATTTCAATACATTTTTAAGCAGATTATTATGTGCTGACATTTGTGCACTATATGATTTTATTAGATGTAACATCTGTTGACAGTGCTATTAAGAGATGATACCATGTTATTGTTTAGTAGCTTGTTCAACAGCAGCTTGTCAGTATACTCTATTGAATGTCATGGTGACCTTGTATTATAAAGTATTATGAAGAATGAACACATTAAAAAGCAAAACACATTGAGGTCAAAATTGAAATTGATGGAGTTAATCCTCATCTATCAATAGAAGTCTGGGCTTTTAACGGTCTGAAGCATTCAATTGGAAAAAATACCATCTTTCATATTCTTCATTTCCATAAAATAGACGCCTGTATTTCAAGGCCTTTCAAATATATAAGTCTTGTGAATTCCTTTTGATTTTGTTTTGCTGGTTGAAATATGACTTTTTTAAACCCAATATTGATAAATAAAAAGAAAATTGCAGTTTTTACTTTCCCTTTGTTAGATTGTTCGGAGTTTGGTAATTTTGTTATTACCCTTATTAATTGAAATTGTGTTTTCTTTTCTTCAGCTATATATCTTTATAGTGATGTCAACATTCTCAGCCTGCCAAATAAGTATAACCAGACCTTCCTTCCCCAGCAATAGACTACACACTGATTATAGTTAAAAATAAGCAATTTAAGAATGGAACCAATTTCAAATTGTTAAAATTAAAATTTGGACACATTGTAAATAAGCTTATTAGAATGATGCCAAGTAGGTTTTTATGATAACCAAGTTTTTTTTCTGCATTATACAGATTTTATATTTGAAATTTTTCAAATAAGTCCGTAAAATACAACAGGTATTTTTCCTTTATTTTGAAAAATACAGTTCACTGGACCTTAAATGATACCATACTGTATTAAATATTTTGATATAATTGTCTTGACATTCAACCCAACAGTATTAGAGTTAGATTTTTAACTGACAATTTTTTTTTCTTCCTCAGAGTTATTAGAACTCACAGCAGCACAATTTTGCTTAGGGCGAGAGGTATAAAATATCCCACTCAGAGTTTAGGGGCATTGCCCTCTTGACATCCATCTGTAATTAGGTTTAATTCATGTCTCAAGCATAAAATCTTAAATCATAGTTATTTGGATTATGACTAAACAGCTGATAAGATATAAATGAAGGATGGTTTATTTCATGTTCTGTTTATTACATGTGGTCAAAACATTAGTTTTGAGATTATGATCTGTCTGGTTAGTTAATAACATGGATGGCACCAGGAACACAATTAGATGCTTGTCTTAGCCTTGTTCTATATTTTGAATGGGTTTCAAAGTGGATTAAATTTTGTTAAGATTATTTAATAATTTCAAATTTGTATACTTATATATTATTTATCCTTTTACATGTACATTGTATATACAAAAAGGGGGTGATGTGTAACAATTATTAGACCCCTCTTAAAATGGTTGGTGAAGTATGTTACTAGTAACACCAAATATATTTAGACACAGGTGCCTAAGCATAAGAGACCTTGGTGAAACAGGCATTAGAGAAATGGTTTCCATTGAGATAAGCACTGTTCAAATATAAATTAACTGAATCAGTAGCTTATGTTTGTAGACTATCAGGGACATGCCAACTGGTACAGTTTTAGCTAGATCACTGATTTGTTACAGTACTGTTTACTATACAAATATTGTTTTCTTTTACATGGTATTTAATGTTAAGGTAAAGAAGTGAGAGATTCACATGAGCTTTTTCAGCTACCGTTATTTCATGGTGAGAACAATTATTTTTGATGAGATGATGACAATGGTGATGCCCGTGCTTTGTACTAGACCAACACCCCAAGCTGGATTTTCTTTATAGTGCCAGCTCACTGAAAGAGCAGTCTGCATATAGACACATTGCTCCAATTGGACACATTATCCTGATTCAAGACCACCAATCTTTGCTTTTTCTCCTTAATACTTTGTGCTTAGTTGAGAAGCAGCAAATGACAATTTGATAAGTCTTCTGTTTAAACAGACCAAATGAAAGCTCATGATCTTTCACATTTGATGTGAGCATATCTATCAACAGTTTGACCATTCTATAGGATTGCTTCTTATCTTTAATATTGTTACCTTCTACCAACTGAAAAATACTTTCATTTTAGTTCACCTGGACTGAATGTCCATGCTAGTTATTACCATCACTTGGTATCTGTCCTCCTAATTTGATTGAAATTTGTTTCAAAATCTATTTCTCAGAAAACATTTGACCAAATTAAACTAGACTGGAATTGTCCTTGGATGGTCCTCTTTCAAAACTGTCTGGCAGCACCACTTTCAATAAAGATGGTCACCATTACTGAAAATAGAAATATCTACTTTCAACATCTCCTATGATACCACTGGGTCAATGTTAACTAAACTTGGCAAGAATTATATATATATATGGAATCTCAAACTTGCATGCAAAATCGTATGTATATGCTGGTAACATCAACATGCATGTAAATTTTTTTCATTCTCAGTAAATTTTCTGTCTTCAATAAATCATTCACTTGCTTTAAAGTATTCGTCATAGAAGATATATTTTGAGCACATCATAAACCAGATGAGCAATGCATGTTACTTGGAACCTCTATTTTCAATCTAAATTTTAATGAGAATTATTAAATCAAAACTAGTCAAGTTTGATATCACTAAATCTACACCTCATAATCAAAGAAACATTTGTAGTTGAACCCCAGCCAAAATACAACATTTGAAATCAAACAGGCATGAAATAGTTGATGAGCTCTGGCATTTTTTCCCTGTCCAATTGTTTACAACTTTAGGTAATAAGGATTATTTTATCAAAAAAAATCAATTGAATTGCCATATAAAAATACAAACAAATTTGGTATGTCAACTTAGTGTACTAAAGTCTTCTTTCTCTTCCTAAAAACAGCATTGGTAGTGTAATGGTTAGGGTGTGCGTCTTAATTATGAGTTTGAGACCTGGTCGGGTTAAATAAAAGCTATAAAATTGGTATTTGCTGCTTTTCTGCTAATTATGCAATTTTAAAGAGTAAGAGCAAAGACTGGTTGGCTCAGAATCATGTTAATGTGTCCGAGTGGAATGAATTATCTACCCGCGGAATGTTGTTTCAGTGATCTAGCACTATAAAAACCCAACTATGCATGTTGGTCTGGTACAAAGCATACATCATCATCATCTCATTGAAATGTAACTTATTCTCCATGATATAACTGACAAATTGCTTGTTTTCCATTAAACAAGAACCACCCACTCATTCTATTCCTAGAGAGAATGTGTCTAGTTGAATAACTTTCAGTTATGGGCTTGAAATGTTTAGGTCCCAGATGTAGTTTTAAGAGATCAATAATGAAAAATGAGAGATGCCATCTTACACCCTCAAAAGTAGTAATTACACCCTCAAAAGTAGTAATATGTGAGAGATGCCATCTTACACCCTCAAAAGTAGTAATATGTGAGAGATGCCATCTTACACCCTCAAAAGTAGTAATATGTGAGAGATGCCATCTTACACCCTCAAAAGTAGTAATATGTGAGAGATGCCTTCTTACACCCTCAAAAGTAGTAATATGTGAGAGATGCCATCTTACACCCTCAAAAGTAGTAATATGTGAGAGATGCCATCTTACACCCTCAAAAGTAGTAATTGTGAGAGATGCCATCTTACACCCTCAAAAGTAGTAATATGTGAGAGATGCCATCTTACACCCTCAGAAGTAGTTATATGTGAGAGATGCCCACTTACACCCTCAAAAGTAGTAATTACACCCTCAAAAGTAGTAATATGTGAGAGATGCCATCTTACACCCTCAAAAGTAGTAATATGTGAGAGATGCCTTCTTACACCCTCAAAAGTAGTAATGTGTGAGTGATGCCATCTTACACCCTCAGAAGTAGTAATATGTGAGAGATGCCATCTTACACCCTCAAAAATAGTTATATGTGAGAGATGCCCACTTACACCCTCAAAAGTAGTAATTACACCCTCAAAAGTAGTAATATGTGACAGATGCCCACTTACACCCTCAGAAGTAGTAATTTGTGAGAGGTGTCATCTTACACCCTCAAAAGTAGTAATTACACCCTCAAAAGTAGTAATATGTGACAGATGCCCACTTACACCCTCAGAAGTAGTAATTTGTGAGAGGTGTCATCTTACACCCTCAAAAGTAGTAATTACACCCTCAAAAGTAGTAATATGTGACAGATGCCCACTTACACCCTCAGAAGTAGTAATTTGTGAGAGGTGTCATCTTACACCCTCAAAAGTAGTAATTACACCCTCAAAAGTAGTAATATGTGACAGATGCCCACTTACACCCTCAGAAGTAGTAATTTGTGAGAGGTGTCATCTTACACCCTCAAAAGTAGTAATTACACCCTCAAAAGTAGTAATATGTGACAGATGCCCACTTACACCCTCAGAAGTAGTAATTTGTGAGAGGTGTCATCTTACACCCTCAAAAGTAGTAATTACACCCTCAAAAGTAGTAATATGTGACAGATGCCCACTTACACCCTCAGAAGTAGTAATTTGTGAGAGGTGTCATCTTACACCCTCAGAAGTAGTAATTTGATATGCCTTCTATTGAAAACTCTGTCATAGTTCAGAATTGAAGCAAAGTACAAAAGTTATTAGAATTTTAATCTAAAACCTTTTGTGATTTTCATTTTTGTTTAATTTATTGCATTTTTCTTAATTTCTGAAAATTGTAAATTATGTACCATTCATCTGCTTCTTGTACAACAACTTCCTGTTACTTTGTTAAAAACTTCACAGTTGATCAATTTCTATTTAAATAAGTATGTGGAAAGTTAAAAACATTTTTTTTTATCTGGATGATTCAATTTTTGAATACTTTTTTTTATTTATATTTTACCATCACAATGATCAGCCGTCAGGTCATGGGAACTTGGTCTTATTTTGTAAACAAACATTAAACAAATTGTCACAATATAATCTTTTGTTATGGGAAATCAAATCAATTTCTTGATAAAATTTTTTTAACTTATTACCATATTTAGGGTTGTATAATGCGCAGGATTTTGCCCAGATTCTTTATTTTGTAGGAGGGGTGCGCATTATAAACAGGAACAATGTGTTTCACTCTTTCCCAGACCAGGAAATCACATGTCTGTCATGTTTGTTTGTTTACTATTGTCAACATGCAAAGTTAAATATTTCATCATATGAAAACACCACTAAAACCCAACACATTTAATATTTTGCAACTTTATTGAAGATGAAAAGAGATAAATGGTTCTTAAATTCTCCCAGCAAATGAAACATGCTCAAAGGACTGAAAAATATATACGATTGATATTTAGTTCTTACATTTCCGACGATGATATTTTTCAAAAGTCCATGTGCATTATAGACACGAATTATTTTTATTCTGGAGATTTTCAAGGCCAAGAGGGGGTGCGCATTATGCACCAATGTGCATTGTGCAACCCTAAATACGGTAGTAATTTATCAATAAATAATGGAAAAAAAAAACATCAAATATAATCAATCTGAATTGTTTTATATTAATTGAATTTGTATATCTATTATTTTTTTCATGAACAATTAAAAAAGATATGCACCAAATGTGCTTAGCAGGATTTTTATGACTTCAGATAAATCATAAGTTATTAATTTAAATATTATGGATATGTCAAAGGTGACGACACCGAGGCAAAAATGATATGGCCATCATATTCCTACATGAATGTTCTCGATTAGTGTTAAACAATGTCATCAGGCTACAACTATTTCTAATCCTTAATTTAGAAATATTTTTAGAATGGACATTAAATTATAATAATAATGTCAGTTTTCTTTCCTGAACTACTCTCTTTATTGTCACTTAGTTTAAGATATTTATAGTGAAAACCTGACATTTATAAGATTAATATAGCTTTTTTTTATTGGATCATTTGATGTGACTTGAATTAAATGTACTTTCAATTTGACTTCCAATAGGTGTTCAAATGTTTTGTAATATCAAAGTTATGCCATTCATAAAAGTAAGTGTCAATTTTAGTTCAATAAATGACGGATCATCTGAGAAATTTCCTTCAACCTGCGACTTGTCATTTTTTTTAAATTGTCAAAAAATGAAACAGAAGACATAAAATTTATGAGTTGGCAAGTTAAAACTGCAATTGTGTGATTTAGAGTACTAATAAGAGGGGGTCAAATAAATTGTGTGATTTAGAGTACTAATAAGGGGGGTCAAATAAATTGTGTGACTTAGAGTACTAATAAGGGATCGTCGCCAAATGTGACAGTTTTTTTCAAATGAAGTTACCCCGGTAGTTTCGTTTGGCTCAGACCACCCACCCACCCCCTCCAAATGAAAGTGTGAAAAACAGAATACCAATGTATTATAAACCAAACTCCACCTAACAATATAGGGTTTAGAACCATGTATTCTCCATATGCATGTCATGATAAAGGGTCTATCTATGAATCTTTATCCTTTCAAAATCACAGACACTTGATTTCATCTAAGTGTACATATAATTCAACAAACATACTGTACCAATAAAATGATATTTATAGATTAATATGGACATCTCTGTAATGTGCATTCTTATAATAAGTGCAAAGATCTGGAACACTTACTTATTATTTGTGGAGCAGTGCATGCATCTTGTATATCAAGAAATCCATTTAAAGCCCTTTCTATACAAGTGAACCATAAAACGTTCCAAGAATCGAAAACATTATTTTTTTTAATTTGCAAAAGAAGACCGTTGCTTTTCGTTGCGCATTATATTTAGTTGTACCGCAAACAGGATACATATACACCCATTACTTATTCAGTAGCCCGGGGTTCCATGGTACAACGGTAGTTAATGTTTTACCAGAAATAAATAAAAACTGTTATATACCCGAGTGAAAATATTATTTTTATTACTTCAGCAGATCCCTTCCTTCATATCCAATGCATTATTTTTAACCAAAGTATGTTTACGAGTCTATAATCGGCAATCCGCACAACAGCGTCCATTTTATAGGTCAAGAAAAGGAGATTCCTATGGTACCGAGGTAGTTCCGAAAATCAGTCTATGGAGTGCTGCATTATAAGATTTTGACAGATGATCGTAAAACCATTCTCTATCCAGAGTGTTGTTGCCGCTATGCTCCACTCAGCTCTGTCAACGCTCATTTGACAAGATGTTTGTAAAATTTAAAAACAGTAAAAAAAAATGTACTTAAAATTGTTTTAATTATTGTAAATATCAATAAAGATGAAAATAAATCACTCATTTCAAATAAATTCTCTTTAGCTTAAAAAATCTTGTAAAATGAGCGTTGACAGAGATAGAGTGGAGCGTAGCGGGAACGACAACTCTGGATAGAGAATGGATCGTAAGCGTGTAGGTTGGGACTCCACTATACCAAAATAGATCTGCTACTAGGTAGCGCTGCAATTGCGCAGTCGTGTGAAGCGTAAATACCGTGGTATCATAGAACCCTCGGTACCATAGGAAGGAAGTATACTAAAGAAACAGTACAATATACAGACTTGAAAGAAATTAAAACGATGTTTCATTCAATGTTATGCCGTTTTTTAAGTGCATTTTTAAAGATTTATTGACAAATCACAATCACACCTACCAAACGAAACTAACTTCGCTTGAAAAAAACTGCGACAATGTGCGACGATCCCTAAGGGGGGTCAAATAAATTGTGTGATTTAGAGTACTAATAAGGGGGGTCAAATAAATTGTGTGATTTAGAGTACTAATAAGGGGGGTCAAATTAATTGTGTGATTTAGAGTACTAATAAGGGGGGTCAAATTCATTGTGTGATTTAGAGAACTAATAAGGGGGGTCAAATAAATTGTGTGATTTAGAGTACTAATAAGGGGGGTCAAATAAATTGTGTGATTTAGAGTACTAATAAGGGGGGTCAAATTAATTGTGTGATTTAGAGTACTAATAAGGGGGGTCAAATTCATTGTGTGATTTAGAGAACTAATAAGGGGGGTCAAATAAATTGTGTGATTTAGAGTACTAATAAGGGGGGTCAAATAAATTGTGTGATTTAGAGTAATAATAAGGGGGGTCAAATAAATTGTGTGATTTAGAGTAATAATAAGGGGGGTCAAATAAATTGTGTGATTTAGAGTAATAATAAGGGGGGGTCAAATAAATTGTGTGATTTAGAGTAATAATAAGGGGGGTCAAATAAATTGTGTGATTTAGAGTAATAATAAGGGGGGTCAAATAAATTGTGTGATTTAGAGTAATAATAAGGGGGGTCAAATAAATTGTGTGATTTAGAGTAATAATAAGGGGGGGTCAAATAAATTGTGTGATTTAGAGTAATAATAAGGGGGGTCAAATTAATTGTGTGATTTAGAGTAATAATAAGGGGGGTCAAATAAATTGTGTGATTTAGAGTAATAATAAGGGGGGGGGGTCAAATAAATTGTGTTGTTTGATTATTTAGTCATGGACCTAATAACGCTTTTCTGATACCTGATTTGTGTAGAGAGAATAGTAAAAAGGGTAACAGTATAAGTGCGGACCTGATAGAAGACACCCTTGAAAATTATTAGAACTGTTTTTTCCTGTCTTTTCAGTATAATTTGGCAGTTGTTTTGAAAAAATTTAATATTGCAGTATAATCACATTACAAACATTGTCAGTGAATATAAATTTATTTGCAATGTACTCACTGCAAACAGGCCAGAAAAGCTTGTCATAGACATCCTTTTCTACCTGTTTTTAAAGCTCATGCAAATGAATTTTATATTTCCTGACAATATACATATATTGTATATTTAGCTTGTGTCTAGAATGAGAGTACCTGCTTTTATAAATGTGGAATGGGTTTGAAAATATTATATTCTCTTTATTTTCAACCACAATAAAAAATTAAAATTGAAGCTCTGGTTACCTGTCTGTAATCTAATCCATTAATTTAGCTCTGACCTCTTTAGGTCTTGTAGATCAATGCATGTATATTTATTTAATTGAAAAAGACTGTACATCCCTACCTCTCCATTCATTACAGAATCTGGCAATGAGAGTACATTCATTGAATGTTTGTAAACAAAACTGGTATGAATGAAAATTACATAGTAAAAAGAATTTTAGGAAAGACCAGAAATAGCTACATTGCAGTCTTAATATAACCTTATATTAATCTTAAAATAAAACAACTGTGATTCAAAGGTGGGGAACATTTCAGAAGTATTCATTTGTTATGTCAGGTTGACTTGATACTTTGCCAACCATTTTATGTCCTACCTGAGTGGAAAAACATGTTCATTTGATAAATAAATAAAAACTTTACATCAAATGTGTATTTACAAATAGCTGTCTGTAAAATATTTCCCATTTATTTAAGACTTATTTCTGTAAATTTAAGCTTTTAGAATTATATCTCAAAATTAATTTGTGCATTTTCATAGGCTATACAGATAACTCAGTTTTTTTGGATAGCTTCCACAACACATAATTTTTCAGATATATTGCATGTGAAGAAATATTGTTGGCATTATTTCCAAAGATTGTTTTGAGATGTTCCCTTCGGTGAGATATGAGAAGAGCTGTTCTATATTGATCCCAACCAAAAATAGCCAAGCCACAAAGATTGTTGAAGTAGTGCCTTGAAGTACAAGAAATATCTGGCAGCTTAGTCAAATTATCTATCATGTAATCAACATAAATATTGACATTCTCTGTTTCTCACAGTCTATACTGATAAAGCTTCCTTTCAAGGTGGATAGGGGAATTTTCAGTCTAGTTTTATTAGTAAAATCTAAATTATAAACTTTTTTTTGTTCCATCTTCATGGTCCTGCTTCAAACAGAATTGATACATAACAACTGGGAAATCAGCTTATTTTGTGGAAAAAATTTGTGTTCTATCAGTTTTGATACATTTTGATCTCATGTTAAGGGGACATAGTTTTGATACTCATGTTAAGGGGACATAGTTGTGATACTCATGTTAAGAGGACGTAGTTTTGAAACTCATGTTAAGAGGACATAGTTTTGATACTCATGTTAAGAGGACATAGTTTTGATACTCATGTTAAGAGGACGTAGTTTTGATACTCATGTTAAGGGGACATAGTTTTGATACTCATGTTAAGGGAACATAGTTTTGATACTCATGTTAAGAGGACGTAGTTTTGATACTCATGTTAAGGGGACATAGTTTTGATCTCATGTTAAGAGGACATAGTTTTGATACTCATGTTAAGAGGACGTAGTTTTGATACTCATAATAAGAGGACATAGTTTTGATACTCATGTTAAGAGGACATAGTTTTGAAACTCATGTTAAGAGGACATAGTTTTGATACTCATGTTAAGAGGACATAGTTTTGATACTCATGTTAAGAGGACATAGTTTTGATACTCATGTTAAGAGGACATAGTTTTGATACTCATGTTAAGGGGACATAGTTTTGATACTCATGTTAAGGGGACATAGTTTTGATACTCATGTTAAGGGGACATAGTTTTGAAACTCATGTTAAGGGGACATAGTTTTGATACTCATGTTAAGGGGACGTAGTTTTGATACTCATGTTAAGAGGACATAGTTTTGATACTCATGTTAAGGGGACATAGTTTTGATACTCATGTTAAGAGGACGTAGTTTTGAAACTCATGTTAAGAGGACATAGTTTTGATACTCATGTTAAGAGGACATAGTTTTGATACTCATGTTAAGAGGACGTAGTTTTGATACTCATGTTAAGGGGACATAGTTTTGATACTCATGTTAAGAGGACGTAGTTTTGATACTCATGTTAAGGGGATGTAGTTTTGATACTCATGTTAAGGGGACATAGTTTTGATACTCATGTTAAGAGGATGTAGTTTTGATACTCATGTTAAGGGGATGTAGTTTTGATACTCATGTTAAGGGGACATAGTTTTGATACTCATGTTAAGAGGACATAGTTTTGATACTCATGTTAAGAGGACGTAGTTTTGATACTCATGTTAAGAGGACATAGTTTTGATACTCATGTTAAGAGGACATAGTTTTGATACTCATGTTAAGAGGACATAGTTTTGATACTCATGTTAAGAGGATGTAGTTTTGATACTCATGTTAAGGGGATGTAGTTTTGATACTCATGTTAAGGGGACACAGTTTTGAAACTCATGTTAAGGGGACATAGTTTTGATACTCATGTTAAGAGGACGTAGTTTTGATACTCATGTTAAGGGGATATAGTTTTGATACTCATGTTAAGAGGACATAGTTTTGATACTCATGTTAAGAGGACGTAGTTTTGATACTCATGTTAAGGGGACATAGTTTTGATACTCATGTTAAGAGGACATAGTTTTGATACTCATGTTAAGAGGACATAGTTTTGATACTCATGTTAAGAGGATGTAGTTTTGATACTCATGTTAAGGGGACGTAGTTTTGATACTCATGTTAAGAGGACATAGTTTTGATACTCATGTTAAGGGGACGTAGTTTTGATACTCATGTTAAGAGGACATAGTTTTGATACTCATGTTAAGGGGACGTAGTTTTGATACTCATGTTAAGAGGACATAGTTTTGAAACTCATGTTAAGAGGACATAGTTTTGATACTCATGTTAAGGGGACATAGTTTTGATACTCATGTTAAGAGGACGTAGTTTTGAAACTCATGTTAAGGGGACATAGTTTTGATACTCATGTTAAGAGGACGTAGTTTTGATACTCATGTTAAGAGGATGTAGTTTTGATACTCATGTTAAGAGGACATAGTTTTGATACTCATGTTAAGGGGACATAGTTTTGATACTCATGTTAAGAGGACATAGTTTTGATACTCATGTTAAGAGGACATAGTTTTGATACTCATGTTAAGAGGACGTAGTTTTGATACTCATGTTAAGAGGACATAGTTTTGATACTCATGTTAAGGGGACATAGTTTTGATGCTCATGTTAAGAGGACATAGTTTTGATACTCATGTTAAGGGGACATAGTTTTGATACTCATTTTAAGAGGACATAGTTTTGATACTCATGTTAAGGGGACGGAGTTTTGATACTCATGTTAAGAGGACGTAGTTTTGATACTCATGTTAAGGGGACATAGTTTTGATACTCATGTTAAGGGAACATAGTTTTGATACTCATGTTAAGAGGACATAGTTTTGATACTCATGTTAAGGGAACATAGTTTTGATACTCATGTTAAGGGGACATAGTTTTGATACTCATGTTAAGAGGACGTAGTTTTGATACTCATGTAAAGGGGACGTAGTTTTGATACTCATGTTAAGGGGACATAGTTTTGATACTCATGTTAAGGGAACATAGTTTTGATACTCATGTTAAGGGGACATAGTTTTGATACTCATCTTAAGAGGACATAGTTTTGATACTCATGTTAAGAGGACGTTGTTTTGATACTCATGTTAAGGGGACATAGTTTTGATACTCATGTTAAGGGGACATAGTTTTGATACTCATGTTAAGGGGACATAGTTTTGATACTCATCTTAAGAGGACATAGTTTTGATCTCATGTTAAGGGGACGTAGTTTTGATACTCATGTTAAGAGGACGTAGTTTTGATACTCATGTTAAGGGGACATAGTTTTGATACTCATGTTAAGGGGACATAGTTTTGATACTCATGTTAAGAGGACATAGTTTTGATCTCATGTTAAGGGGACGTAGTTTTGATACTCATGTTAAGAGGACGTAGTTTTGATACTC
This sequence comes from Bathymodiolus septemdierum, assembly GCA_963383655.1. Lineage (NCBI taxonomy): Eukaryota > Metazoa > Mollusca > Bivalvia > Mytilida > Modiolidae > Bathymodiolus > Bathymodiolus septemdierum. Next base: position 105,506,797 of record OY726520.1, read on the forward strand.
ATGTTAAGGGGACATAGTTTTGATACTCATGTTAAGGGAACATAGTTTTGATACTCATGTTAAGGGGACATAGTTTTGATACTCATGTTAAGGGGACATAGTTTTGATACTCATGTTAAGGGGACATAGTTTTGATACTCATGTTAAGGGGACATGGTTTTGATACTCATGTTAAGGGGACATAGTTTTGATACTCATGTTAAGGGAACATAGTTTTGATACTCATGTTAAGGGGACATAGTTTTGATACTCATGTTAAGAGGACGTAGTTTTGATACTCATGTTAAGGGAACATAGTTTTGATACTCATGTTAAGGGGACATAGTTTTGATACTCATGTTAAGAGGACATAGTTTTGATACTCATGTTAAGGGGACATAGTTTTGATACTCATGTTAAGGGGACATAGTTTTGATACTCATGTTAAGGGGACATAGTTTTGATACTCATGTTAAGGGGACATAGTTTTGATACACATGTTAAGAGGACATAGTTTTGATACTCATGTTAAGGGGACATAGTTTTGATACTCATGTTAAGGGGACATAGTTTTGATACTCATGTTAAGGGGACATAGTTTTGATACTCATGTTAAGGGAACATAGTTTTGATACTCATGTTAAGAGGACATAGTTTTGATACTCATGTTAAGAGGACGTAGTTTTGATACTCATGTTAAGAGGACATAGTTTTGATACTCATATTAAGGGGACATAGTTTTGATACTCATGTTAAGGGGACATAGTTTTGAAACTCATGTTAAGGGGATGTAGTTTTGATACTCATGTTAAGGGAACGTAGTTTTGATACTCATGTTAAGGGGACATAGTTTTGATACTCATGTTAAGAGGACGTAGTTTTTGAAACTCATTTTAAGGGGATGTAGTTTTGATACTCATGTTAAGAGGACGTAGTTTTGAAACTCATTTTAAGGGGATGTAGTTTTGATACTCATGTTAAGGGGACATAGTTTTGAAACTCATGTTAAGAGGACGTAGTTTTGAAACTCATTTTAAGGGATGTAGTTTTTATACTCATGTTAAGGGGACATAGTTTTGAAACTCATATTAAGGAGATATAGTTTTGATACTCATGTTAAAGGGATGTGGTTTTGATACTCGTGTTAAGGGGACATAGTTTTGATACTTGTCTTTAGGGGACTATTTATTTCGTAAACAAACAACAATGGCGCCATTTTGGAAAGGGGACAATGCGATACTATGCTACGGGAAATGTTGACCAAACTTTTTGTCCGAAGCTACTTTCAACAAAAACGAACTTTTGATTTATTTTTTCTTATTTCTGTGACATAAAATCATAGTTCTCATATCAAATATGTTCATACATGCGAAGATTGGCAATGGTTAATATTATGATCTATCGAACTGTTTATTTACATACAGACATGTGTAAACGTTAATGCATATCCAATTAAAAAATATACTTTGAACTACAGTAGCTTTCCTCCATTGTTGCAATCTGATTTGAGGTCTGGCAAATAATAATTACAGCCTTTACTTTCTTCTGTTTTTGACTGACAGTGACAGTGTCAATATACATTTGTGCTATATTTTCATTCCCTAGCTATATAGTTGGACCATTGAGCAAATTGACAGAAACATCGTTCTTCTGCTGAAGTTTACACAAATATGAGTTATTACAATTTGTGTGGTATTGGATCACAGCACAGTAATATTTCAAAAGGAAAAGGGGGGGTAACATATAAAAAATCACTGGTATGCAAGACTTCAATAGTCAAGGTTGACAGAAATAAAAATGTGACATTGAATAGATGTCCTTAAGGTAATTATGAATAAAAAAAACCAGAACAGCTCAGTTCAGACAGCTTTTTAACTATTTACTAAATTTGGGCAGGGTAACTTCAGAGGGGTTGCGAAACAATGTTTCGATTAATTGCAATTAACTTCTCCCAGAAGTCTCCCCACTTCTCTCTGTTGTCTCCCACTTCTCCCTGTGAGCTCTCTGAAAGAGAAGTCACTTCTCCCTCTAATTTGAAAATATTGAGAGCCCTGAATTACTTATGTTAAAGAGACGTAGTTTTGATACTCGTCTTAAGGGGACACAGCTTTGATCCTCATGTTAAGGGGACGTAGTTTTGTTCTCATGTTAAGGGGACGTAGTTTTGTTCTCATGTTAAGGGGACGTAGTTTTGTTCTCATGTTAAGGGGACGTAGTTTTGTTCTCATGTTAAGGGGATGTAGTTTTGTTCTCATGTTAAGGGGACGTAGTTTTGTTCTCATGTTAAGGGGATGTAGTTTTGTTCTCATATTAAGAGAACATAGTTTTGTTCTCATATTAAGAGAACATAGTTTTGTTCTCATGTTAAGAGGATGTAGTTTTGTTCTCATGTTAAGGGGATGTAGTTTTGTTCTCATGTTAAGGGAATGTAGTTTTGTTCTCATGTTAAGGGGACGTAGTTTTGTTCTCATGTTAAGGGGATGTAGTTTTGTTCTCATGTTAAGGGGATGTAGTTTTGTTCTCATATTAAGAGAACATAGTTTTGTTCTCATATTAAGAGAACATAGTTTTGTTCTCATATTAAGAGAACATAGTTTTGTTCTCATATTAAGAGAACATAGTTTTGTTCTCATGTTAAGGGGATGTAGTTTTGTTCTCATGTTAAGGGAATGTAGTTTTGTTCTCATATTAAGAGAACATAGTTTTGTTCTCATGTTAAGGGGATGTAGTTTTGTTCTCATGTTAAGGGAACATAGTTTTGTTCTCATGTTAAGGGGATGTAGTTTTGTTCTCATGTTAAGGGAATGTAGTTTTGTTCACATGTTAAGGGAACGTAGTTTTGTTCTCATGCTAAGGGGATGTAGTTTTGTTCTCATGTTAAGGGAATGTAGTTTTGTTTTCATGATAAGGGGATGTAGTTTTGTTCTCATGTTAAGGGAATGTAGTTTTGTTCTCATGTTAAGGGGATGTAGTTTTGTTCTCATGTTAAGGGGATGTAGTTTTGTTCTCATGTTAAGGGGATGTAGTTTTGTTCTCATGTTAAGGGGACGTAGTTTTGTTCTCATGTTAAGGGAACATAGTTTTGTTCTCATGTTAAGGGGACGTAGTTTTGTTCTCATGATAAGGGGATGTAGTTTTGTTCTCATGTTAAGGGGATGTAGTTTTGTTCTCATGTTAAGGGAATGTAGTTTTGTTCTCATGTTAAGGGGACACAGCTTTGATACTCGTCTTAAGGGGACACAGCTTTGATACTCATCTTAAGGAGACACAGCTTTGATATGAATGTTAAAAGGACGTAGTTTCACTATGAACATTTAACAATGAACCCTTATTTTATGCAGTCATGTAAACAGTATGACATTTTTTGCAAGTTGCATTTATCTTTAGATATGTTCAGTTTAATTTACTGTAAAATTAAATATTTTTGCAATGCTACATTTTTTTCTTATTATGAATGGAAAATCAGGAATTTTATGTTTGGAAGCATTTCTTTACTCAACAAAAATGACTAATAGCTTCATTTTCATGCTTCATATCAAGAAATTAATTAAAATCATATTTTTAAGGATTTTAAGTGGTATTAATTGTCTAAAATAATTATGTTAAAGGTGTGAATTTTTTTGTTAATGAACAACTTTGACAGTTAAGCATGACTTTTATTTTCATATGATGTCATTACTACTACGATTTTAGTATGAATGATTGGAACATTCACTAGACTACTGTCTTAAAGCGGCATTTGCAGTAGTGCCTACCGACAAAATTTGTGGGCGGAGCTTATGATAAAAAAATCCCTGTTGATATGAACAGCATTTTTATGAAACTGTATGTCGCATGACTAACGTGACCTAAAGGTCAAATATCTCAGAAATTTGAATTTTCGAAGTGATTTTTGTAGTTTTTAGACTGATGAAGAATATTATTTTTAATAAGACTGAAAGTTTCATAGGGAGGAACATTAGTGACCATGCCTGTCAAATATTTTGCTCCAAAAGTAACTGTGAAACTATATATCATTGATTTTTCCTCCTCAATTTAACTGTGGTCAAAATAATGAACAATCTGAATGTTTGCTCTGCCCACAGCTATTTATACCCACGGTCCCCGGTTTAAGAGAAATGTACACTCTTACAGTGTTTCTATTGTTTACAATATTCACAGTGAAGTGTTATATATATATATATATTGTCTCACATTGTCATGACACAGTGTCCATCTGTAGTAATTTGGATAAATAATTGAAGAAATATTTCATAGCCTGATAGAATGTATGCTTACAAGTTGTGAGATATCATTGTGACGGCTTTTACTTATGTCTTTGGAACTTATTCCTTGTCTTACATCTAAATTTATTTAAAATTTATTTGCACAAACAATAAAAGAAAGACAAAATGTGAACTCTTAGTAGTCAGTTTACTATGAGCAATCATTAACCCTGCTATTGTACTTATTTTGTCTCTCGTTTTTATGAGAGTATGTGGTCTTTTTGAGTGGAAAGGTGCAGGTTTTTTATTGTTTTTTTTTTATATATATATTGCTATTGGAGATCCAGTTATCAAGATGGGAGATTTGGGACCCCATTAACTGGTTTAACCCTGCCACATTTTTGTGCCTGTCACAAGCCAGAACCTGGATTTTCAACATCATACATCATGTTTTGTTTTGTGTTCAGTGATTTAAGAGGTGATTGTTCATTTTGTTGATTTAATTAAATACCATCACTTACTGTTCATAAATGTACAAATAAAACATATTGCATGCATTCTGACATGCAAAAATATATACATGTGTAAAAATTTAGAGAGAAGACATTTTGTCCCATATATATATCAAACGTTTAAGTTCAAAGGACAAACTTGTTTGGTTAATGAATACAGAGGAAAAATCAGTCCTCACTACTATAGCAACATTTATTCTAAAGAACATGAAATAGCATGGCTCTCTTTTTTGCTCTGGACATGAGGAGGTCTGCATATAACAGTACCTTGAGCATCGTCCCTTGGTGTCCTTAGCTGAAATGAGACATCTACAGTTACTATTAATGTGTTTGAATATGATTCTCTTTTTTTTATTTTATATCTTTAAACAGAATAATTAATGATAACACATAATAATTTTAATTATTTTATTACATACATATTGTTTTCCTGCATTGGACACGAGAAGGTTTTGTTACAATTTCAACAAACCTTAGCACCATCCCTTGGTGCCCATTGCAGCAAAACAATATTCTATTAAACATTGCTTCCATTACCCAGAGTAGCAACACAGCTGCACATACCTTATTGGTCAGTATTAATTGACAATTCATTATATTGTTCAGCAAATCATTATACCCTCCGCAACAAAGTCGTAGGGGGATATACTGGTTTCACCATGTCCGTCCGTCCGTCTGTAGACAAATCCTATGTCATACGATAACTTGAGTTGTGTTTCTTAGAATCTTTTAAAATTTTATCAGCTGTTTACTGGTGAAGAGAGGAGGATCCCTTTCATTTTTGACGATTTTCACTTTTGCCGTTCCAGAGTTATTGGACTTGATATGGCAGAAAATAGGATTTCTACCGTATGTCGTATGATAACATGAGTAGTGTTTCTCAGAATGTTTTGAAATTTTATCAGCAGCTTACCGGTGAAGAGAAGAGGATCCCTTTCATTTTTGACGATTTTTACATTTGCCGTTCCAGAGTTATTGGACTTGTTATGACGGAAAATAGGATTTTTACGCTATGTCGTATGATAACTTGAGTAGTGTTTCTCAGAATGTTTTGAAATTTTATCAGCAGCTTACCGGTGAAGAGAGGAGGGTCCCTTTCATTTTTGGTTGGAACAATCAGTAATGTTTTGGTTATGGAAATAGGTTGGACAGATGTGGGGAGCGGGGGGTATATCTTAGTGAGCTGTGCTCACAGTAATACTAGTTTTATTGCTTAGTCCTTGATATGTACTGATTTTGCTGTCATATGCTGTTATACATATGTTAAACAATCATGACTGTTAAATGTAAATGCCCCCTTGGGGACCTGATTTGGAAAATAAAAGTATTCTGTTCTATTCTATATCAAAACTTGAAAATTAATGATGAATTTATGGACAAGTTGACACTTTCAGATTATTTGAATAACTTGCATCAGTGCAAAGATGTGACTGTTACACCTTTTATTGAATCAATATATGACTTGATTAAAAAGTACATTATTATTACATCAGTTTAAAAAGATTTAATGAGTTCTGAACACCTTATGGATGCATGAATAACTCGTCATATAATGTTATGAAAATTTAATAATATTCCTCATGCATAAAAAATCTAGATTGATATAAAACCACAGGCTATGTTTAATTCTCTCCAGCTTCTATATAAGATATTTCAAAGGCTTTTTATAAAATTTTGGATCATAACTATTTTTGCTTTTGAAATTGACAAACATTGCTGTTTTTAAGTGTTGGTTTTTTAGGTCAGGATTTTGTAATGTCATGTCATGTCACAAATCTATTCAATATTGAATGTAAAATTATTTATGGTTTTAGTTATAACTGTATTTGAGGGTAAATGCCTCATTTAACATCTTCCACATGTTATTTGTGGTAGAACAGAGTTAGAAGACATTTATAACCAGCACTGTCAATTTTACTTGTTAATAAATAATTTCCTAATACATATAGTGGCAATTCAAGGTCAATTATTAGAAGTTCTAGCTTATATAAATATTGTAAAATTTAATTTTTCAATTATTAGAAATGTCAGCTTGTCCTTGAAAATGTTCTGATGTAGTGATAAGAACTTGTTCTTTTAAAAAAAGCTAAATGACAATATAACACAATAATTGTCCAAAAAAAGTTTGCACTGAGATGTCATTTCATCTCAATGCAAAATTTAGCCTTATTTGTTATTTTGGTGAGTTATTGGAATTTCCCAGATTAAAGTACAGTGTTAAACATCAGTACAGTCCATAGAGAGTTCAATACTAGTCGATTAAAGTGATATTTATCTTTGGTTTTTAAACAAATATTAACTTTTCAATACTATACAAACAAAAAGCTTTGTGTATAGACTGAGTTGTTAAAGCCCCCTCATTCTTGATAAAATTGTATGGATCACTATTATACAACGATGTTGACCTGTTGAGTTTACTGGGTCTTTTTAGGTGAAATTTAAGTACAGGTCACATGTCACATGGTCTGGTAGAGAATTTATGGACAATGGGTATAAAAATATGCTGAAATGCCATTTTTAGTATAAAAAAAAATCTTAAAAATTTAATCCAGAATTCCCACACTTCTGTCAAACTTTGTGTCTTAGTAATTATCAGAATAAAGAGATCACAAAATTATTTTAAAGACAAGTAAAATAAAGTTTAAATTTTAAATTTATAACAAAGTACAATTGGGGTACACAACAAGAGCATTGAGGAACAACAAAAAAATACTATCCCCTTAATAAAACCTGGAAGTATGTGTATTTCCCACTCCAAGTTGTACCTTTCATCAATGTTTTATTTTATTTCACTAAAATAATTTTGTAATATCATTATTTGTATTCCTCTATGACAATAAAGTATTTTTTGCATTTAATGTTATGCATAAAATGTGTGTAAAGGCCAAATTTCAATAGATTGTCTTGAATATTGAAATATTAGATAAGCAATCGACGATAGAGCAGTGTATGATTGATTTAATAGGGTTTAATGTTACTTTCAACAATATTTCAGCCTTATATATCAGGGGAAGTAATTTTAAGTAAAACAGGATGTCAATTTTTGTGTTGAAATTACCCTTAAAAATATGATACCTTTAATAAAGATCCTTGACATTTTCCTCACCATAACTATTATGCCCTTGCATCCTTAATGTATTTACAAACATTTATTCCAAAAATAGATCCCTTTTTTGAACTTAAAAGGATATATCATATTCTGGATTCAAGTTGCTGATGATTAAAAAAAAAAGAACTAATAATAATGGATTAGAGAAATTTTGTAGAAAATTGTAAACAATTTATTCTACAGCTGCTGTAACTGTTCACCAAGTACACTTTTAAATGATGTTTCTGTTGTAAACAATCCTAATGAAATAAGCCACGAAAAATGATAAAAACTAACGTTGATTGTCACCAAACACCTTCAAGCAACAAAATACAAAAAACGTTTTGAGAGCCAAGCAACAGTATGACGTTATTTACCACTACACACTTCATAATCAATTGTCTTCTAAAATAAATCATTCTTCCTTAAACAGACAAAGCAAGCTATTTCCAGCATCGATCTAATTTAACTTGTACTTTTATATCATTACAGACCTTAACCAAAAAAGAAAACAAGGGATGTGAAAGTCCGGAACCAGATATGGACCCGTACGGAAATTCATTAACTCCAGACGAGAAATATTCTAGGCTAAACGAAGAGTATCAGAGAGCAATGCATCAAAATTCAATGAGAGTAAGTGTTGTATGGTATAGAAGTGTGGTATCCTATAGAAGGTGTCATTAATTAAACGTAAATCCTATAGCTAACATTAATATTGATGCCATTGATTGACGTCAGTAAAACAAAAACAAGGCTAAATGTTTCCTGATTAACACTCCACAATCTAGAACTTTTTTAATTGTCTGCACAGCACAATCACTGTGGTAGGCCATTATTTAATTAATCATTGTATCATTGTATAGGTATAATTGGGGCAGAAATCGATCGTTACTTAATGTAGGAGTTCTGTAAAACAATAATTATATAATTCCATATTTTGTTTATTGAATCATTATTGTGATCATTTTAATACACTAGAGAAGGGGCTTATCAAATGTTACATTGTATTAGTTGAAGCAGTGTAGAATTGGTTTTTTTTTCTATTGTGTCACATGTTTGAAACATACAAAGTAATGAAAGCCTTACTTTATTGCCATCTTCTGTTATAAAATATCCAAGATGACAGGTTGATATCTAGACACAAGTTTTGTGGAGACTGGTTAGACTTGATGTCAGTATTACTTATATTTGTAGATCTTCCCTCAACTTGTTTTCTTCTATTCCTTTCTTAGTTTCAATGAGCATAAAAAATACAACATTATATTTAATTGTTAAAATCTTTGGAATGGATTAGAAATTAATCATGCAGTCTGTCAGTCATAGATGATACTCTTTGATGAATGTTACTTTTATACCAACAAAATGTTGTAGGGCCTGGGTGGGTGACTGGTTTAGATTTTAGACTTCTGACCTAAAACCTAACACCTGACATCCTGATGCCCACGTGGGCGACTGGTTTAGATTTTAGACTTCTGACCTAAAGCCTAACAACACTGTCATCCTGATGCCCACCTCAAGTTTTTAGTTTTCAAAACAGCTACCCATGGTAGTATGGTTCACTGTTCAAGTTCATAATATTCATAATAACTGTTTGATCTTTCCACATCCATTAAGTCAGGTAGTCAATATTACTTAGTCTAATTAAAATTAGATGTTTATTAGATTTCTTATAGCTAAATACTAACATCTTATGACATCCTGTATGGGGTTCAGGGGCTATATTTTCAACCAACCAATCAGCAACAAACCTACCAAATCTTGAGGTATTTTAACCAAGTACATGCTGAGAGCGCTTGTCCAATTGATCAATACATTATACTCTGTTGCATATGATTGGAAGGTCAAAAATGAATCGAAGATTACCTGAGGGGCCTCCAAGCGGGATGTGGTTAGATTTTACTACATTTTTAGCTCACCTTGCCAAAGGCAATGTGAGCTTTTGCCATCACTTGGCATCCGTTGTCTGAAACTCCTCAGCCAAATGAACTGAAACTTGGTAGGAAGCATCTATAGAAGGTCCTCTCTAAAGATTGCACATTTTGTCCCGATCCATTAACAGACATGGCCGCCACAGGCAATTCTTGTTTCTGATTGGCTGATTTTTTTTAATCTTCTCCTCTGAAACCGCTTGGCCAAATGAACCAAAACTTGGTAGGAAACATCTATGGAAGGTTCTCTATAAAGATTGCTCATTTTGTCCCGATCCGTTTACAAACATGGCCGCCACAGGCAATTCTTGTTTCTGATTTGTTGGTTTCTAAAAAATCTTCTCCTTTGTTAAAAGAAAGATAACTCTTGCCTAAGCTGTTAAAAGAAAGATAACTCTTGCCATTATCTCCCTTAGAAATTAAATAATGCTGATATAGTGTAACATGTTTATTCTATACATTACAAGTAGGTATTCACATTTTAATATTCTTTTTAGCAAACCTTGCCAATTATGAGCTTTTGCCATCACATGGTGTCTGTCGTCTGTCATCCGTTTACTGTTCACATTTTAATCATCTCCTCTGAAAACCCTCAGCCAAATGAACTCAAACTTGGTAGGAAGCATCTATGGAAGATGCTCTCTAAAGAGTGCACATTTTGTTTGATCCATTACCAAACATGGCTGCCACAGACAATTCTTGTTTCTGATTGGCCAATTTTTAAAAATCTTCTCCTCTGAAACCGCTTGGCCAAATGAACCGAAACTTGGTAGGAAGCATCTATGGAATGTCCTCTATGAAGATTGCTCATTTCGTCTCGATCGGTTAACAAACATGGCTACCACCGAAACTTGGTAGGAATCATCTATGGAACATCCTCTATGAAGATTGCTCATTTCGTCCCGATCGGTTATCAAACATGGCTACCACCGAAACTTGGTAGGAAGCATCTATGGAATATCCTCTATGAAGATTGCTCATTTCGACCCGATCGGTTAGCAAACATGGCCACCACATGCAATTCTTGTTTCTGATTGGTCGATTTCTAAAAAATCTTCTCCTTTGAAACTGCTTAGCCATATGAACCGAAACTTGGTAGGAAGCATCTACATGTATGGAAGTTTCTGTATTAAGTTTCCTCAAAGCAGAATGAAAGGTGAGCGACACAGGCTCAGCCCACTGAGCCTCTAGTTTTGTATATCGCAAAAAACAACACACACCTAATTTTAATTAAAGTGGACATGTACTTGTGTATCTGAAAATTGCTGAAAGTAAAGATAAACAGCAGTAACCCTAACCTAACCCAAAATATAATAGCCCTTTTGGTGATAAGGACAATCAATTAGGGCAAGCATAAATATGTATTGTGTTCACACCCTTTACGTGTTGTGTCGTTTTTTGGCTTTCTATGGATGATTATATACAGTGAGTTCATTTTTCATCATTTTAATTGATAATATTTCAATTCATGTACTTTAAACTTGAATGGAAGTTATAGGTAGAACATTAAAAGAAGAAATAGATGAAATTCTAGGGAACCATAACATTAGTGTGAGGTGTATAATAAAGAATTCTATTGCTAATTGTATACAAGTAAAATTGATTAATTTTATCAGCTTATCAGTATATTAAGTTAATTATATTAAATTGAAAACATAATTTGAAAGTCTGCATTAAAGTCACTTATTACAAAAACATGTATAAAAGACATCTATTAAGGGCCATAATAGATTATATTTAATCTTGACAGCTCCTTTTCTCCTTATTATTAAGACATTTTGCACATAAGACCAAACCTTAGCTCCGTAGAAATGACAAATTGAACCAAGCCAATGTTTATTTTGATGTAGAAAGTTAAATATACTTAATCCTATGATAAAGTAGATTATTAAACAGCTTGTCCAATGTACTCTACTATTTAAAGAGGGGGATGGGAAAATCTTTGTGCAAATGTTAAGTTTGCGTGAACTGACAAATGTATTTATACTGATTTCAACATGTTCATTGTAAAAGTCACAATGGAAGATGGTACTCGACTGATTTTTTAATGACAGGTTATTTCTAGTCTTGGAGTCATTTCAGACTTTCAATGATAAAATAACATAAAAAGATAGGAATAGAATCATGAATGTTTAACACCACTTTTAACAATAATTCAGTATGAAAAAGAAAGTGGTAAACTGGTGGTCACCAATTCAATAGCAAGCAAAGCAAACAGCCACCACTCACTTCAAAACCTTGAACACAAAAATGACCATGATGTATGCCAATGTAAAACCAGGTCCTGTTGTGGGTTTAAACTGATCCTTTTTGGCAGTCAGTATTATTAGCTCATCTGGCGCAAGGGGCCATGTGAGGTTTTGTCATCACTTTGCGTCTGTAGTCGTCGTCCGTGTCTGTAAACTTTTCATATTTTCATCTTCTTCTCTGAAACCACTGAACAGATTTGGACCAAACTTGGCAGAAATGTTCATTTGGAGGTCCTTTACCAGATTTGTTATTTTGGTGCAGATCAGAAATCCAACATGGCTGCCAGGGCCAATAATTTGTTCTGATTGGTTGAAACTTTGAAAATCTTCTTGTCAGAAACTACTCAGCCGATGGAATTGTAACATTATAGAAATGATGACTGGGTGGTCCTCTACCAAGTTTGTTATTTTTGTGCCAATCGCATATCCAAGATGGCCACCACAGGGCAACAATAGTTTACCATTGGACCCTATGGGAATTTCATTCAAAGACCTTTTTTGGAGAAACTACTTGATAAATTGAATTTTTTGCATTATATGAATGTTCCTTGCATAGTTCTACACCTGATCTATTATTTTGGTGCAGATTGGAAATCCAACATGGCTGCCAGGGGCAATAATGTGTTCTAATTGGTTGAAACTTTGAAGATCTTTTTGTCAGAAACTACTCAGTCCATGGAATTGTAACATTATAGAAATGATGACTGGGTTATCCTCTGCCAAATTTGTTATTTTTTTGCCAATCGCATATCCAAGATGGCCACCACAGGGCAACTTAGTTTACCATTGAACCCTATGGGAATTTCATTGAAAAACCTTTTTGTGAGAAACTACTCAACAAATTGAATATTTTGCATTATATGAATGTTCCTTGGATGGTTATACACCTGATCTATTATTTTGGTGCAGATCGGAAATCCAACATGGCTGCCAGGGCCAATAATGTGTTCTGATTGGTTGAAACTTTGAAGATCTTCTTGTCAGAAACTACTCAGCTGATGGAATTGTAACTTCATAGAAATGATGACTGGGTGGTCCTCTACCAAGTTTGTTATTTTTGTGCCGATCGGAAATCCAAGATGGCAGCCACAGGGCGACTTAGTTTAACATTGGACCCTATGGGAATTTCATTCAAAGACCTTTTTGTGAGAAACTACTCGACAAATTGAATATTTTGCATTATTTGAATGTTCCTTGAATGGTCTTATACCTGATTTATTATTTTGGAGCAGATCGGAAATCGCCAGGGCAAATAATGTGTTCTGATTGGTTGAAACTGTGAAGATCTTTTTAATTTTGACTTGCAAAACAAAAACTTCAAGTTTTCAGAATTTATGGAGCACACATTCAGTAGTAAGCAAATTGTGTCTAAAGTCACAAGAAAATATGAATCTTTGTTAGACTTAGCGTTTCTAAAGGTACCCTGCCAAGTTTTACCAGGTGAGCGATTACAGGCTCTCTAGTTCAATGGAGGTGATGATGACAAGCAATACATCATTCATAAAAAAAACAATAAAACACAAACAGCAGCGCTTGTTGATATTTTGATGGATTCAAATTCTTTTTTTTTACCAACATTTCTAATTATGTTACTAGAGACTTTTATTTCAGAAAAATTTCACCTGTATCTAAGAGGGGATGATTAATTTTAATCTTTACATTCAGAGTATACTTGTAGTCTTGACAATACATTGTGTTTCCTTTTGACTTATCTGAAATGGTTCTCATATATTTTTCTTCAAACTTTTTTGATACTATCTGGCATCAAGCAATTTATGATACTATGGAAAACACAAAATTCATATGTAATACAGATATAATTATCATGAAGTACTTAAAAAAGAAAGTCTAGCTTATGGAAGAAAATACTGATTACAGTGGAGAATCATTTTCAATAAAAAAAAATCATAACTGCAACATATCTAAAATGGTTACTATATCAGTTCTTAAAAAATAAGTTTCAAGTAACATAATTAGAATTGTTGGTAAAAAAAAAGAATTTGAAGCAGCCGAAATATCTACAATCGCTATTTGCGTATTTTGTTTTTTTTAATGATTATCTAGCTACCATTTCATAGAAATATGCTGTAACTTTCAGTAATAACTCTGAAGCAGGTGTGTAGGATTAAAATATTAGGCTCAGATAAGATAGAATTTGTTGTTGTTGATATCTTAGGTTTTTTTTTGATAGGTTTTATGGTATTTAATGCCACTTTCAACAATATTTCAGTTATATCATGGAGGTCAGTTTTATTTATGGAGGAAACCGGAGTATCCAGAGAAAACCACTGACCTGTCGCAAGTCACTGACAAACTTTATCACATAATGTTGTATCGAGTAAACCTCGCCATGAATGTGGTTCAAACTGACAACTTTAGTGGTGATAGGTACTGATTACACAGGTAGTTGTATTAAGAAGGATGGATGTGTTTGTATATTATTGACAACTGACTAGAACTATATTTTGTATTTTTTTTATTTTTTTTGTAGCACAATATGAGTCCATATCCAAATCAAGTGTTACCACCACCAGGAGTTCCTTCCCCTGGTCTACAGATGCACAACTCACCATACATGAGTCAGTCATTACATCCATCTCATGTGATGTCACCAAACCCTTCTATTAGTAGTCCAGGATTGTTACAACCACCACAGGTTCAGCATAGTGTTAGTCCAAGGCCTAATTCTACAGGTATAGTCAATCAACTATAATCACCAAGGAAAGAGAGAGAGACTTATGGTGTTTCACGCCACTTTCAACAATATTTCAGCTATATCGTGGCGGTCAGTTTTATTGGTGGAGGAAACCAGAGTACCTGGAGAAAACCACCGACCTATCGCAAATCACTGACAAACTTTATCACATAATGTTGTATCAAGTACACCTTGTCATGAACAGGGTACGAACTCACAACTTCAGTGGTGATAGGCAGATTGCACAGGTAGTTATAAATCCAACTACCATGCGATCACGGCCACGACAGTCCCCTAATCATCCAGGAGAGGATCCACCAAGGACCATAAATGACCACCAAAACTTATTGCAGATTTTTAAAGTTGTACTAAGATATACTTGCATTTCAAAAATTGTGTTAGTTTAAGGTCACCTGACCCAAAAGGTCATGTGATACATCTGTTGTTGTGGTTATTGGCATCGACCGTAAACTTTTCACATTTTTATCTTTTTCTCCAAACTTTGGAATGTTGATTAGATGGTCTTCTACAAAGTTGTGGGTTTTTTTTATCAGAATTTAGGTAAATTATTTTTTACAGGACAGGATGTGAATAAAAAGTGACACATGTATTTAAATGTCTGGTAAACAGAGGACAACCTTGTACCACTTTCACCTATTACATAAAAAGTTAATACGCTTCTGGTGTTTTTTCTGTTAGAGAAAATTGTTGTAAAATATGTCAAAATGGTCAACTTATAGAAAAATATATGTTATTCATGTTTATAGTGTCTGAACGATGTCTTATATAACAGCAAATAAGATTTGTTGTTGGTTTTTTTTAGTAATTATTGTTTCTCTTGTATTTAAGCAAAAAAAATGCAAATGAATCTTTTGTTTTAATTATTGCTAAATCTGGAGGCAAACTGGTCCTTACTGTATCTAGTAATTTTGCAATGAAATGTGGTAATGTTTGGACTATTGGTCTGACAGTCTGTTTAATGGTAATGTTTGGACTATTGGTCTGACAGTCTGTTTAATGGTAATGTTTGGACTATTGGTCTGACAGTCTGTTTAATGGTAATGTTTGGACTATTGGTCTGACAGTCTGTTTAATGGTAATGTTTGGACTATTGGTCTGACAGTCTGTTTAATGGTAATGTTTGGACTATTGGTCTGACAGTCTGTTTAATGGTAATGTTTGGGCTATTGGTCTGACAGTCTGTTTAATGGAAATGTTTGGACTATTGGTCTGACAGTCTGTTTAATGGTAATGTTTGGACTATTGGTCTGACAGTCTGTTTAATGGTAATGTTTGGACTATTGGTCTGACAGTCTGTTTAATGGTAATGTTTGGACTATTGGTCTGACAGTCTGTTTAATGATAATGTTTGGACTATTGGTCTGACAGTCTGTTTAATGGTAATGTTTGGGCTATTGGTCTGACAGTCTGTTTAATGGTAATGTTTGGACTATTGGTCTGACAGTCTGTTTAATGGTAATGTTTGGACTATTGGTCTGACAGTCTGTTTAATGGTAATGTTTGGACTATTGGTCTGACAGTCTGTTTAATGGTAATGTTTGGACTATTGGTCTGACAGTCTGTTTAATGGTAATGTTTGGACTATTGGTCTGACAGTCTGTTTAATGGTAATGTTTGGGCTATTGGTCTGACAGTCTGTTTAATGGTAATGTTTGGACTATTGGTCTGACAGTCTGTTTAATGGTAATGTTTGGACTATTGGTCTGACAGTCTGTTTAATGGTAATGTTTGAACTATTGGTCTGACAGTCTGTTTAATGGTAATGTTTGGACTATTGGTCTGACAGTCTGTTTAATGGTAATGTTTGGACTATTGGTCTGACAGTCTGTTTAATGGTAATGTTTGGACTATTGGTCTGACAGTCTGTTTAATGGTAATGTTTGGACTATTGGTCTGACAGTCTGTTTAATGGTAATGTTTGGACTATTGGTCTGACAGTCTGTTTAATGGTAATGTTTGGGCTATTGGTCTGACAGTCTGTTTAATGGTAATGTTTGGACTATTGGTCTGACAGTCTGTTTAATGGTAATGTTTGGGCTATTGGTCTGACAGTCTGTTTAATGGTAATGTTTGGACTATTGGTCTGACAGTCTGTTTAATGGTAATGTTTGGGCTATTGGTCTGACAGTCTGTTTAATGGTAATGTTTGGGCTATTGGTCTGACAGTCTGTTTAATGGTAATGTTTGGGCTATTGGTCTGACAGTCTGTTTAATGGTAATGTTTGGACTATTGATCTGACAGTCTGTTTAAGGGTAATGTTTGGGCTATTGGTCTGACAGTCTGTTTAATGGTAATATTTGGACTATTGATCTGACAGTCTGTTTAAGGGTAATGTTTGGGCTATTGGTCTGACAGTCTGTTTAATGGTAATGTTTGGGCTATTGGTCTGACAGTCTGTTTAATGGTAATGTTTGGACTATTGGTCTGACAGTCTGTTTAATGGTAATGTTTGGACTATGGGTCTGACAGTCTGTTTAATGGTAATGTTTGGACTATTGGTCTGACAGTCTGTTTAATGGTAATGTTTGGGCTATTGGTCTGACAGTCTGTTTAAGGGTAATGTTTGGACTATTGGTCTGACAGTCTGTTTACATTTTAACCTGTGTCACTTTTATTGTTCAAGAGTTATTAGACTTTATACTGGTATATCATGTGCACGTGACAGAGCTATTTATTGAATTTAGAGACTAGAATCTATGATAGATATAATCAATGGGACCTTTGATTCTGAAAGAAAATAAAAGAGCCAAAAAAGGGATAACGGTTGTGTAAACGTGTATCCCTTTTTTGGCTGAGGGGTTGTCATGATCATGATCGTATGGTAGTTGGAATTATAGCTAACTATGTAATCATTGCCTATCACCACTTATGTTTTGAGTTCAAATCCTGCACATGGTGAGGTGAACTCGATACAACATTATGTGATAAAGTTTGTCAGTGACTTGCAGCCTGTCTACTCTGGGTACTCCGGATTCCTCCATCAATAAAACTGACCGCCATGATATAACTGAAATATTGTTGAAAGTGGCATTAAAAACCACGATCCTAACCCTAACCCCTTTTTTGGCTTTTCTCTCGCATAAGATTTGTATTGGAATATTGTATATATAGAAATGGAAAGTGTCATGTCTCATTAGTGGAAAAGAAATAAAATAAGACTTTAAATATAAAGTTTAAGTATGTTATTTAAGTGATTTGTAATCTTCCCAAACATAAGCTAAGTCCTATATAGGATTCCTACAGTTTGCAGGTTTCTTTATAAAACCTTTCATGATATATATGCTTCATTTATAAGGTTATACAGAAAATTCCGTTTTAATGGGAAAATTCTGTAATCTAAGTTCTTTTATGTTGCGAACACTTAAACCTAACATAGCAGCTCACCCTTTATAAAAATATATATTTATATATAAAGAAAAATAAAGAATTTTTATTTGTATAGACAATGTACATAATGTATTGACAAACAAATGTGAAAAACCGCTGCAGTCAGTTAGTGTGAAAAATGTACAAGGAGCAACACATGCACATTGACAAATCAGTCAAAGAATTGTATTGCCTTCTGTTGCAGAAAATTGATATAATAATATTAAAATATAATTTATATGTTAACCACAATGCATTACAAATGTCAGTATGCAACGGAAAAAATCTTTCTTTTGAATTTGTTAGATCAAAACCATTTAAAGGCTAAAATAACAGCTTTATCATGACATAAATCCAGCAGATTATTTATTTAACTTAGAGTAAAAAAACAGGGTTTAAAACTTAATGTGTTGATTCCAGTGTTGAAGGGCTGACCAATTTAAAATGAAAATGTTTAATATAGTTGAATTTTGATATTTTAATGGATATTTTTTTTTTTTTTTACACATTTTAAAAATAAATAGATAAGGCTGATTAGCAAATATTCTGTGACATAAATGTATATAAACTGAAATGTAGAGTTTTTACAGTGTTCTCCTAATTACAAACTTTTAAGAACCATTTTAGTTAAAAGAAACTCTTGTAACATAAATAATAAATGTTACAGAAAACCGAATTTCAAGTCCTGAATTTCAAACTGAAAAGATTTAATATTATTTTGTTATAATCAAACAAGTCTATGTTGCTAGGAATTTCAAGTTGAAATGTTTTGACATCTTTTCAAGTGTTTTTTGCTAGGAATGACTGGCTATCACTTTGTATGAATGAATATTTGGTAGCTGTAAATAGCTCAGCTGTTAATCTACAATAACATTACTTGAAGTTTAACAAAAGTTTTGACATTGTTTTTCTCATGATTCAGACATTAATACATTTTTATTTTATCCTCTCCATCTTATTGTATGAATATTTAATTAAAAAATTATTAGGCTATATCTTCATATACAAAATGTAAATTTGCATTGTATATTTTATGTTCACAACATGTTGCTCAGAATATTTCCAAATTGAGATATAAATTCTTGTTTTTTTTAGGTAACATGGTAGATTTGACAGGGTCGTCCCCTGCTAATGGTTATACACACAGGGTATCTCCATGTCCTTCTCCCGGTGCAATGGTTAACAAAGGTCTTTCACGACAATCTCCGCCTTCACGACAGCATAATATGAGACCAATGATGCCCAATTCTAGAGCCAACATGTTGAGTCCAGATCCAGTAAGTATTAAGATCCTCTCAAAATTTTTTATCACATTCTAAACATTTTAATTTTATTTCATTGAATATGGAAGCATGGTTTTAATTCCCTTTGTTTTATGAGATTATTACACTGTATTCAAAACAAAATCAGAAAGTATCCTTTAAGAAAATTGTAATGCAGGGGTGTTTTATTTCTCCAATATGCTAAATACATAGTTTGTCAATGATAATTATGTTGTTCATTCTTTTCTGCTCAGCAATGATGCCCAATTCTAGAGCCAACATGTTGAGTCCAGATCCAGTGTCTATTTTCTGCTCAGCAAGCCGTATTTATAAGTAAGAGCAAAGACTGGTAGAGTCGAAATCAGGATAATGTGTCCAAGTGGAATGACATGTCTGCCACAGACTTGTTTCAGTGACATTAAAATCCAACAAAGTCTGTTGGTCTAATACAGACATTATCTCATCGAAATGCAATTTGTTCTTGCATTGTTATACCTGAAAAAATTGTATTGTGTTGGTGATCCCTATGTCGCTAGGCTAACATGTCTATTTTACCATTGTCTTGCACTTGATATTATTTCAGTTTGATCTTGATGATCAGTTATATTGGTGGGGGAACCCATGACCTGCCACAAGTCATTGACAAACTTTACTACATAAAGTTGTATAGAGTATGCGGGAGAATCAAACTTCAATGTGTAGAAGTAAATCCAGCTAGTAACATATGACCACAGTCACGACATTTGAATCAAAGCTTAACTGATTACAGGTTTCAATATACATGATTATAAGTTACAGTTTATATGTTTCAACTAATTAATGCCTCCCTGCATTTATTGTGCCATCTCTCATTATTCTTTAGGTCAGATCTCTGGAAAACAAATTCTTGTTGACTTTTTATAATAAGACAAAACATATAGGTGACAAACATACTGCACCAAGGTTACTTTGACACAAATAAAAGTAATGGATATTACAAGCAATATAAGAGTTCAGACTAATTAATATATAAATTGTTAATGTATTTAAGTTTTTTAGAGCATCTTATGCATTTAGTAAGAATTATATGTTGTTTAAAGAAAGATAACTCTTTGTATTTTTAGTCACAATTAAGGTCTACAAATTCTTCACTCCTGACACCTGCTGTGTCCTTGACGAGCCCGAGTAACCACACCACCAATTATCCGTCCCCATTACCTACTTCATATCATTCAAGTAAGTATGGTTTAGTGCTATCTGACTAGAAAACAAATCATCAATACAGAAAAATGAAACCCAACATTTGAAATCATGATTTAGTTAAAGGAATATATTTTGTAAGCTAAGTTATTATTTAGTTTGAAACTGTTAATTATTCAGAATATTTAATGACAAGTTACATTAGTAAATCACAATGGGATTATCAATTTTGATTATTTGTACACAACAGAAAAAAAGTAATTAAAACTATGTTAAGCATGTATCTTGTCAACCCATTAGTGAAGCATGTGGACACTGTCATTATTTGTATACTTTTGTCACATGTCAACATTGTTGTCCTATTAATCACACTAGGCCTATAATATGCTGTATAGCTATAATTGTTGGTCTACATTTTAAACAGTGTCATATTATAAATTACTGTAATGTGGAATTATGTATTTCTCATTAGGAAAAATGAAACCTCCTTTGTATAAAAATTCTTCTTATAAAGTTTAGAAAACTGTGATTTATTAATACTATTTTAAAATTTACAATGCTTTTTATAGCACAATATATATTGTCCTAAAGTTGAATATTGATTTTTAACTACAAATGTATACATTTTTCAAAATAAAAATGATAACTTCACAGGATTAGTGTTTAATGTGTAATTTAGCAACATTTCAGTTATGTTGTGATGATTTACTGGTTGTATCAACTGAAGAAAAGCAGTCATATTTTAAAACATGAAAGTATCAGATGAAGTTAAATCAAAAGTCCTTAGAATATAAATACAGTTATACCTGTCTAATCCAAACCCTGATTAAACATAAAAACCTGTCTAATCTGAACCCTGATTAAACTGAAAACCTGTCTAAACCAGACAGACTTTACAGTCCTATCTACTGAACCCTGATTAAACCAAAAACCTGTCTAAACCAGACAAACTTTACAGTCCTATCTACTAAACCCTGATTAAACCGAGAGCCTGTCTAAGCCAGACAGACTTTACAGTCCTATCTACTGAACCCTGATTAAACCAAAAACCTGTCTAAACCAGACAGACTTTACAGTCCTATCTACTGAACCCTGATTAAACCAAAAACCTGTCTAAACCAGACAGACTTTACAGTCCTATCTACTGAACCCTGATTAAACCTAAAACCTGTCTAAGCCAGACAGACTTTACAGTCCTATCTACTGAACCCTGATTAAACCTAAAACCTGTCTAAGCCAGACAGACTTTACAGTCCTATCTACTGAACCCTGATTAAACCTAAAACCTGTCTAAGCCAGACAGACTTTACAGTCCTATCTACTGAACCCTGATTAAACCTAAAATCTGTCTAAACCAGACAGACTTTACAGTCCTATCTACTGAACCCTGATTAAACCTAAGACCTGTCTAAACCAGACAGACTTTACAGTCCTATCTACTGAACCCTGATTAAACCTAAAACCTGTCTAAGCCAGACAGACTTTACAGTCCTATCTACTGAACCCTGATTAAACCAAAAACCTGTCTAAACCAGACAGGCTTTACAGTCCTATCTACTGAACCCTAATTAAACCGAGAGCCTGTCTAAACCAGACAGACTTTGCAGTCCCATCTACTAAATGTCTATGTAATTTGAACCTGTGTAAACCAAATACCTGTCTAAACTGAAGATATGTGTCAGTCCCAAAGGGGTTTGGTTTAGACAGGTTTTGGTGTACATTGAATACAGATAAAACATATTAACCCTGGATTATAGTAATTACAAGACAACTATATATAGGGATTGGATCTGACCAGAAATGTGCCATAGATTTAAATTTCTGATCTAACAACACACATTACTAAAGCACCATGATTTGTTTAAGCTAAGCAACCTATTGTCCTGTATTTCAGTACTTATTTTCATAATCATGTTTTCTATATTTCTAAATGTTCAAAAAAATGGGTTGTTTGATGTGAAACCCAGTAACACCATGATTGGGGTGTAAAATGGTCCCTGTTCTTTTACTTGTCAAAATTTCCAAACTAATTTCATTCATTGTGTATGGTAGTCATCAAAACATTTTACTATGCATGTTAATTGAATACTTATTAAATGGAATATGAAGTTTATTTGTACAATACTAGATCCCCCAAAAGACCTCCCATCAACATCCTTAATATTTGTTGATTTGTCATATGCACTTCCTTAGACTTACAATATATCAGGAAGCAATTTATATAATTAGATACAGATAAACAAGAGTTATCTCCCTGTTAAAAAGATAGATGTTAGTATACTAATAGGAACAAACACATTTTTACTATGTTAAAGAGAAATGTTATTCATATATAAATGTTGAATAGTGAAATTGCTAAAGAAATGGTGTACATATATATTAAAAAGTCAAATGAAATCCATATGCTAGTACATATAAAAGAAATTAGTAAAAAAAAGAACAAGACGGATTTTTCACAACATTCTTGTACTAACGTTTCCACTGCTGTTGCAGATCTTCATGTACAACTTATAAACATTGCACCTGAAGATCTGCAACAGCAGTGAAAACGTTAGTACAAGAATGTTGTGAAAAATCCGTCGTGTTCTTTTTTTTACTAATTTCTTTTATATATATACAGTCAAACCTGTATTAAGAGGTCACCTTTGGGACTAAGAAAAAGTGGCCTTATAAGACAGGTGACCTCTTAAAAGAGGTTCAATTGATATGAAATTTTATGCCAGGACAAGAAAAAGGTGACCTTTTAATACAGGTGACTGCTTAATAGAGGTGACCACACTGGCAGTTTTGACTGTATATATATACATCTGAAAATTAAACCAAACAGTGTTAGAATTAGATCTTTGAGCTGTCAAATTTTTGTTCTTCCCTCGACGTAGACCACTTGACCACATCCGCTATATAAAAATATAGCTTCAATAGTCGAAGTGTTACCTTGTCTCGTAAGGAAAATCTAGAGATAGACATAAGACGTGTGTCTAAACGTGTGTAGATGGTACATATATACTTTATATCATAATTTGACAGCAATCTAACTCAGCAATTTTTAATACATGTATATTGTATAGGATAATGAAGAATTCATTATACAGTCACTGGAAATAAAGTATATTATACAAACGTCTAAGCAAGTGACAACCATACAATATATCTGTCCCACTGGATCTCAAAGTTACTTGTGATACTAGGTTAATACTAAATATTATATACGTCTGAATATTAAACCAAACAGTGTTAGAATTAGATCTTTGAGCTGTCAAATTGTTTTTCTTCTCTCGACGAGATTTGAATTCACACCATTGATACACTGCAGCACCAATCGCTTAGCCTTACGTCCAGCGCCCTAGACAACTCGACCACATCCGCTATATATATGTGTGATTTTTGTCCTTTTTTCATGCAGTTGTACAATACTATACTGATATTATATAGTTACCATACAACTATTCATCAGAGTGTAAATTCTCAGTCTTACAGGCTAACTAAAATGATTGGCAACCTGTGGTAAAAACAAGTTATTTTTTATTTTAGATCAAATTTATTGCTTTTTTAACTTGTCAATCAATGATGAATTCCACTCTCTGAACTTTTTTTATTACAAATTATGTCTTAACTAAATCGTTTTATTTCTTTTAATCTCCCAAAACTGGTATATTGAAAAGTTCAATATTTCCATGTAGAAAAAAAATGTTGAGGGCATTTATTATAAACAGATATTTCATTAATTTAATAAAGTATTTAATTATATTCTTCGTAAATGTTAAAAAAAAATTGCTAAGTTGACCAAAAGGGCCAGGTAAGGTATTGCATTCATTTTATGTCTGCCATTGTCTGCATCATCTATTAGCATTTTATATTTTCATCTTCTCTGAAACCGATTAATAATTTGAAGAGATATTGCTTGTATGGTCTTCTACAAAGTTTACATTTTTGAGTTCATCTTAGATATATTTCATGGTAGATCATATTTCTTTTTGTTACAGAGAGATATTTCATGGTA
The DNA here is from genome assembly GCA_963383655.1 of Bathymodiolus septemdierum. Lineage (NCBI taxonomy): Eukaryota > Metazoa > Mollusca > Bivalvia > Mytilida > Modiolidae > Bathymodiolus > Bathymodiolus septemdierum. The sequence goes on from OY726520.1 coordinate 105,531,282, forward strand.
GATCATATTTCTTTTTGTTACAGAGAGATATTTCATGGTAGATCATGTTTCTTTTTGTTACAGAGAGATATTTCATGGTAGATCATATTTCCTTTTGTTACAGATGATTTTGCCTTGAATAACAATAGCATAGACATGAACAGTAACATGGCAAACTACTCACATCAATGGAGTGGAGGGTCATTAACTTCAGGGATACCTCCTGGGGGAGGGGGCGGAGGGCCTGGCAACATAAGTGGTTTTCATCCAGCTTTACACTCGTAAGTATTACACATAGTCATTTGTAACATTAAACATGACTTTATGTAGGTATTTATCTTGTAGAAAGAAACTAAGTAAAAAATTATGGTTTTTAAGGAAAATAAATAATCTAGATATTGACTGACTCATGTTTGATTGAGTACATTAATATCTGAAAGTTGACAATATGGATGATACAGATACAGCCAATGACCAGACTCATAATTATACAGAGATGTCCTCAGCATCTTTGTGGCTTCAAACAACATTATCCTTTCAAAACTTGATGTGAAAGATTAATATGACACACAAACAAGAAATCAGTAAACTGCATGAAAATAACAAATCTAATGGACCATTTTTAAAGTTTGTTTAATTATAGGGGTATTGTCCTATAGTAGTACAAAAATAAACATATTTTGAAAGATGAGTTTGAAGATACCAAAGGGGTAATCAGAATCTGTATATCGAAGAAGAACGGACAACACAATGGCCAAAAGAAAAAGTACAAAAGGACAAACAAAGATCTACAAAACATACACATAAAACTAATGATCGAGTAACACAAACCCCACTAAAAACCAGGGGTGAACTCAGGAAATTATATCTGTTTTACTCCTGACTGCATGTCCCTTGTGAACACCATACCAGTTGTTATTTTACCTGTATATTGTGGACAGATTTTGAGCCTTTATTTGTTTTTATGCTCCTGCGACGAAGAGTCGGGGGGCATATTAATTTACCCCTGTCCGTTCGTCCGTCCGGATATAGATACATGGTTTGTCCGGCTATCTCCTCCTACAGTTTTGGAGCTACAGCTGTAATATTTTGTAGGATGTTTATACACATAATGGAGGTGTGCATGTCCACAGGATTTTGATGGTCAGGCGGGGGCATCATTTGTGTCGTACATACACACTTCATTTTTAAAAAAATCACTCCTAACAAAACAACTTTGTCCATAATTATCAAGTGCGGGGGCATGCTTCTTTTCTAATTTATTACTCTTTTAATCCAAAAAGATTTTATGATACCGGTATATCTGACAAAAATATTATTTCAAACATCTATTTATGTACACAGTTTTACAAACATATCAAAGTCAGTTAGAGTTATTTGAGGTAAATTAGAAAACATTTAATATATTAACTACCTTCTCTCTTCACTAAGTCAAACAAATGAGACATCAAATACACAACTTCGTAATGATTGAATTTTCTTTACATCAACATATGGAATTCTTATGTCTCCAGTTCATGTGTATTCTATCTTTATTATGTCTCCAGTTCATGTGTATTCTATCTTTATTATGTCTCCAGTTCATGTGTATTCTATCTTTATTATGTCTCCAGTTCATGTGTATTCTATCTTTATTCATTAAATAAGAAAGTACATATCAATATGACAAATAAACAGTGATGTGTAATTTGTACATGTTAACTTTGCATATAATTTATATCATGGAGACTGGTTTCATATGGTTTCTCTTTATTTAAGGATGTAGTGTAGACAGGTTTCACTGAATAAAAACAAATATATTATAATTGTTTAAACTAACAATACAATTAGGCAGTGTATATTTTAGTAAGGAACTTTGTGGAGGATTATGTTACATTTCAGATCATCCTGTAATATTAGATACTCATATTCCACAGTTATCTAATAATAACACTGTGTTCAGTGAATACAGTGTTCTGATTGGTAATTTTCGAGTACGAGTGCAAAAAGGCTGCTCATTAAAGGAAGTTGAAACAGAAGGGTCTTCCATAGTTCGTTTTCTGTTTGCCTCACTCAGTTTAGATGTGTACTAACTTTGACTTTTTATTTCAGGAATACTGGTCACGGAGGAGGGACAATATCACCTCTAGCTGTAAATACGATGAATCATCACAATCTAGCTATGACTATAAAAAGTGAACCATTATCTCCACCTCGAGACTCTACCACTTCATCGAATCATCATATATTACGACCTCCCTCTACAGGCCAAAATCATTTATCTCCCGGTCACATCAACCACTCCCACAGTAACAATTCATCGCCTACGGGCATATCACATTCTTTAGACTATGATGGACCCATGTTAAAACGGCCCCGTGTAGATCACGGGGCTTGGGCTACCTAGAATATGTATTATAGCTTAGTTATATAAATTAAGTAGTCATATAAATTGTTTTTGTTAAATATTGCGTAATTGTTGCCATGGTGTTGACCTTTTTAATTTGACCCCCCAAGCTTCACTGTGACATTGAGATTTTTACCTCAGCTGTGCTATTTTATGTTACCATGGGAAATTTTCACACTGTGTATGTGCCTTTTAAATGGAGAAAACTATTTTGCTGTACATATATATATTTTATCATTGTTAATCTCCTTCACACAAATGTTTGTTTGTCATAATTGTTATTGTTTAATAACATATTGTATTATTATGGAAGCATCACAAACTTTACATCAAGATTAAAGGGAAAAATGTTACATTTAGTAGTGCTAGCAATTCAAGATCTCTTTATTTTCTTAGGCTGAATTTAAACAATGCAATATTTAAGTAAAATTTATAATTATTACCAGTTATCAGTTTATGGTTTTATTTACTGACTGGTCTAAAAAAGTATCTGTTTTAGAAAGAATATTTTCCAACTTATTTTATTTAATGAGTATCAATTCAATTTTTTTTAAATATCCATAGCTGATAATAAATTTACGAAATTTTTGCTTCATATTTTTGTGAAATTCGTTGAATTTCTATGAATTTTAATTTTCCCGTTCTAGACAAATTTGATCTGGTGAATCTTGATAATAGGCAGCATGTTTATTTGATGTGTGTGAGATCTAGGGCAGGATAATTAATTGGTCAATCTCTTGGGGGGTTTTTTCTTTGAAGATTTGTGTGTGATAGAATCTCTTCAATATAGATAAAACATTTTACATAAAAAATGGTAGATTACAAATAATGAATATCTGGGTTTTTTTTTAGACAAAATAGAAATAGACGTTTTATTCTAAATCTTTATACCATGTGTTTTTTTCCATGGATTGATGAAATCAACAGGCTTTTTTTTCTCTGTGTTGATATCAAAATATAAATTAGTCCCAAACTTTTATGTAGTTACGATATAGCTTAAATATTGATGAAAATGGTGAATTACCAAATATCACTCATCATCAGTATCATACGAAATATATTTTGTTTAATTATTAGTACCATTTTATCATGTGTCAGTGTAATAATGCAAATTCAGTTTTGATTTTTTTTTTAAAGAAAAAGTTAATCTTGAATGATATATCATTGATTACATTAAAAGGTATTAATGATATCTTCACCACTAATATTAATAAAATTGAATCTGACCATAAACCTATGACTACAAGGTTATCCTATAACAACAAGGTCAAGGTTAATATATGACTACAAGGTTAACCTATGACAACAAGGTCAATTAACAAGGTCAAGGTTAACCTATGACTACAAGGTCAATTAACAAGATGAAGGTTAACCTATGACTACAAGGTTATATTTGTATCTATTTTTCTGAAGTACAAGTGCTTTGTTTCCAATCTTAATTGGTTTATTTTCTTGTTTTATTTTTGTTTATTGTTGATATTTTATTATTTATTGTCTCCTCTTTAGTGTTGTGTCATTATTTTTTGGGTTAAATTTATTTTAGTGCTTATGAATTCTTCTAATTTAATTATACATAATAAAGTTAAAATTTTAGGTTTACATTAAATAAATTCCTATGGTATTTTTTATTTTACCGAAGATGTTCATGGTGGAAAAAAATATGAACCAATAAAAATAAATATTGATGAAAAAAGTAACAGTTTTGGAATTTATTTGGACTTTTATTGGTCTTTACTTGCTATTTGAGTGAATGTTCTGTGTTTAAATGGAATTGTGTGTATTTTTTTTTAATGTTTTGATCATTGGTGATATAATGTGCCTCTTAAACAATGTTCTTTACAGTCGATAGAATGTATTGGCTTGTCAGTAAATAGTGCTACTTGGATTGACTGGAAATTTAATAACAAAAATCCATTTTAAATGTATAAAAATATTAACATTTCAATAATAACTACAGCAAATTAATGTTAAATTCATTTGGCTTTTTGTATGAAACGATATAAAGGCCTTGGATTCTTGTTAGAAAAAAGTCCCACTACTTATATGTAGTAGCGTTTATATTTTTAAAAACCCATACTGAAGTCTTGTAAAAACTACAAAATTGTCCTACAAATTTATATTACTCTTCATATGATTTATATATTTCAATGGAGACTTTATGGTATTATAATAACTATGTAAGACTTCTCGAAAGTAAAATTTTACTTTGTAGTGAATCAGACATATTGTGGACGATATAAAAAGTGAATTTTGACTGTTGATTCACAACCGTAACTATATTACATTGTGATTCGGGCAAAAATTGTGTGGAATTTATATCATTTGAAATAAAGATAGCAGCCTGTTTTTATATACAAGACATAAAAAAGGAAAAACCTTTCTGGATTTCCATGGATTTTTTATTGGGGGATAATTTGCAGGTTCTCCCCCCTTGGAGGTTCTTCACTTATTAAATGTCATGTTTCTGTATAGAAAACTGGAGTCAGAAATACACAGTGATTAATCATATTTCCGGTGTTATCTAAGTACCTTCCCCCTTTTTATACTTTTTCATTGTAAGTATAATTAAATATTTGATATCGTGTTGTTCATTTATATTTCAGTGTACACGATCAGAGTTTTTGATAATGTTATTCATTTATATTGAGACAAGAATATCATATTTCAGTGTACACAATCAGATTTTTGTTGATAATTTGAAAATTGCATTTTACTAAACAAGCAACAGCAAAAAAGAAAACGACAAGCTTTTCTATATATTTTTTATTTTGGACTTTTATAACAGTATTTATAGATTACAGGTACATTTGTATTTTTAAAGATACCTGACTTTGAACTAATTAAGATATTTATTTCATTTGTAAACAAATGTATCAGTTAATGGTTCATACACAATGTTCATCACTGTCACACTGTAAATATTACAAAAAAAAATAAATAAAAATAAAGCTTATATTGTTTGTTAGGTTTTTATAATTTTTTTACTTAGTATATTTGTAGGGTTTGTGTTATGATGTTTAACGCCACTTTCAGCAATATTTCAATATATCGTGGCAGTCAGTTTTATTGGTGGAGGAAACAGGAGTCCCTGGAGAAAACCACCAACCTGCCGCAAGTCACTGATAAACTTTGTCACATAATGTTGTATTAAGTACACCTCGCCTGAGCAGGATTCGAACAGTACATTTGTATGATATTCAGAAAAGCCAATAGTTTTATATACATTGTAGTGTTGTCTTTCTGGTTGCTTGATCTTCATGTTGGCTTTTATACACATACAAATCTCGTTCTTACGAATTTCACCTGATTTGAGAGATCACATGCGACGTGCATTCAGAAAGAATTTTCAAATAATTGCTTTGTATACTATAACTAACCCTCTTTTGTCTGTGTTTCTATGACAATTTACTGGACTATAAATTCCTGACATCGTTAGTTCTTTTTCCTAGGCTAGTAAACAATGCATATTATTGCCTAGGCTAGTAAACAATGCATATTATTGCCTAGGCTAGTAAACAATGCATATTATTGCCTAGGCTAGTAAACAATGCATATTATTGCCTAGGCTAGTAAACAATGCATATTATTGCCTAGGCTAGTAAACATATTATTGGAAGATTTTCCACATATTAAGGTTTAGTGTATTAGTACTACTGTTGACAATATTTCAGTCTTAGGTTGATGTAGGTGTATGGTGATTTATGCCACTTTCGACAATATTTCAGTTACATGTATATTGTGACAATCAGTTTCTTGGTGGAGGAAACCAGAGTACCCTGAGAAAACCATCGACCTGTCGCAGGTCACTGACAAACTTTATCACATAAAGTTGTATCGAGTACACCTCACCATTAACGGGGTTCGATTTCACAACTTTAGTGGTGATAGTCACTCATTGCACAGGTAGTTGTAAATCCAACTACCATATGATCACGACCTTGATGGCCCCCTATTTCAGTTTTAAACTGTGGACAAAAACTTGGGAGTACTTGAATTTTACCACATAAATTTGTATCAAATATATATTGCCTCCATGGGCAAGGGTCAATTCTACAAAACTTAGTGGTGATAGGTACTGATTACATTGGTAAAGGTCCAACTACCATATTGTCATAGCCACAAAGATACCTCCATACAAGACAAATTAAAATAAACAAGAGCCCATAGGTTACTATGTTCACTTGAGAAATAAAAGTCAATTCTGTAGATTCTTATATCCAAAATTTTGTCTGATATTAGTCCTACACTATGGGTCTTGGTATAAACAAATTTGAATCTTTATGAAGATGTCTTTATTTAAATGCCATATTTACCTACACATATATACAAAATCTTATCATGCCCTTGAAAGGGCAGTTTTCATTTAAACAAAATTGAATATACACTACATGTATATCATACAAGTTGAGCCAATTTGTGACCTTATTGTTCCAGAAAAAATAATTTCTTTTTTACAACTTGACCAGGCTGGTTTTCATTTAAGCAAAATAAAATGTTTTCATATAATTTTGTGAATTGTGACCTTGTTATTTTTAACATACACCATGTAGAGTATATTGCTTTGTTGAAGGTGTATCCCGTGATGAGGAACCATGACAGTATCCTGTGATAGGCTTTTAAAAAGTTGTTTAACACTTGTTTAGAACCACTAGTTATGTTGTGCTCTAAAGGTAGTAAACTGTCATGAATAGCTGTGTAAAATAACAATTATACTTTAATTTGTGTCTAAGTGTATTTACGGATAGTCTCGTGTTCATTTACATCAATCTCTTATTTTACTAGAAACATTTTGGAAAATTTGGAGACTTTCAATTAGCAAACAGTGCTTGTGGCCTGGTGACTTATAATTGGCATGCACTAGTTTTGGAGAACAAATCCAAAATAATACAACCAATCAGAGACCAGGATGGCCATCATGGATTTGGAATTTGAAGTGCTCCAAAAATAACAACACTCCCCAAAGGGAACATTTCTAGAGGCTAGGACAGCCATCTTGAATTTAAATTCTCTACGAAAAATAACAACACTTCAGAACACTAGAGGAACATTTCTGGCAAGTCTGCTAACTTCATATGTGGTAATTGTGGAAAGTCATAAATATCTCGACCATTCAGAGGCCAGGTGGCCATTTTGATTTTGAAGTCTCGCCGAAAAATAACAACAACTCTTCAGAACCCCAGAGAAAAATGTCGGCAAATTTGGTGAATTCACAAGCAGTAAAAATAAAAATGAGTCAGCCAATCAGAGATCAGGGTGCCCACCTTGGACTTCAAATTGCTCCACAAATTAACAACACTTCTTTAAAACTGCTTGAGAAACATTTCTGGCATGTCTGGTGACTTCAGATGAAATAGTTTTGGAAACTAGAGGCTCAGTGGGCTGAGCATATTTCGCACACCTGTCATTTTGTTTTGATAAGATAAGATAAGATAAGTTTTATTTATAGTCGGCATGTTAAAATAACAATATCACGCAAGCTCTAGTGAACTTTTGACCGAAACTTTTGATGAAACTTAATACTGAACCTTCCATAGGTGCTTACCACCAAATTTCAATAAATTTGACCAAATGGTTTTAGGGAAGATTTGTTTAATTGGCCAATAACAAATAAGAATTGCCTATGACAGCCATGGAAATATTGTACATGCTAAGTGGTTTCGGGGGAGAAGATTTTATAGAAGGCACAGGCTACGAATACGACGGAAACGTATTCGTAGCCTGGGTTCTACAAGTACGACGGGCGAAAGTTGTGACTAAATGATCAACCGGTTTCCGGACATGGACATCTATTTTACGGAAATTAATCACGTATTGCTAGCATCTAGAGGCTACGAATACGACGGATTTCTCGATTTTGTTAATTTTATTGTTTTTATTTCATTAAATGATGATTTATGAATTGTTTATATAATTTTCTGTTTGTAGTTTATTTTTATTCCAATAAAATCTGATGCATTGAAAAAACTAGTCTTACAATACAGGATTAAGCCCATAGATTTCACTGGTATGAGTACTTCTCAGAGTACAACTCACACTTCCCAACACTAATTATTTTCAAAATGGTCGACGATGGTAGTGCGCTCCGTGTTGGAGCAAAGTATAATTTTTTTACAGATTTAGAGTGTGCCCTAAAATAATTCCAGCAGGATAACTACGTCCAACTTTATAAGCGTAGCTCAAGGAAGCTTGGTACGGGGTCCAAATATAAAAACATGAAAGTTGCAGAAAGTGCAGCGTTTTTTTTTTATTTATTAGGAGTTGGATTATTCCTGTATTCATGGAGGGAAACATTGTAGTTCCATTTCCAGCGGTCAACGCCCAAACACAAGGTAAAATCACATATAATATACCTTAAATAAGCAAATGATCATCACTTTGATTGCAGTTCTTCATATTAAATTCGCAGCGATGTCTTCAATCATGTTCTGTATAGCAGCAAATACATGTTTCTAGAATTTTTAAGTCATTGCAATACTATCGTAAGTCATATGATAAAACACACAAGTTTGTGCTTTTTGTTTGGAACCATCTAAGATGTATTGGACTACGTTTTGCGCCGAAAAAAACCTACTGGTGTTTTCGAAATTGCTTAAAATAACTTTAAGCATTATTAATTTAATACTTTGTATTTACCTATTGTCTTACTTGAAATTTTAAATTGTATATGATAATTCTTAAATTAAAAATATCTATGCATATGTTTTTTCTTTAAACTTTATAGTATCACAGTAATACATTTCTAAAAACAATATATTTAAGAAAACAAAAATCCGTCGTATTCGTAGCCTCTAGATGCTAGCAATACGTGATTAATTTCCGTAAAATAGGTGTCCATGTCCGGAAACCGGTTGATCATTTAGTCAAAACTTCCGCCCGTCGTACTTGTAGAACCCAGGCTACGAATACGTTTCCGTCGTATTCGTAGCCTGTGCCTTTATAGAAATCGACCAACCAGAGACCAGAATTTCCTGTCGCGACCATATTTGTCAACGGATGGGGACGAAATGAACAATTTGAATAGAGGACCTTCCATAAATGCTTCCTACCAAGTTTCGGTTCATTTGGCTAAGCAATTTAGAAGAGAAGATTAAAATGCAAAAAGTTAATGGATGACAGACGCCAAAAGCTCACGTTGCCTTTGGCAAGGTCAGCTTAAAAGCTGAAAACGTTGCAGCCCAATAGAGATTAGGGAGGCCATCTTTATTTTGAATTCCTATGAAATGTAGCATCAATTATTTAGAACCTCTAGACATGCTAGATGAACATTTCTGACAAGTCTGGTGGCTGCACATGCAGTAGTTAAGGAACAAAAGTTGAAAATGTCTCGGCTAATTAGAAGCCCTATCATGGATTATGAAACATGCCAAAAGTAACAACACTTCTTCATAACCCTAGAATAACATTTCTGGAAAATCTTCTGACTGCATATGAAGTAGTCCAGCACAGCCATCTTGGATTTCGAATCGTTATGAAAGGTAACAACACTTCTTTATGTTCCCTAGAAGAACATTTCTGGCAAGTCGGGTGACTTCACACACAGTAGTTCTGGAGAGGTGGAAAATGTCTTGACCAATAAGAGATCATAATAGTCACCTTGGATTTGAATTGCTCCAAAAAGTTTATTTGTCACCTAATTTTGATGAGTTTGTACTTGGAAGAGTTGATTGAGCATTTGATTTTGATGAATTTTAATAAATATTTGCTTGGAATTGATTGTGCTGAGAGCTTCTGGTGGTACATCGATGGATTTCCTTTATCTCTTACAGTTTCTAAGATAAATTCGACCAAAAAGTGCCAACAAGTGCCAAATTCTGAAATTTGAACTGTTTACATATTCGTCCAATTGCAATGCATTTGTTGTGTGCAAAATAATCACCTTTATGGGCTATCTTTCAGTCAATACAGATAAAGAACTATTTTTTGTAAAAAATGTTAAATGGTGTCTAAAACTGAATGGGGACTAAAAGGGACCAATACTTAAAATAGTAAAACAAGACGATTCCCAAGAATACAGTGGGTCCAGTGATTCAGTATCAAGTAAAATAATGTGTTCATATCTTCTTTTAACATACACTTGTTCAACTTTCCATTGTTATATCATGCTGTGCTCAGTGTAGCGCTTTATCAGATATCAAGAATTGAATGTAGGAAAAGTAAATACCTGTTTTCGCTTTTAACTTTCAATTAAATAAATGACACATTATAAGAGATATTATACTGGTGTCCATGGTGTTTCATAACGATTTTGAACACACGTGGACCGATTAACTCTTGATATTTGAGGATGACCATAACAATTAAATAAGTAGATCATTTGAAAATAGAAAGTCACAAAACAATTTGTGATGTTGACATACATGTCTAAGATTAAAATCAGATATTTGTTGTATCTTCATTTAATTTATTTTTTGTCTTTGACGATACACTATCAGCAGTGTTACTATTAATGTATATTGCCAAACCTGTTTAATTTCCCTCTGTTGTCCTGGTGACGATACACTATCAGCAGTGTTACTATTAATGTATATTGCCAAACCCGTTTAATTTCCCTCTGTGTCCTGGTGACGATACACTATCAGCAGTGTTACTATTAATGTATATTGCCAAACCCGTTTAATTTCCCTCTGTTGTCCTGGTGACGATACACTATCAGCAGTGTTACTATTAATGTATATTGCCAAACCCGTTTAATTTCCCTCTGTGTCCTGGTGACAATACACTATCAGCAGTGTTACTATTAATGTATATTGCCAAACCCGTTTAATTTTCCTCTGTTGTCATGGTGACAATACAATATCAGCAGTGTTACTATTAATGTATATTGCCAAACCCGTTTAATTTCCCTCTGTGTCCTGGTGACGATACACTATCAGCAGTGTTACTATTAATGTATATTGCCAAACCCGTTTAATTTCCCTCTGTTGTCATGGTGACGATACATTATCAGCAGTGTTACTATTAATGTATATTGCCAAACCCGTTTAATTTCCCTCTGTGTCCTGGTGACAATACACTATCAGCAGTGTTACTATTAATGTATATTGCCAAACCCGTTTAATTTTCCTCTGTTGTCATGGTGACAATACAATATCAGCAGTGTTACTATTAATGTATATTGCCAAACCCGTTTAATTTCCCTCTGTGTCCTGGTGACGATACACTATCAGCAGTGTTACTATTAATGTATATTGCCAAACCCGTTTAATTTTCCTCTGTTGTCATGGTGACAATACAATATCAGCAGTGTTACTATTAATGTATATTGCCAAACCCGTTTAATTTCCCTCTGTGTCCTGGTGACGATACACTATCAGCAGTGTTACTATTAATGTATATTGCCAAACCCGTTTAATTTTCCTCTGTTGTCATGGTGACAATACAATATCAGCAGTGTTACTATTAATGTATATTGCCAAACCCGTTTATTTTCCCTCTGTGTCCTGGTGACGATACACTATCAGCAGTGTTACTATTAATGTATATTGCCAAACCCGTTTAATTTCCCTCTGTGTCCTGGTGACGATACACTATCAGCAGTGTTACTATTAATGTATATTGCCAAACCCGTTTAATTTCCCTCTGTTGTCCTGGTGACGATACACTATCAGCAGTGTTACTATTAATGTATATTGCCAAACCCGTTTAATTTCCCTCTGTGTCCTGGTGACGATACACTATCAGCAGTGTTACTATTAATGTATATTGCCAAACCCGTTTAATTTTCCTCTGTTGTCATGGTGACAATACAATATCAGCAGTGTTACTATTAATGTATATTGCCAAACCCGTTTAATTTCCCTCTGTGTCCTGGTGACGATACACTATCAGCAGTGTTACTATTAACGTATATTGCCAAACCAGTTTAATTTCCCTCTGTGTCCTGGTGACGATACACTATCAGCAGTGTTACTATTAATGTATATTGCCAAACCCGTTTAATTTCCCTCTGTGTCCTGGTGACGATACACTATCAGCAGTGTTACTATTAATGTATATTGCCAAACCCATTTAATTTCCCTCTGTGTCCTGGTGACGATACACTATCAGCAGTGTTACTATTAATGTATATTGCCAAACCCGTTTAATTTCCCTCTGTGTCCTGGTGACGATACACTATCAGCAGTGTTACTATTAATGTATATTGCCAAACCCGTTTAATTTCCCTCTGTGTCCTGGTGACGATACACTATCAGCATTGTTACTATTAATGTATATTGCCTAACCCGTTTAATTTCCCTCTGTTGTCATGGTGACGATACACTTTCAGCAGTGTTACTATTAATGTATATTGCCAAACCCGTTTAATTTCCCGCTGTTGTCATGGTGACGATACACTATCAGCAGTGTTACTATTAATGTATATTGCCAAACCCGTTTAATTTCCCTCTGTGTCCTGGTGACGATACATTATCAGCAGTGTTACTATTAACGTATATTGCCAAACCCGTTTAATTTCCCTCTGTTGTCATGGTGACGATACACTATCAGCAGTGTTACTATTAACGTATATTGCCAAACAAGTTTAATTTCCCTCTGTGTCCTGGTGATGATACACTATCAGCAGTGTTACTATTAATGTATATTGCCAAACCCGTTTAATTTCCCTCTGTTGTCATGGTGACGATACACTATCAGCAGTGTTACTATTAATGTATATTGCCAAACCCGTTTAATTTCCCGCTGTGTCCTGGTGACAATACACTATCAGCAGTGTTACTATTAATGTATATTGCCAAACCCGTTTAATTTCCCTCTGTTGTCCTGGTGACGATACACTATCAGAGTGTTACTATTAATGTATATTGCCAAACCCGTTTAATTTCCCTCTGTTGTCCTGGTGACGATACACTATCAGCAGTGTTACTATTAATGTATATTGCCAAACCCGTTTAATTTCCCTCTGTTGTCCTGGTGACGATACACTATCAGCAGTGTTACTATTAATGTATATTGCCAAACCAGTTTAATTTCCCTCTGTGTCCTGGTGACGATACACTATCAGCAGTGTTACTATTAATGTATATTGCCAAACCCGTTTAATTTCCCTCTGTTGTCATGGTGACGATACACTATCAGCAGTGTTACTATTAATGTATATTGCCAAACCCGTTTAATTTCCCTCTGTGTCCTGGTGACCATACACTATCAGCAGTGTTACTATTAATGTATATTGCCAAACCCGTTTAATTTCCCTCTGTTGTCATGGTGACGATATACTATCAGCAGTGTTACTATTAATCTATATTGCCAAACCCGTTTAATTTCCCTCTGTGTCCTGGTGACGATACACTATCAGCAGTGTTACTATTAATGTATATTGCCAAACCCGTTTAATTTCCCTCTGTGTCCTGGTGACGATACACTATCAGCAGTGTTACTATTAATGTATATTGCCAAACCAGTTTAATTTCCCTCTGTGTCCTGGTGACGATACACTATCAGCAGTGTTACTATTAATGTATATTGCCAAACCCATTTAATTTCCCTCTGTGTCCTGGTGACGATACACTATCAGCAGTGTTACTATTAATGTATATTGCCAAACCAGTTTAATTTCCCTCTGTGTCCTGGTGACGATACACTATCAGCAGTGTTACTATTAATGTATATTGCCAAACCAGTTTAATTTCCCTCTGTTGTCCTGGTGACAATACAATATCAGCAGTGTTACTATTAACGTATATTGCCAAACCCGTTTAATTTCCCTCTGTGTCCTGGTGACGATACACTATCAGCAGTGTTACTATTAATGTATATTGCCAAACCCGTTTAATTTCCCTCTGTTGTCATGGTGACGATACACTATCAGCAGTGTTACTATTAATGTATATTGCCAAACCCGTTTAATTTCCCTCTGTTGTCCTGGTGACGATACACTATCAGCAGTGTTACTATTAATGTATATTGCCAAACCCGTTTAATTTCCCTCTGTTGTCCTGGTGACGATACACTATCAGCAGTGTTACTATTAATGTATATTGCCAAACCCGATTAATTTCCCTCTGTTGTCATGGTGATGATACACTATCAGCAGTGTTACTATTAATGTATATTGCCAAACCCGTTTAATTTCCCTCTGTGTCCGAGTGACGATACACTATGAGCAGTGTTGCTATTAATGTATATTGCCAAACCCGTTTAATTTTCCTTTGTGTCCTGGTGACGATATACTATCAGCAGTGTTACTATTAATGTATATTGCCAAACCCATTTAATTTCCCTCTGTGTCCTGGTGACGATACACTATCAGCAGTGTTACTATTAATGTATATTGCCAAACCCGTTTAATTTCCCTCTGTTGTCCTGGTGACGATACACTATCAGCAGTGTTGCTATTAATGTATATTGCCAAACCCGTTTAATTTTCCTTTGTGTCCTGGTGACGATATACTATCAGCAGTGTTACTATTAATGTATATTGCCAAACCCATTTAATTTTCCTTTGTGTCCTGGTGACGATATACTATCAGCAGTGTTACTATTAATGTATATTGCCAAACCCGTTTAATTTTCCTTTGTGTCCTGGTGACGATATACTATCAGCAGTGTTACTATTAATGTATATTGCCAAACCCATTTAATTTCCCTCTGTGTCATGGTGACGATACACTATCAGCAGTGTTACTATTAATGTATATTGCCAAACCCGTTTAATTTCCCTCTGTTGTCCTGGTGACGATACACTATCAGCAGTGTTACTATTAATGTATATTGCCAAACCTGTTTAATTTCCCTCTGTTGTCCTGGTGACGATACACTATCAGCAGTGTTACTATTAATGTATATTGCCAAACCCGTTTAATTTCCCTCTGTGTCCTGGTGACGATACACTATAAGCAGTGTTACTATTAATGTATATTGCCAAACCCGTTTAATTTCCCTCTGTTGTCATGGTGATGATACACTATCAGCAGTGTTACTATTAATGTATATTGCCAAACCCGTTTAATTTCCCTCTGTGTCCGGGTGACGATACACTATCAGCAGTGTTACTATTAATGTATATTGCCAAACCCGTTTAATTTCCCTCTGTGTCCTGGTGATGATACACTATCAGCAGTGTTACTATTAATGTATATTGCCAAACCCGTTTAATTTCCCTCTGTTGTCCTGGTGACAATACACTATCAGCAGTGTTACTATTAATGTATATTGCCAAACCCGTTTAATTTCTCTCTGTGTCCTGGTGACGATACACTATCAGCAGTGTTACTATTAATGTATATTGCCAAACCTGTTTAATTTCCCTCTGTGTCCTGGTGACGATACACTATCAGCAGTGTTACTATTAATGTATATTGCCAAACCCGTTTAATTTCCCTCTGTGTCCTGGTGATGATACACTATCAGCAGTGTTACTATTAATGTATATTGCCAAACCCATTTAATTTCCCTCTGTTGTCCTGGTGACGATACACTATCAGAGTGTTACTATTAATGTATATTGCCAAACCCGTTTAATTTCCCTCTGTTGTCCTGGTGACGATACACTATCAGAGTGTTACTATTAATGTATATTACCAAACCCGTTTAATTTCCCTCTGTTGTCCTGGTGACGATACACTATCAGAGTGTTACTATTAATGTATATTGCCAAACCGGTTTAATTTCCCTCTGTTGTCCTGGTGACGATACACTATCAGCAGTGTTACTATTAATGTATATTGCCAAACCCGTTTAATTTCCCTCTGTTGTCCTGGTGATGATACACTATCAGCAGTGTTACTATTAATGTATATTGCCAAACCCGTATAATTTCCCTCTGTTGTCCTGGTGACAATACACTATCAGCAGTGTTACTATTAATGTATATTGCCAAACCCGTTTAATTTCCCTCTGTTGTCCTGGTGACGATACACTATCAGCAGTGTTACTATTAATGTATATTGCCAAACCCGTTTAATTTCCCTCTGTTGTCCTGGAGACGATACACTATCAGCAGTGTTACTATTAATGTATATTGCCAAACCCGTTTAATTTCCCTCTGTGTCCTGGTGACGATACACTATCAGCAGTGTTACTATTAATGTATATTGCCAAACCCGATTAATTTCCCTCTGTTGTCATGGTGATGATACACTATCAGCAGTGTTACTATTAATGTATATTGCCAAACCCGTTTAATTTCCCTCTGTGTCCGAGTGACGATACACTATGAGCAGTGTTGCTATTAATGTATATTGCCAAACCCGTTTAATTTTCCTTTGTGTCCTGGTGACGATATACTATCAGCAGTGTTACTATTAATGTATATTGCCAAACCCATTTAATTTCCCTCTGTGTCCTGGTGACGATACACTATCAGCAGTGTTACTATTAATCTATATTGCCAAACCCGTTTAATTTCCCTCTGTTGTCATGGTGACGATACACTATCAGCAGTGTTACTATTAATGTATATTGCCAAACCCGTTTAATTTCCCTCTGTTGTCCTGGTGACGATACACTATCAGCAGTGTTACTATTAATGTATATTGCCAAACCTGTTTAATTTCCCTCTGTGTCCTGGTGACGATACACTATCAGCAGTGTTACTATTAATGTATATTGCCAAACCCGTTTAATTTTCCTCTGTCGTCCTGGTGACGATACACTATCAGCAGTGTTACTATTGCCAAACCTGTTTAATTTCCCTCTGTGTCCTGGTGACGATATACTATCAGCAGTGTTACTATTAATCTATATTGCCAAACCCGTTTAATTTCCCTCTGTGTCATGGTGACGATACACTATCAGCAGTGTTACTATTAATGTATATTGCCAAACCCGTTTAATTTCCCTCTGTGTCCTGGTGACGATATACTATCAGCAGTGTTACTATTAATCTATATTGCCAAACCCGTTTAATTTCCCTCTGTGTCATGGTGACGATACACTATCAGCAGTGTTACTATTAATGTATATTGCCAAACCCGTTTCATTTCCCTCTGTTGTCATGGTGACGATACACTATCAGCAGTGTTACTATTAATGTATATTGCCAAACCCGTTTAATTTCCCTCTGTTGTCATGGTGACGATACACTATCAGCAGTGTTACTATTAATGTATATTGCCAAACCCGTTTAATTTTCCTCTGTTGTCCTGGTGACGATACACTATCAGCAGTGTTACTATTAATGTATATTGCCAAACCCGTTTAATTTCCCTCTGTTGTCATGGTGATGATACACTATCAGAGTGTTACTATTAATGTATATTGCCAAACCCGATTAATTTCCCTCTGTTGTCCTGGTGACGATACACTATCAGCAGTGTTACTATTAATGTATATTGCCAAACCCGTTTAATTTCCCTCTGTTGTCCTGGTGACGATACACTATCAGCAGTGTTACTATTAATGTATATTGCCAAACCCGTTTAATTTCCCTCTGTGTCCTGGTGACGATACACTATCAGCAGTGTTACTATTAATGTATATTGCCAAACCCGTTTAATTTCCCTCTGTGTCCTGATGACGATACACTATCAGCAGTGTTACTATTAATGTATATTGCCAAACCCGTTTAATTTCCCTCTGTTGTCCTGGTGACGATACACTATCAGCAGTGTTACTATTAATGTATATTGCCAAACCTGTTTAATTTCCCTCTGTGTCCTGGTGACGATACACTATCAGCAGTGTTACTATTAATGTATATTGCCAAACCCGTTTAATTTCCCTCTGTGTCCTGGTGACGATACACTATCAGCAGTGTTACTATTGCCAAACCCGTTTAATTTCCCTCTGCTGTCCTGGTGACGATACACTATCAGCAGTGTTACTATTAATGTATATTGCCAAACCCGTTTAATTTCCCTCTGTTGTCCTGGTGACGATACACTATCAGCAGTGTTACTATTAATGTATATTGCCAAACCCGTTTAATTTCCCTCTGTTGTCATGGTGACGATACACTATCAGCAGTGTTACTATTAATGTATATTGCCAAACCCGTTTAATTTCCCTCTGTGTCATGGTGACGATACACTATCAGCAGTGTTACTATTAATGTATATTGCCAAACCCGCTTAATTTCCCTCTGTTGTCATGGTGACGATACACTATCAGCAGTGTTACTATTAATGTATATTGCCAAACCCGTTTAATTTCCCTCTGTGTCATGGTGACGATACACTATCAGCAGTGTTACTATTAATGTATATTGCCAAACCCGTTTAATTTCCCTCTGTGTCCTGGTGACGATATACTATCAGCAGTGTTACTATTAATCTATATTGCCAAACCCGTTTAATTTCCCTCTGTGTCATGGTGACGATACACTATCAGCAGTGTTACTATTAATGTATATTGCCAAACCCGTTTAATTTCCCTCTGCTGTCATGGTGACGATACACTATCAGCAGTGTTACTATTAATGTATATTGCCAAACCCGTTTAATTTTCCTCTGTTGTCCTGGTGACGATACACTATCAGCAGTGTTACTATTAATGTATATTGCCAAACCCGTTTAATTTCCCTCTGTGTCCTGGTGACGATACACTATCAGCAGTGTTACTATTAATGTATATTGCCAAACCCGTTTAATTTCCCTCTGTTGTCCTGGTGACGATACACTATCAGCAGTGTTACTATTAATGTATATTGCCAAACCTGTTTAATTTCCCTCTGTGTCCTGGTGACGATACACTATCAGCAGTGTTACTATTAATGTATATTGCCAAACCCGTTTAATTTCCCTCTGTGTCCTGGTGACGATACACTATCAGCAGTGTTACTATTGCCAAACCCGTTTAATTTCCCTCTGCTGTCCTGGTGACGATACACTATCAGCAGTGTTACTATTAATGTATATTGCCAAACCCGTTTAATTTCCCTCTGTTGTCCTGGTGACGATACACTATCAGCAGTGTTACTATTAATGTATATTGCCAAACCCGTTTAATTTCCCTCTGTTGTCATGGTGACGATACACTATCAGCAGTGTTACTATTAATGTATATTGCCAAACCCGTTTAATTTCCCTCTGTGTCATGGTGACGATACACTATCAGCAGTGTTACTATTAATGTATATTGCCAAACCCGCTTAATTTCCCTCTGTTGTCATGGTGACGATACACTATCAGCAGTGTTACTATTAATGTATATTGCCAAACCCGTTTAATTTCCCTCTGTGTCATGGTGACGATACACTATCAGCAGTGTTACTATTAATGTATATTGCCAAACCCGTTTAATTTCCCTCTGTGTCCTGGTGACGATATACTATCAGCAGTGTTACTATTAATCTATATTGCCAAACCCGTTTAATTTCCCTCTGTGTCATGGTGACGATACACTATCAGCAGTGTTACTATTAATGTATATTGCCAAACCCGTTTAATTTCCCTCTGCTGTCATGGTGACGATACACTATCAGCAGTGTTACTATTAATGTATATTGCCAAACCCGTTTAATTTTCCTCTGTTGTCCTGGTGACGATACACTATCAGCAGTGTTACTATTAATGTATATTGCCAAACCCGTTTAATTTCCCTCTGTGTCCTGGTGACGATACACTATCAGCAGTGTTACTATTAATGTATATTGCCAAACCCGTTTAATTTTCCTCTGTTGTCCTGGTGACGATACACTATCAGCAGTGTTACTATTGCCAAACCTGTTTAATTTCCCTCTGTGTCCTGGTGACGATACACTATCAGCAGTGTTACTATTAATGTATATTGCCAAACCCGTTTAATTTCCCTCTGTGTCCTGGTGACGATACACTATCAGCAGTGTTACTATTAATGTATATTGCCAAACCCGTTTAATTTCCCTCTGTGTCCTGATGACGATACACTATCAGCAGTGTTACTATTAATGTATATTGCCAAACCCGTTTAATTTCCCTCTGTTGTCCTGGTGACGATACACTATCAGCAGTGTTACTATTGCCAAACCCGTTTAATTTCCCTCTGCTGTCCTGGTGACGATACACTATCAGCAGTGTTACTATTAATGTATATTGCCAAACCCGTTTAATTTCCCTCTGTTGTCCTGGTGACGATACACTATCAGCAGTGTTACTATTAATGTATATTGCCAAACCCGTTTAATTTCCCTCTGTGTCCTGGTGACGATACACTATCAGCAGTGTTACTATTAATGTATATTGCCAAACCCGTTTAATTTCCCTCTGTGTCCTGGTGACGATACACTATCAGCAGTGTTACTATTAATGTATATTGCCAAACCCACTTAATTTCCCTCTGTTGTCATGGTGACGATACACTATCAGCAGTGTTACTATTAATGTATATTGCCAAACCCGTTTAATTTCCCTCTGTGTCCTGGTGACGATACACTATCAGCAGTGTTACTATTAATGTATATTGCCAAACCCGTTTAATTTCCCTCTGTTGTCCTGGTGACGATACACTATCAGCAGTGTTACTATTAATGTATATTGCCAAACCCGTTTAATTTCCCTCTGTTGTCATGGTGACGATACACTATCAGCAGTGTTACTATTAATGTATATTGCCAAACCCGTTTAATTTCCCTCTGTGTCATGGTGACGATACACTATCAGCAGTGTTACTATTAATGTATATTGCCAAACCCGCTTAATTTCCCTCTGTTGTCATGGTGACGATACACTATCAGCAGTGTTACTATTAATGTATATTGCCAAACCCGTTTAATTTCCCTCTGTGTCATGGTGACGATACACTATCAGCAGTGTTACTATTAATGTATATTGCCAAACCCGTTTAATTTCCCTCTGTGTCCTGGTGACGATATACTATCAGCAGTGTTACTATTAATCTATATTGCCAAACCCGTTTAATTTCCCTCTGTGTCATGGTGACGATACACTATCAGCAGTGTTACTATTAATGTATATTGCCAAACCCGTTTAATTTCCCTCTGCTGTCATGGTGACGATACACTATCAGCAGTGTTACTATTAATGTATATTGCCAAACCCGTTTAATTTTCCTCTGTTGTCCTGGTGACGATACACTATCAGCAGTGTTACTATTAATGTATATTGCCAAACCCGTTTAATTTCCCTCTGTGTCCTGGTGACGATACACTATCAGCAGTGCTACTATTAATGTATATTGCCAAACCCGTTTAATTTTCCTCTGTTGTCCTGGTGACGATACACTATCAGCAGTGTTACTATTGCCAAACCTGTTTAATTTCCCTCTGTGTCCTGGTGACGATACACTATCAGCAGTGTTACTATTAATGTATATTGCCAAACCCGTTTAATTTCCCTCTGTGTCCTGGTGACGATACACTATCAGCAGTGTTACTATTAATGTATATTGCCAAACCCGTTTAATTTCCCTCTGTGTCCTGATGACGATACACTATCAGCAGTGTTACTATTAATGTATATTGCCAAACCCGTTTAATTTCCCTCTGTTGTCCTGGTGACGATACACTATCAGCAGTGTTACTATTGCCAAACCCGTTTAATTTCCCTCTGCTGTCCTGGTGACGATACACTATCAGCAGTGTTACTATTAATGTATATTGCCAAACCCGTTTAATTTCCCTCTGTTGTCCTGGTGACGATACACTATCAGCAGTGTTACTATTAATGTATATTGCCAAACCCGTTTAATTTCCCTCTGTGTCCTGGTGACGATACACTATCAGCAGTGTTACTATTAATGTATATTGCCAAACCCGTTTAATTTCCCTCTGTGTCCTGGTGACGATACACTATCAGCAGTGTTACTATTAATGTATATTGCCAAACCCACTTAATTTCCCTCTGTTGTCATGGTGACGATACACTATCAGCAGTGTTACTATTAATGTATATTGCCAAACCCGTTTAATTTCCCTCTGTGTCCTGGTGACGATACACTATCAGCAGTGTTACTATTAATGTATATTGCCAAACCCGTTTAATTTCCCTCTGTTGTCATGGTGACGATACACTATCAGCAGTGTTACTATTAATGTATATTGCCAAACCCGTTTAATTTCCCTCTGTGTCCTGGTGACGATACACTATCAGCAGTGTTACTATTAATGTATATTGCCAAACCCATTTAATTTCCCTCTGTTGTCCTGGTGACGATACACTATCAGCAGTGTTACTATTAATGTATATTGCCAAACCCGTTTAATTTCCCTCTGTTGTCCTGGTGACGATTCACTATCAGCAGTGTTACTATTAATGTATATTGCCAAACCCGTTTAATTTCCCTCTGTTGTCCTGGTGACGATACACTATCAGCAGTGTTACTATTGCCAAACCTGTTTAATTTCCCTCTGTGTCCTGGTGACGATACAATATCAGCAGTGTTACTATTAATGTATATTGCTAAAACTGAATGGGGACTAAAAGGGACCAATACTTAAAATAGTAAAACAAGACGATTCCCAAGAATACAGTGGGTCCAGTGATTCAGTATCAAGTAAAATAATGTGTTCATATCTTCTTTTAACATACATTTGTTCAACTTTCCATTGTTATATCATGCTGTTCTCAGTGTAGTGCTTTATCAGATATCAATAATTGAATGTAGGAAGTGTAAATACCTGTTTTCGCTTTTAACTTTCAATTAAATAAATGACACATTATAAGAGATATTATTCTGGTGTCCATGCGATTTCACAACGATTTTGAACACACGTGGACAGATTAACTCTTTGATATTTGAGGATGACCATAACAATTAAATAAGTAGATCATTTGAAAATAGAAAGTCACAAAACAATTTGTGATGTTGACATACATGTATAAGATTAAAATCAGATATTTGTTGTATCTTCATTTTATTTATTTCGTGTCCTGGTGACGACACACTATCAGCAGTGATGTAACATTGTGTGATCATGTTTGTCAGTTACTTGTGTGATCACTATCAGCAGTGATGTAACATTGTGTGATCATGTTTGTCAGTTACTTGTTGAAGGTCAGTAGTTCTTCCAGTTAATCTGTGATCATGTTTGTCAGTGACTTGTTGAAGGTCAGTAGTTCTTCCAGTTAATCTGTGATCATGTTTGTCAGTTACTTGTTGAAGGTCAGTAGTTCTTCCAGTTAATCTGTGATCATGTTTGTCAGTTACTTGTTGAAAGTCAGTAGTTCTTCCAGTTAATCTGTGATCATGTTTGTCAGTTACTTGTTGAAGGTCAGTAGTTCTTCCAGTTAATCTGATCCTCCAATAAAACTTACTGCCATAATAAACTTAAATGTTGTTGAATTAATATTTGTTTGTTTTATTATAAACTTTGTCTACTATACATTATAGTCAACGTTGAAAGATGAAGCACAATCTTGTACAAACTGACTACTAGTACATGTACTTGTATATGATAGGAGAAATGTAACATTTGTCAATTTATTAAGAGGGTTTCATATATGAAAAGATTATTTTTTTTTGCAAACAGTCAACTATTGACTGTCTATTTGTGAATCTTAAAACTTACATGGTATATTTCATTGTTGATTGAAAGATAGATTTGCATTGCATATTTTGGTTTCTGTGTTTGGCTTTATGAAACAGTGAACGATCCAGCAATAATACAGAAGTATGCACTTTTAATCATTTCACACAAATACTTAGTATAAAGATTTGTGGGATTATTGACCATCACTTTAACTTTCTTTAGTTTCTTCTAAAACAAAATCTCAAAATCGTCCAGGCAACCTGCTTATAGTGTTTCAAGACAACAAGACCAGGGTTGCTAACAACACTGACCACATTTTAATTGTTGCATTTTAGGAAAAGACTAAATATGTATGTGTACAATCTGTACCTATATATAACATAATGCAGGTGAACAGTATGGTTAATCACTGGGGTTACACATTACATACATGTAAATTTGTGGGAAATGACTATGGCTTACACACTGAAATCTGTTAAATCCTTTTCAAAATAGTAGAGGTGTACATCGCTATGAGAAGAAAGTTTAAACAGTGAAAGTAAAAACTTCCATCAATATTAATGAACAATCACCTCTCAACTCAAATCATTGAACACAACAAAAAACATGACATATGATGTTGGAAATTCATGTCCAGAATTGGGACAGACACAAAATGTGGCTGTGTTAAACCTGGTTAATGGGATCCCAACCACCCCATTTTGATAATAGGATCTGCAATGGCAATACAGATATAAACAAACAATTAAAAAACTGTAAACATGACACATCAATCTTTTTTTAAACAAACAGGTCAAATCTGTCCAAAATAGGTGGACAGTCTTAATGTGCATGCAATCATTATGAAAAAGTTGAATATTGTGGAAAAAATCTGCTACAACTGCAGATTACACAAACTGAGTACTCTCTACAGCAAGGTATCATAAAAATTAGTAAGTTCCACACATGGATTTTTTTTTAAATTGACAGCTATGCCTGCATGATACGACCACAGCAAGTCGACACATAGCTTGGGCTTCTTCCTTCACCAGTTTAACTCTAAAACCATAACTGATAGAAGGAATCTACAATACAGGTATACTACCAGAAATCTTTGTCACAATCAATTTAAGAAAAAAAAAAACATTATAATTAGATGAAAAATATAAATTGTGTATTTCTCCAAATTTCAGACTTTGTGCCTCTTTAGGCACATTTGAAAATTACAATAGGTTATTATCTTTATCGGCTAAAATATCTCACACATTAGCAACAGCAACAAAAAAAACTCCCAAAAAACTGCATTAAAATTGGATGAAAAATAAAAAAGTTCAAATTTTGAAATTCTATGCATTTTTCTGAAAGGGATTTTCCAAATGGATTCATTAAAAAAACAGATAAACACTGATTCTAACATGACGTCCTTCTTTCGCTTTGTGAACAAACTAGCCATTTATCTATTGGGTAGGTGTAATCTCATTAGCACATGCGCCGATGCATGTGACCGACTTTTCCATCGTAAATGTACATGTTGATGAATTATCGTCTGCTCGAATTTGGCAGCTTAAATTGTGTGCAACATTGTCTGCAAACATAAATATAAATTACTGTCTTCCAATCAAAGTATACTACCGTATTTGTACTCTTAGACATATCAGAATCGAAATAATTCATGGAAGCCAGAATGTGTTTTGAGTTTTAACATGGAATGACAGACCCATAACATAATATGACCCACAAATTTTTGCAATAAATTTGTTCAAATCTGTCCAAAATAGTTTGAATAATGTTGATAAAAACTGTTGCAGGTACAGATTACACAAAATATGTACCCTCAAAGTGTTTCAGACAGACAGAGAAATCAGTTCCTAGATGTGCAGTTGCCCCTGGCGAAGCAGGTAATTATTTATGAACATTTTCATTATTCTCAATTAAAACAATTATCTTGTCATATAAGAACTAGGACATCTCCAAGACTGGTAAATTGAACATACCATATACCTAGCTATACATGACTATTTCCCAGAGAACCCAGAACCTTGTATAGCCATGTTGAACTTTACCTGCATACATGTAATGCAAAGTGAGCAGTTTTCCAACTATATCATTGTGAGAACAAGTTACGTCTGATAAGATGATGATGGCATCTGCTTTGTACTAGACGAACAAGTAAACATGTCGCTCCACTCAGACACATTATTCAGACTCAAGCTAGCCGCTGTTTTCTCTTGCTCCTTAATGATGCATGTTTAGCAGGGAAACAGTCAATACAAATTTGATACGCCTTGGTTTGACCTGGCTGGGCTCCAACAGGCAAGCACGCTAACCATTACACCACCAATGAAAAGGTAACCATTTTAAATTACTGATTGGCAGATTAAAATTGATTAATTGGCTTTAGAGAAGATTATGTGAAAATTTTGTCAAGATGAAGTAAGAAGAAGAGCAGAAGACCACATTGCAATACTATTACAAGTAAATACTGTGTGTAGAGTACAATTTATAGAGAGAAAACAAACACTAGCTTTTATCTTCAATTTATATGAATAAAATGTGAATGTACATTGTGAAATCTGATAAAAAAAAATCTCTATCCAATTATTGGAATCATTTTCATGACGATGACAAACATGTTATAAAACAAGATAATATACTATCCTAAGGATTTCAATGAATTCTAAAAATGTAGAGGAAACAATAAAACATTTACATTCATGTCTGATAATTAACATTTCATTCACTAAAACAAAATATAATTAGATCCAGAAAGATTGAAAAGTCTTAATAAACATGCTGAAGAAATCTTACAGTACAAATTGTTTTGAAACAATTTTATACTATGCAAGCACAAGGGTTTGTTTAAAAACTTCTTGATATAGAATACACTACAATAAAGATATAAATATTTTGGCATTAATTCATGAATCATTTTCTTTATACCTAAAAACGATACATTTCATTTATTTGATGTTTTTGGTGTTAGTCAGTAATTGTCGTCCATTTTTAAAGAGAGCACACTATTCAATCTTTTTGCAATGCATTGTCCATTCAAAATAGTAGATTACCTCCCTTCATATTGTCAGGTTTCTGTTGCACATGTGATATTTAATATCACTTGATCACAACAGGACAACTTAATTAAAACACAAAGGACAACAGCCTTCAAAGACTATTCTGCTGATTTTTATTACATTTTCTATTATTTCTGCATTTTATGTTCAATAATAATTGGTGACATTTTATGTTCGTCACTGAAAAAGCACCAATTATTGGCTAAAAGGTTGCCAAGCGCTTTTTAAAAGTTTATAATAATTTTATATAAACCATTGTTAAAATATGTGTGTATAAATTTTTAAATTGTAAATATGAACTTGCATGTTAACCCTTCGCAAGTTGAAAACAATTAATTATTTCTATAAATATCATACAGAAGGGAAGTAACCTTACATATCAACAGATTATATCACATCATAAACAGAAGGAATATTGATAAGTACACACAATCTGAATCTCTATACAGTGAAACCTGTCTTAACTGAACTTCCTGGGGACAAGATTTTGTGTTCAGAATAAACAGTTTTTTGGTTTATACAGGTTAAATTAACAAAGAATTGCTACATTAAGACTTTATTTAATGTTTGGTTTAGACAGGATTTGGTTCAGACAAGTTTCACTGTATGTATAAATAAATAAACTGATGATAAACAGGATTTTAGTACATGATATCTTCTCATTTGTTATCCTATATATAGACATGCAATCATCAAATAAGAATTAAATAAGTAGACTTTGTATGTAAAGTGGAAACTGCCAAGGGAAGTTACTCTGTATTAAATATTCAAGATCTCAAGTTATTAGCTTTGGCACATTTATATGATGAATGATACAGTATTGAACACTATATAAACAAAAACAATCAATAACAACAACATGATGTAGAAGTGCATAACATCTTAAACCACCGGAATAAACAAACAATTCATATCATCCTTAACATCATTATCTCACTTTTATGCTTGTCTAAAAAAAAATATTTTTGAGGATTCTTCAGAAAAGTTCAAAATCTATTATTTTGCCTCTTCTATTATCTTGATATAATGGTATTTACATTACAATGTTTGTGTTGACATGGTGATTTGATCTATTGAATTAAATTAGGATTAGGTTTATTATTGTTTAGCCTTAATTTTAATATTCAATCAAATTGCAGGATATATTCAGAAACCACCTTTTATAAAAAAAAAATGTCAGATTTAGTACATCTGATAAAATGCCAGATCTCCATGGTAACATGTTGAATATGTAAACCTAATGTCAATAACACAATGAGTCTTCACAGTGAGGAGTGGTGATATTAAACATAACTGACAAATGGTATTTCAAACCTCTTGTTATATATCTTATCAGCTTAAGATGTAAGGCATTACATGTCCACACCAGAAACCATTACATTTATTTACATCTAAAAGAAAACTGCCTACAACCTATTTAAACATACACTAAAGGGCTGACATGATCTTTTATTGCTCACCTAGTTATTCATGAACAGTTTGTGTTCAATCAAGTCTCAAACTTTTATATTTTATTTACTTTCACTCTCTTAAACTTCTTCTGTCCATTTTCGTTTTCTGATCAAACAAAACCCAAATTTGTAGAAGATCATCTAATAAACACTCTGTATTAGCCCCATAGCTTCTGAGAACCAGAGGCTCTCAAGAGCCTGTATCGTTCACCTGGTTATAAAAAGAATCAATTGGTCCTATGTAAAAACTATGTCCTGCAGTGGTAGTCATCTTGGAATTCCGATCAACATAAAAAACACGAAGTTTGTAAAGGACCTTCTAATGATTGATGCAGTTTAGGTTCAATCAGTGCAATAGCTTCAGAGAAGAAAATATTTCTGTATTTTTCCATATGGTCCTGTGTTAATACTATGACCTGTGGTGGCAGCCATCTTGGATTTTGGATCGGCATAAAAAACCCAAACTTTTTAGAGGACCTTCAAATGATCATTCCTGGGCAGTTTGGTTTCAATTGTCCAAGTGGTTTCAGAGAAGAAACGTCTTGAAACATTTTTCCCATAGGGTCCAATGTTAAACTAAGTCCTGCCGTAGCCACTATTTTGAATTTCATATCGGAACAAAAAACCTAAACTTTGTAGAGGACCATCCAATGAACATTCATGTACAGTTTAGCTTTAATCATATTGGTAGTTTCTGAAAAGATGGCATTTGAACATTTTCCCATAGGGTTCAATGTTAATCTATTTCCTGCGGTGGCAGCCATCTTGGATTTTCGATCGGCATAAAAAACCCAAACTTTGTAGAGGACCTTCCAATGATCATTCCTGGGTAGTTTGGTTTCAATTGTCCAAGTGGTTTCAGACAAGAAACGTTTTGAAACATTTTTCACATAGGGTTCAATGTTAAACTAAATCCTGCCGTAGCCGCCATTTTGAATTTCATATCGAAACAAAAAACCTACTGTTTGTAGAGGACCATCCAATGAACAGTCATGTACAGTTTGGCTTTAATCATATTGGTAGTTTCTGAGAAGAAGGCATTTGAACATTTTCCCATAGGGTCCAATGTTAATCTATTTCCTGCAGTGGCAGCCATCTTGGATTTTCAATCGGCATAAAAAACCTAAATTTTGTAGAGGACCTTCCAATGATCATTCCTGGGCAGTTTGGTTTAAATTGTCCAAGTGGTTTCAGAGAGGAAGCATTTTGAGACACTTTTCCCATAGATTCCAATGTTAAACTAAGTCCTGCTGTAGCCGCCATCTTCCATTTTATATCGGAACAAATAACCTAAACTTTGTATAGGACCATCCAATGAACATTCCCGTCTAGTTAGATTCAGTCTGATTTGTAGATTCTGAGAAGAAGGCATTTGAACATTCCCCATAGGGTCCAATGTTAATCTATGTCCTGTGGTGGAAGCCATCTTGGAATTCCGATCGGCATAAAAAACCCAAACTTTGTAGAGAACCTTCCAATGATCATTCCTGGGCAGCTTGGTTTCAATTGTCCAAGTGGTTTCAGAGAAGAAGCGTTTTGAAACATTTTTCCCATAGGGTCCAATGTTAAACTAAGTCCTGCCGTAGCTGCCATTTTGAATTTCATATCGGAACAAAAAAACCTACATTTTGTAGAGAACCATCCAATGAACATTCATGTAT
Source organism: Bathymodiolus septemdierum (assembly GCA_963383655.1). Classification (NCBI taxonomy): domain Eukaryota; kingdom Metazoa; phylum Mollusca; class Bivalvia; order Mytilida; family Modiolidae; genus Bathymodiolus; species Bathymodiolus septemdierum. The sequence continues at coordinate 105,561,155 of OY726520.1, forward strand.
AGTTTGGCTTTAATCATATTTGTAGTTTCTGAGAAGGAGGCATTTGAACATTTTCCCATAGGGTCCAATGTTAATCTATGCCCTGCGGTGATGGCCATCTTGGATTTCGGATCGGCATAAAAAAACAGAAACTTTGTAGAGGACCTTTCAATGATCATTCCTGGGCAGTTTGGTTTCAATTGTCCAAGTGGTTTCAGAGAAGAAGCATTTTGAAACATTTTTCCCATGGGGTCCAATGTAAAACTAAGTCCTGCCATAGCTGCCATTTTGAATTTCATATCGGAACAAAAAACGTAAAGTTTGTAGAGGACCATCCAATGAACATTCATGTATAGTTTGGCTTTAATCATATTGGTAGTTTCTGAGAAGGAGGCATTTGAACATTTTCCCATAGGGTCCAATGTTAATCTATGTCCTGCGGTGGTGGCCATCTTGGATTTCCGATCGGCATAAAAAACAGAAACTTGGTAAAGGACATTCCAATGATCATTGATTTACAGTTTGGGTTCAGTCAGTTCATTAGTTTCAGAGAAGAAGATCTTTGAAATTTCAGCCAATCAGAGCATATTATTGGCCCTGGCAGACATGTTGAATATCTGACTGGAAAGAAAAACAGAAACCATCCAAGGAACATTCCTGCTAAGCTTGGTTCCAATTGGCCCAGTGGTTTCGGAGAAGAAGCTTGAAATGCGAAAAGTTTACAGACGACGGACGCCAAGTGATGGCAATAGTTCACCTGGACATCCAGGTGAACTAAAAAAAGACATTTGAAATTTTGTTGGGAGGTCAATGTTAATCCAAGTTCTGGGGAGGCAGCCATTTTGTATTTGCAATCGGAACAAAAATATAAACTTTGTAGGAATAACAAATGAACATTGCTACCAAGATTGGTTGGATTGACCAAGTGGTTTCAGAGTAGAATATTGAAATGTAAAAGATCTGGGATCAAAACGAAGGACACAAAATAATGACAATAATTCACATGACCAATTGGATCAGGTGAGTTACAAAATAATCTGGAATTGAACAAAACAAATAGGTATTACCTTACTAGAATAATATTAATATTGCTACATGGAATCTTGTAAATAAGTAAAATAACGAATCCAATTAAATTATCTATTTATACATTCTTATCAATGTATTGGTCAACAATAATATTTTCATGAACAAATAATCTTACACACCTTTCTTGTTTGTATGTACCAGAAAAATCTTAACTACATATATGATGTAACAATATGATTTGTAAATATAAAATACAATGACAAAAACATAGATCAAATCTCACAGATGTCATGAAGTTGTCAGCAAGTTGTCACTTATACTATGCAAATTTAACACAATTCATTCCAACATGCTGGAGTTAAAACATTGATCGTGTACTACATATTATCTCACCCTGTAATTTACAATTAATTAGACCTTTACCTTGCACATGTCTAACATGTCTTCGAGGCCAAATAATTTCATGGTTCATACAGATTTTTTTTGCACTTGAAAATCCCATTCATTCAATTCTTGCAAGTGCAAAAAATATGTGTATTACTTTTAAAAACCATGTTTACTGTATAAAGAGATTTATCCTTTACCACATCAGCATTAATTAAACTTATTTTTTATACCAATTTTTTTGTGTATTCAAAAGACAAGTCAAAAACTTTGTATTTATCACAAACAATATAACTTGGTATGTATAATAATATAAGTTTCTAGACCTGATTCTAGCTTGTTTTCTTTTATATGGTAAATCTACCTTGATTGTGTTCTGGTAATAAATGATTTGTTTACAACAAGTCAAAAATTGCTCTGTGTCATAAACTACAAAATTTTCAATCCACACTCAATATGCATATATATTTTTACCTAAAATTAATATTACATAATGGATTTATCTGTCATGGAAATCAGATTGTCAGAGCAAATACCAATGTCAACAGGATTATTATCTCCCTTTAAATATTTTGGCCTCCAAAATATCTCCATATTACAAATATGTGTAAAATGGGGATCACACTGATATAGGTCTGCATAAACATTATGCAGTAAAAAAAAACTTATTCTGAAACAGTTATTCTATCAGAAATATACAGGAAAAAGAAAAATCATATTTGCCCATCAAAAAATAAAATCAATTATTTAGCTCAATATTTGTTTGTATGCTTAAAACTAAAATGAATGACTTATTTAAAGTCTTCAAAAATATAGATATTCAATGACACATAAGTCTCCATGGTCCTGTAATTGTTCACCAAGTAAACAGTTGTCTTCAGTATGTTCAATAGGAGAAATTGTCAGTATAAGTTATTATACACAGAGCTCCAGATAAGCTGCATTTTTGCGTGATTACGCAAATAAAATTAACAAAAACCCAATTTTTCTATTTCCTTTGCGTTGTTGAACCCAATTCCATCCAGATATAACCCGATTCTTCGTTTAACGAGTGCTTACTTCACTCATTCATTTTTATGTAGTTGCATAATTAAAGCATATCGTATGATTTCTGTTGCGTGACATTTTACTTTCTCTTTCACTCGTCAACACTCGTAATATTACATATCTCCCGCGGTTTGCCAATGTATAGTTCTGATGGGATCCGTTACTTCTATCTAAGGGTGTGAGGAGTTCCAAATATTCACTCCACTTAAGGTGCTCCGCAGAATTCGGAGGAAATAAATTCTGGTTCCCTGCTAGAATTTAGTCTTGTTTGCCTTGAAATTAATTTGGTAGCAGTTTCAGTCTATTATTATGAATCGTCGAGGGAGGAAGAAAGCCCCTTTACGGGCGAATTATTCTATCACTAATTATTTAAAGACAGATTCAAAAGCCATGGTTACTCGAATTTTAGATACGCTGATTGAAAATGCTGTAAATCATAGTAAGATTGTTGCAACAGAAATCATTGACGATATTTTGAAAGGGGCAGTAAAAACTGACAATAATTCAACGAAACGGAAACATTCAGTCACAGACAAAACTTTTGTCACTTGGAAAGAAAAATTTCCATGACTATGTAAAGTAGAGAAAAACGGTATTCCATATTTGCAATGCACAGAATGCATATCAGCTGCTTTCAAGGGTATTAAAATCAGTAGTGTGTGGGGACATGAGGGTACCCCCAACTTCCAGTTTTCTGCAGTAACTCGACATAACGGGATAGTCTATTTATTTTAACGGGAATGCGGGACAAGACCCCCTCTCAGGATTTTTTCTTTATGTATCATCTACACCAATGAAAAATATTGAAAGAATACAGTATAATGTACATCAGGAGAATAAAACTGGATGTATACATTTTCAATGCCTGATATACCTGCAACAAAAAAACAATGCATGTCATGTACAGAGAGTAAAAAACCCAATTCAATTTATTCATGGTGTGTAAAAAAACCAATTGAATCTTATTCTGGTGAGTGAAAAATTTGAAGTAAAGCATTTAAAAAATAGATCACCCAATGGAAATGCTAAACAGGTGAGTTAAAAACCCAATTTAAGAAACCTTATCTGGAGCTCTGATACATAACAAATTATACCTTAACAACATAAAGTACATCCTAGTTAACAACAAAATTGCTATTAATGTCCTTAATTGAACCAAATAACAAACAATTATAAAAGTAGGCATTAAAACAAGGGAGATAACTCGTATCATGTCTATTAAATGATATATTTATTACAAATTTATCATTCTGAAGACAGCTCTTAAGGAAAGATTATTATTTTATATGAAACATCAAATCATAAATTAATTTGCATAATGGATAAAAATAAGCAAAATGACAAATACTGCACAGAAAAAACCACCACACTACACATTGAACAATTCATCATGATAACAGTTCAAATTTTCGGTAAATTCCTACATGAAATTTGAAGAAATCTCCATTTATAGTAATGGTACTCTTCTACTCCAGTGGATTCACAGGAAAAGAATGAGGAACGACCAAATGACGTCAACTAATATTGGATTGATAACTTCCAATTTGACAAATATTTGAGGATTAAAAAAAACCCAGCACATTACATTTGGATTTGACAATGATCACAAGTATATTCATCACGATATGTTTCAGAAATAACAATTAAGATGAATGAGAAGGCAAAAAATACCATTATATGGTCAAATGAAATGATCAGATCATGAGAAGAGGATTTTCTAGTCAAATGAAATATGGGCATAATATTTTCAAAATCTCTCGTTCATTGTTCCTATCTCATAGCACTAAAGTCATACATTCCATACAATTCTATTTATAAACAGTATTTATTTACAAATTTACAAAAGTTAAAATCCAGCCCTCATCATCTTTCTGTTGTCGCTCGAGATTTCTTTTCCGAGGGTTCTCCTTCTTCTTTATCTTCATCACTGTCTCCCGAAATTGTTCGTTTCCTAGGTGATGAGGGTTCTGTTTTAACATTTTTTTGTTGAAATAATCGTAAAGCTTCTGCTTGTGAGGCAGGAATTAGAAGGTTCTGTAAATTCAGAGATGTTGGTGTCAATCCACTGTAAAGACAACATTTGAAACATTATTATTTACAATCCACTGTAGACAACATTTTAAACATTATCATTTACAATCCACTGTAAAGACAACATTTTAAACATTATTATTTACAATCCACTGTAGACAACATTTTAAACATTATCATTTACAATCCACTGTAAAGACAACATTTTAAACATTATTATTTACAATCCACTGTAAAGACAACATTTTAAACATTATTATTTACAATCCACTGTAGACAACATTTTAAATATTATTATTTACAATCCACTGTAAAGACAACATTTGAAACATTATTATTTACAATCCACTGTAGAAAACATTTTAAATATTATTATTTACAATCCACTGTAGACAACATTTGAAACATTATTATTTACAATCCACTGTAGAAAACATTTTAAATATTATTATTTACAATCCACTGTAGACAACATTTTAAACATTATTATTTACAATCCACTATAGACAACATTTTAAACATTATCATTTACAATCCACTGTAGACAACATTTTAAATATTATTATTTACAATCCACTGTAAAGACAACATTTTAAACATTATTATTTACAATCCACTGTAGACAACATTTTAAATATTATTATTTACAATCCACTGTAAAGATAACATTTTAAACATTATTATTTACATTCCACTGTAAAGACAACATTTTAAATATTATCATTTACAATCCACTGTAAAGACAACATTTTAAATATTATTATTTACAATCCACTGTAAAGACAACATTTTAAACATTATTATTTACAATCCACTGTAAAGACAACATTTTAAACATTATTATTTACAATCCACTGTAAAGACAACATTTTAAATATTATTATTTACAATCCACTGTAAAGACAACATTTTAAACATTATTATTTACAATCCACTGTAAAGACAACATTTTAAACATTATTATTTACAATCCACCGTAAAGACAACATTTTAAACATTATTATTTACAATCCACTGTAAAGACAACATTTTAAACATTATTATTTACAATTCACTGTAGACAACATTTTAAACATTATTATTTACAATCCACTGTAAAGACAACATTTTAAACATTATTATTTACAATCCACTGTAAAGACAACATTTTAAACATTATTATTTACAATCCACTGTAAAGACAACATTTTAAACATTATTATTTACAATCCACTGTAGACAACATTTTAAACATTATTATTTACAATCCACTGTAGACAACATTTTAAACAATATTATTTACAATCCACTTTAGACAACATTTTAAACATTATTATTTACAATCACTGTAAAGACAACATTTTAAATATTATTATTTACAATCCACTGTAGACAACATTTTAAACATTATTTAATGGTATCTCATCATTTGACAGTCTTGCACAAGAAGATTATGTGAAAAGTTTACAGATGCACGACAGACATCAAGAGATGTTGTCACGAGGGACTACTGAAAACAATCTATGGGACCGTCGTGGCCGTGATCGTATGGTAGTTGGATTTATAACTACCTATGTACCACTAATGTTGTGGGTTCGAATACCGCTCAGGCAAGGTGTACTAAGATACAACATTATTTGATAAAGTTTGTCAGTGACTTGTGACAGGTCTGTGGTTTTCTCCGGTTTCCTCCACCTATTAAAACTGACCACCAAGATATAACTGAAATATTGTTGAAAGTGGCTTTAATCAACATAAACCTAAAAACAATTTCTGATAAAAGTAAGGCAGCATATATCACTAGATAACAAGTACTACACTGGATGTAATATCAATGTTTAAAATCAAGATTCATTAACCTCTTAATAAAGATAATTGTCAATTTACCTAGTGTAATAGTGATATAAAGAACTTGTACTGTGTAATAGTGATATAAAGGACTTGTACTGTGTAATAGTGATATAAAGGACTTGTACTGTGTAATAGTGATATAAAGGACTTGTACTGTGTAATAGTGATATAAAGGACTTGTACTGTGTAATAGTGATATAAAGGACTTGTACTGTGTAATAGTGATATAAAGGACTTGTACTGTGTAATAGTGATATAAAGGACTTGTACTGTGTAATAGTGATATAAAGGACTTGTACTGTGTAATAGTGATATAAAGGACTTGTACTGTGTAATAGTGATATAAAGGACTTGTACTGTGTAATAGTGATATAAAGGACTTGTACTGTGTCAAGTCATTGTGGCAGGAATTTAAGGTAATTAAATTTTGGGGGGGGGGGGGGGGGGGGGGGGGGGGGGGGGGGGGGGGGCAAATTTAACAGTGATCTGTAAGACCTGAATCTCTAGACCAAGTTTGGAGTTATTATAACATGGTTATTATAAGTGCTATGTTTACCTTGGTGTAAGTGTGATGCCCGAGGCTTGTACAGCTGCAGTCAATGGACCAGGATTCATCTGACCGGACATGTTAGCCCAAGGAGCCAATAAGTTTGCTAAATCAGCACTGTCTATCCGTAAATCACCTGTAACATAGTAAAACAAATATTCATCAATAAATAGCATGACAATTGATAATATTATATTATTTATTTACCAATGATGTATTCCAAAACTAAAATCAGAAATATATAACTACATTTCCATTACTTGTTTACCATTCATTCATTCTTTATTTCCTCATAACCGATTTGTATATAAATAAGTACATCATCCCAATATGTATTATACAATACAACTGTGTTACTATAAAGAAGGAAGAGGTCGTCGTGGACGTGATCGAATGGTAGTTGGATTTACAACTACCTATACAATCAGTGCCCATCACCACTAACGTTATGAGTTTGAATCCCACTCATGGTGAGAGCACTTGATACAATTTTAAGTTTATCAGTGACTTGCAGCACATCTGTGGTTTTCTCCGATTTCCTCTACCAATAAAACTCACCGCCATGATATAACTGAAATATTGTTGAAAGTGGCTTTAAACACCACAACTCTATAAACAAGGAATAAACTAAATTTAGTATATATACTAAAGGTTAATGAGTGAAGAAGTTAGTAAAAGTCTTCAACCAATCTACCATTTGTTTGTCATCTAGGTATAAATTGGTGATATTTTTCCAATCCTGTTTGGATGAGAATTATCCTTCGCATAATGTACTCCATAAGATATTCACTGATATTTTATTTGTATGTTGCATGCACAACATCAAGGATAAATCTTTTGCATCTTGCTTCTGTATATAAAAGTGCATTTTCACTGCTTGTTTTTACAAAAATATATTTTGAAGCCAACATTTTAATTTGTATGTTCAACTTTGTACTCCAGCCAATGTCATGGACCACATGTTCACTGGAACCATAATCTGTACAATCTTTGTAATTATACCACAATGATGTTTATGTCCAATAAAACTACATTTCAGTTGCTGGTTCTTCAGAAAAAGAAATTTTTCTAAATGCAATCTATCTTTTTCATGGTTCGGTCCATGCATCAATGCCAAATAGATAATTGTTGAGAGGTAGATATTTCAAGATTTAATAAAATCCAACTAATTATGTCCACTACTTGACCCTCTGAATCTCCTCATTCCAATGATCATTACCAGTTTTGTTTGACTATATGTATTTGATTATATGTGAAAAAGTTCATATATAACCAAAATACAATTACTGTGCTAATAGATTTAGAGTGATAACAAGAAATCTCACAGCCTCTGAACAGTCTCTGTACTAAATAACGGATCTAGGACAAAAGACCCCTGACAAAAAGCCCCCCAATAATGAAAAGTATAAATTAATGTTTTTTTTGTGTCATATATATATTTTTTTCTGTTTCTTTGTTTAACGGTTTGGATATGTAAAATTTTCTTTGTATTTTATAACAAGATTCAAGACTTTTTTTTACCTCTGTATTTTCCCTCAAACCATATTTATATATTTGTACTTATTTTGGACTTATTGTACATGTACTGCTATTTATGGATTAACATTATTTTTTAATATTATTTTTCATGATAAGTTATTTTTGGAACATGAAGATATCATAAACAATTGAAGTATTTGTTTAAGAATTACAATATCCCTCATCAAAAATAAAGTTGTTTTATCTTTAAAAAAATCATACTATATAGTATATCAAACAAGATGAGAAAATAACTCACTCGTTACTTTTAATAACTTCAAAGGTTAAAAAGGTAATCATCAATTGTTTATCGATAAAAACAATTCCTGGTTAACTTTGCCCGATTAATTTCAATTTAAACATTTAAGCAGTGTTTTTTTTTTAACTTACTATAAATGAACATAACAATGAACAAAATGTGGGAAAAAAATGTTTTTAAAGTATTTTATTTTTTGTATTAATTCTTTATGATATCTTTTAATATCACCATCAATATAAAACAAATGTAATAAGATTGTATGATTATTTCATTATTGGGGGGCTTTTTGTCAGGGGGCTTTTGCCCTGTTCCCCTAAATAACAATATTAGTTACATCAAAGTCAAGCTTAAGATATACTAGACGTTCAATGATTTTAAAAGATGGCTGATTCAAACATATAAAATGGTGTCTCTGCTATTTATGGTTTCACTAAGACATAAAACATAACATCATATAAACTTTAATTTCATCTGAATTGAAGTCGACTGCAAGATGACCAAACTTACTTGGGAGAAGTCCAGAAGGTAATGCAGATGGATTTATATGATGACTTGGTGTTGCCTGGGAAACCAAAGGTGTGTCTAGTGATAATGATTTGCTTGTTATCTAAAAATACAACAGACAAAATAAACTATAAAAATTGAGTGCCTCTGGCCAAGATGGTAACTTGTGTTCTAATGCAGTAGCTTTTACTGAAGTTTCTATACTAACTTATATTTTATACTTTTTTTTACTTGTGTCATGTTTCATAATTCATAAGTTTGCTTGTTAGCACGATTTAAACAATGTTTATTAGTAACATTACACACAAAAATCAATGTATCTAGGGCGCTGCATGACATTTGTTCATACTCATTGGCATATCTTATAAATAAGTACATGGGATAAGAAATATTCTATTCATCTATTTGGATTAAATCAGGTAAGCAGTCCAATTATTTGCAAGACAGTTGAATATATTGACCAATCAGACAACAGTGCTTGGCATATACTCAGTTTTAAACTGTAGGACCATTGCAGATTGGTCAGTTGAAAATATGAACCCTCTGTGGGGCTCACATAATATATTCGTGTTTCACCCTAGGAAAAAAATTAAAAAAAAGATATTATTTTAATTAAATTGTACCCGTGAATACTTAATGCAGTACAACCAGATTGATTGATTTTGTCTCTAAAATCAATATTTGATCAAAATATATTCTTTTCCTCCTTTATATTTACCGGTACATTTTTTTACTTTTTGATTTCAAAAAGTAATAATAAAAAAAACAACCCTCAATATAAAGAAAAATAAAGGACTAAGTTATGCACTTGTCTTCCTTCTGCAACAGCTTTACTTAAAATGATTTTTGTTCAGCAAAAGTATTTAGAAACTATTTGAAAAGTGCAGGAATAATTTCAAAAGGAATTTAGAGAAGAAATTAAATCATTAAAATCATGAGTGAGTGATTAATGTTCAACACCAAGTGAACAATTTGTTCAGCTATATCATGATGAGAATAAGTTACTTATCAACAAGATAATGCCTGCTTATCTGTGTCAAGATCTGAGAAAGCTTACAGTAGGTACTTTAATGCTTGGTCTTTCTGTCTCTGTTTCATGATGAGAATAAGTTACTTATCAACAAGATAATGCCTGCTTATCTGTGTCAAGATCTGAGAAAGCTTACAGTAGGTACTTTAATGCTTGGTCTTTCTGTCTCTGTTTCATGATGAGAATAAGTTACTTATCAACAAGATGATGCCTGCTTATCTGTGTCAAGATCTGAGAAAGCTTACAGTAGGTACTTTAATGCTTGGTCTTTCTGTCTCTGTTTCATGATGAGAATAAGTTACTTATCAACAAGATGATGCCTGATTATCTGTGTCAAGATCTGAGAAAGCTTACAGTAGGTACTTTAATGCTTGGTCTTTCTGTCTCTGTTTCATGATGAGAATAAGTTACTTATCAACAAGATAATGCCTGCTTATCTGTGTCAAGATCTGAGAAAGCTTACAGTAGGTACTTTAATGCTTGGTCTTTCTGTCTCTGTTTCATGATGAGAATAAGTTACTTATCAACAAGATGATGCCTGCTTATCTGTGTCAAGATCTGAGAAAGCTTACAGTAGGTACTTTAATGCTTGGTCTTTCTGTCTCTGTTTCATGATGAGAATAAGTTACTTATCAACAAGATAACGATGATACCTGCTTATCTGTGTCAAGATCTGAGAAAGCTTACAGTAGGTACTTTAATGCTTGGTCTTTCTGTCTCTGTTTCATGATGAGAATAAGTTACTTATCAACAAGATGATACCTGCTTATCTGTGTCAAGATCTGAGAAAGCTTACAGTAGGTACTTTAATGCTTGGTCTTTCTGTCTCTTGTTTCATGATGAGAATAAGTTACTTATCAACAAGATGATGCCTGCTTATCTGTGTCAAGATCTGAGAAAGCTTACAGTAGGTACTTTAATGCTTGGTCTTTCTGTCTCTGTTTCATTATGAGAATAAGTTACTTATCAACAAGATAATGCCTGATTATCTGTGTCAAGATCTGAGAAAGCTTACAGTAGGTACTTTAATGCTTGGTCTTTCTGTCTCTGTTTCATGATGAGAATAAGTTACTTATCAACAAGATGATACCTGCTTATCTGTGTCAAGATCTGAGAAAGCTTACAGTAGGTACTTTAATGCTTGGTCTTTCTGTCTCTGTTTCATGATGAGAATAAGTTACTTATCAACAAGATGATACCTGCTTATCTGTGTCAAGATCTGAGAAAGCTTACAGTAGGTACTTTAATGCTTGGTCTTTCTGTCTCTGTTTCATGATGAGAATAAGTTACTTATCAACAAGATGATGCCTGCTTATCTGTGTCAAGATCTGAGAAAGCTTACAGTAGGTACTTTAATGCTTGGTCTTTCTGTCTCTGTTTCATGATGAGAATAAGTTACTTATCAACAAGATAACGATGATACCTGCTTATCTGTGTCAAGATCTGAGAAAGCTTACAGTAGGTACTTTAATGCTTGGTCTTTCTGTCTCTGTTTCATGATGAGAATAAGTTACTTATCAACAAGATAATGCCTGCTTATCTGTGTCAAGATCTGAGAAAGCTTACAGTAGGTACTTTAATGCTTGGTCTTTCTGTCTCTGTTTCATGATGAGAATAAGTTACTTATCAACAAGATGATACCTGCTTATCTGTGTCAAGATCTGAGAAAGCTTACAGTAGGTACTTTAATGCTTGGTCTTTCTGTCTCTGTTTCATGATGAGAATAAGTTACTTATCAACAAGATGATACCTGCTTATCTGTGTCAAGATCTGAGAAAGCTTACAGTAGGTACTTTAATGCTTGGTCTTTCTGTCTCTGTTTCATGATGAGAATAAGTTACTTATCAACAAGATAATGCCTGCTTATCTGTGTCAAGATCTGAGAAAGCTTACAGTAGGTACTTTAATGCTTGGTCTTTCTGTCTCTGTTTCATGATGAGAATAAGTTACTTATCAACAAGATAATGCCTGCTTATCTGTGTCAAGATCTGAGAAAGCTTACAGTAGGTACTTTAATGCTTGGTCTTTCTGTCTCTGTTTCATGATGAGAATAAGTTACTTATCAACAAGATAACGATGATGCCTGCTTATCTGTGTCAAGATCTGAGAAAGCTTACAGTAGGTACTTTAATGCTTGGTCTTTCTGTCTCTGTTTCATGATGAGAATAAGTTACTTATCAACAAGATGATGCCTGCTTATCTGTGTCAAGATCTGAGAAAGCTTACAGTAGGTACTTTAATGCTTGGTCTTTCTGTCTCTGTTTCATGATGAGAATAAGTTACTTATCAACAAGATGATGCCTGCTTATCTGTGTCAAGATCTGAGAAAGCTTACAGTAGGTACTTTAATGTTTGGTCTTTCTGTCTCTGTTTCATGATGAGAATAAGTTACTTATCAACACGATGATACCTGCTTATCTGTGTCAAGATCTGAGAAAGCTTACAGTAGGTACTTTAATGCTTGGTCTTTCTGTCTCTGTTTCATGATGAGAATAAGTTACTTATCAACAAGATAATGCCTGCTTATCTGTGTCAAGATCTGAGAAAGCTTACAGTAGGTACTTTAATGCTTGGTCTTTCTGTCTCTGTTTCATGATGAGAATAAGTTACTTATCAACAAGATAATGCCTGCTTATCTGTGTCAAGATCTGAGAAAGCTTACAGTAGGTACTTTAATGTTTGGTCTTTCTGTCTCTGTTTCATGATGAGAATAAGTTACTTATCAACAAGATAATGCCTGCTTATCTGTGTCAAGATCTGAGAAAGCTTACAGTAGGTACTTTAATGCCTGGTCTTTCTGTCTCTGTTTCATGATGAGAATAAGTTACTTATCAACAAGATGATGCCTGCTTATCTGTGTCAAGATCTGAGAAAGCTTACAGTAGGTACTTTAATGCTTGGTCTTTCTGTCTCTGTTTCATGATGAGAATAAGTTACTTATCAACAAGATAATGCCTGCTTATCTGTGTCAAGATCTGAGAAAGCTTACAGTAGGTACTTTAATGCTTGGTCTTTCTGTCTCTGTTTCATGATGAGAATAAGTTACTTATCAACAAGATGATACCTGCTTATCTGTGTCAAGATCTGAGAAAGCTTACAGTAGGTACTTTAATGCTTGGTCTTTCTGTCTCTGTTTCATGATGAGAATAAGTTACTTATCAACAAGATGATGCCTGCTTATCTGTGTCAAGATCTGAGAAAGCTTACAGTAGGTACTTTAATGCTTGGTCTTTCTGTCTCTGTTTCATTATGAGAATAAGTTACTTATCAACAAGATAATGCCTGATTATCTGTGTCAAGATCTGAGAAAGCTTACAGTAGGTACTTTAATGCTTGGTCTTTCTGTCTCTGTTTCATGATGAGAATAAGTTACTTATCAACAAGATGATACCTGCTTATCTGTGTCAAGATCTGAGAAAGCTTACAGTAGGTACTTTAATGCTTGGTCTTTCTGTCTCTGTTTCATGATGAGAATAAGTTACTTATCAACAAGATGATACCTGCTTATCTGTGTCAAGATCTGAGAAAGCTTACAGTAGGTACTTTAATGCTTGGTCTTTCTGTCTCTGTTTCATGATGAGAATAAGTTACTTATCAACAAGATGATGCCTGCTTATCTGTGTCAAGATCTGAGAAAGCTTACAGTAGGTACTTTAATGCTTGGTCTTTCTGTCTCTGTTTCATGATGAGAATAAGTTACTTATCAACAAGATAACGATGATACCTGCTTATCTGTGTCAAGATCTGAGAAAGCTTACAGTAGGTACTTTAATGCTTGGTCTTTCTGTCTCTGTTTCATGATGAGAATAAGTTACTTATCAACAAGATAATGCCTGCTTATCTGTGTCAAGATCTGAGAAAGCTTACAGTAGGTACTTTAATGCTTGGTCTTTCTGTCTCTGTTTCATGATGAGAATAAGTTACTTATCAACAAGATGATACCTGCTTATCTGTGTCAAGATCTGAGAAAGCTTACAGTAGGTACTTTAATGCTTGGTCTTTCTGTCTCTGTTTCATGATGAGAATAAGTTACTTATCAACAAGATGATACCTGCTTATCTGTGTCAAGATCTGAGAAAGCTTACAGTAGGTACTTTAATGCTTGGTCTTTCTGTCTCTGTTTCATGATGAGAATAAGTTACTTATCAACAAGATAATGCCTGCTTATCTGTGTCAAGATCTGAGAAAGCTTACAGTAGGTACTTTAATGCTTGGTCTTTCTGTCTCTGTTTCATGATGAGAATAAGTTACTTATCAACAAGATAATGCCTGCTTATCTGTGTCAAGATCTGAGAAAGCTTACAGTAGGTACTTTAATGCTTGGTCTTTCTGTCTCTGTTTCATGATGAGAATAAGTTACTTATCAACAAGATAACGATGATGCCTGCTTATCTGTGTCAAGATCTGAGAAAGCTTACAGTAGGTACTTTAATGCTTGGTCTTTCTGTCTCTGTTTCATGATGAGAATAAGTTACTTATCAACAAGATGATGCCTGCTTATCTGTGTCAAGATCTGAGAAAGCTTACAGTAGGTACTTTAATGCTTGGTCTTTCTGTCTCTGTTTCATGATGAGAATAAGTTACTTATCAACACGATGATACCTGCTTATCTGTGTCAAGATCTGAGAAAGCTTACAGTAGGTACTTTAATGCTTGGTCTTTCTGTCTCTGTTTCATGATGAGAATAAGTTACTTATCAACAAGATAATGCCTGCTTATCTGTGTCAAGATCTGAGAAAGCTTACAGTAGGTACTTTAATGCTTGGTCTTTCTGTCTCTGTTTCATGATGAGAATAAGTTACTTATCAACAAGATAATGCCTGCTTATCTGTGTCAAGATCTGAGAAAGCTTACAGTAGGTACTTTAATGTTTGGTCTTTCTGTCTCTGTTTCATGATGAGAATAAGTTACTTATCAACAAGATAATGCCTGCTTATCTGTGTCAAGATCTGAGAAAGCTTACAGTAGGTACTTTAATGCCTGGTCTTTCTGTCTCTGTTTCATGATGAGAATAAGTTACTTATCAACAAGATGATGCCTGCTTATCTGTGTCAAGATCTGAGAAAGCTTACAGTAGGTACTTTAATGCTTGGTCTTTCTGTCTCTGTTTCATGATGAGAATAAGTTACTTATCAACAAGATAATGCCTGCTTATCTGTGTCAAGATCTGAGAAAGCTTACAGTAGGTACTTTAATGCTTGGTCTTTCTGTCTCTGTTTCATGATGAGAATAAGTTACTTATCAACAAGATAATGCCTGCTTATCTGTGTCAAGATCTGAGAAAGCTTACAGTAGGTACTTTAATGCTTGGTCTTTCTGTCTCTGTTTCATGATGAGAATAAGTTACTTATCAACAAGATAACGATGATGCCTGCTTATCTGTGTCAAGATCTGAGAAAGCTTACAGTAGGTACTTTAATGCTTGGTCTTTCTGTCTTTGTTTCATGATGAGAATAAGTTACTTATCAACAAGATGATGCCTGCTTATCTGTGTCAAGATCTGAGAAAGCTTACAGTAGGTACTTTAATGCTTGGTCTTTCTGTCTCTGTTTCATGATGAGAATAAGTTACTTATCAACAAGATGATGCCTGCTTATCTGTGTCAAGATCTGAGAAAGCTTACAGTAGGTACTTTAATGCTTGGTCTTTCTGTCTCTGTTTCATGATGAGAATAAGTTACTTATCAACACGATGATACCTGCTTATCTGTGTCAAGATCTGAGAAAGCTTACAGTAGGTACTTTAATGCTTGGTCTTTCTGTCTCTGTTTCATGATGAGAATAAGTTACTTATCAACAAGATAATGCCTGCTTATCTGTGTCAAGATCTGAGAAAGCTTACAGTAGGTACTTTAATGCTTGGTCTTTCTGTCTCTGTTTCATGATGAGAATAAGTTACTTATCAACACGATGATACCTGCTTATCTGTGTCAAGATCTGAGAAAGCTTACAGTAGGTACTTTAATGCTTGGTCTTTCTGTCTCTGTTTCATGATGAGAACAAGTTACTTATCAACAAGATAATGCCTGCTTATCTGTGTCAAGATCTGAGAAAGCTTACAGTAGGTACTTTAATGCTTGGTCTTTCTGTCTCTGTTTCATGATGAGAATAAGTTACTTATCAACAAGATAATGCCTGCTTATCTGTGTCAAGATCTGAGAAAGCTTACAGTAGGTACTTTAATGCTTGGTCTTTCTGTCTCTGTTTCATGATGAGAATAAGTTACTTATCAACAAGATAACGATGATGCCTGCTTATCTGTGTCAAGATCTGAGAAAGCTTACAGTAGGTACTTTAATGCTTGGTCTTTCTGTCTTTGTTTCATGATGAGAATAAGTTACTTATCAACAAGATGATGCCTGCTTATCTGTGTCAAGATCTGAGAAAGCTTACAGTAGGTACTTTAATGCTTGGTCTTTCTGTCTCTGTTTCATGATGAGAATAAGTTACTTATCAACAAGATGATGCCTGCTTATCTGTGTCAAGATCTGAGAAAGCTTACAGTAGGTACTTTAATGCTTGGTCTTTCTGTCTCTGTTTCATGATGAGAATAAGTTACTTATCAACACGATGATACCTGCTTATCTGTGTCAAGATCTGAGAAAGCTTACAGTAGGTACTTTAATGCTTGGTCTTTCTGTCTCTGTTTCATGATGAGAATAAGTTACTTATCAACAAGATAATGCCTGCTTATCTGTGTCAAGATCTGAGAAAGCTTACAGTAGGTACTTTAATGCTTGGTCTTTCTGTCTCTGTTTCATGATGAGAATAAGTTACTTATCAACACGATGATACCTGCTTATCTGTGTCAAGATCTGAGAAAGCTTACAGTAGGTACTTTAATGCTTGGTCTTTCTGTCTCTGTTTCATGATGAGAACAAGTTACTTATCAACAAGATAATGCCTGCTTATCTGTGTCAAGATCTGAGAAAGCTTACAGTAGGTACTTTAATGCTTGGTCTTTCTGTCTCTGTTTCATGATGAGAATAAGTTACTTATCAACAAGATGATGCCTGCTTATCTGTGTCAAGATCTGAGAAAGCTTACAGTAGGTACTTTAATGCTTGGTCTTTCTGTCTCTGTTTCATGATGAGAATAAGTTACTTATCAACAAGATAACGATGATACCTGCTTATCTGTGTCAAGATCTGAGAAAGCTTACAGTAGGTACTTTAATGCTTGGTCTTTCTGTCTCTGTTTCATGATGAGAATAAGTTACTTATCAACAAGATAATGCCTACTTATCTGTGTCAAGATCTGAGAAAGCTTACAGTAGGTACTTTAATGCTTGGTCTTTCTGTCTCTGTTTCATGATGAGAATAAGTTACTTATCAACAAGATGATACCTGCTTATCTGTGTCAAGATCTGAGAAAGCTTACAGTAGGTACTTTAATGCTTGGTCTTTCTGTCTCTGTTTCATGATGAGAATAAGTTACTTATCAACAAGATGATACCTGCTTATCTGTGTCAAGATCTGAGAAAGCTTACAGTAGGTACTTTAATGCTTGGTCTTTCTGTCTCTGTTTCATGATGAGAATAAGTTACTTATCAACAAGATAATGCCTGCTTATCTGTGTCAAGATCTGAGAAAGCTTACAGTAGGTACTTTAATGCTTGGTCTTTCTGTCTCTGTTTCATGATGAGAATAAGTTACTTATCAACAAGATAATGCCTGCTTATCTGTGTCAAGATCTGAGAAAGCTTACAGTAGGTACTTTAATGCTTGGTCTTTCTGTCTCTGTTTCATGATGAGAATAAGTTACTTATCAACAAGATAACGATGATGCCTGCTTATCTGTGTCAAGATCTGAGAAAGCTTACAGTAGGTACTTTAATGCTTGGTCTTTCTGTCTCTGTTTCATGGTGAGAATAAGTTACTTATCAACAAGATGATGCCTGCTTATCTGTGTCAAGATCTGAGAAAGCTTACAGTAGGTACTTTAATGCTTGGTCTTTCTGTCTCTGTTTCATGATGAGAATAAGTTACTTATCAACACGATGATACCTGCTTATCTGTGTCAAGATCTGAGAAAGCTTACAGTAGGTACTTTAATGCTTGGTCTTTCTGTCTCTGTTTCATGATGAGAATAAGTTACTTATCAACAAGATAATGCCTGCTTATCTGTGTCAAGATCTGAGAAAGCTTACAGTAGGTACTTTAATGCTTGGTCTTTCTGTCTCTGTTTCATGATGAGAATAAGTTACTGATCAACAAGATAATGCCTGCTTATCTGTGTCAAGATCTGAGAAAGCTTACAGTAGGTACTTTAATGTTTGGTCTTTCTGTCTCTGTTTCATGATGAGAATAAGTTACTTATCAACAAGATAATGCCTGCTTATCTGTGTCAAGATCTGAGAAAGCTTACAGTAGGTACTTTAATGCCTGGTCTTTCTGTCTCTGTTTCATGATGAGAATAAGTTACTTATCAACAAGATGATGCCTGCTTATCTGTGTCAAGATCTGAGAAAGCTTACAGTAGGTACTTTAATGCTTGGTCTTTCTGTCTCTGTTTCATGATGAGAATAAGTTACTTATCAACAAGATAATGCCTGCTTATCTGTGTCAAGATCTGAGAAAGCTTACAGTAGGTACTTTAATGCTTGGTCTTTCTGTCTCTGTTTCATGATGAGAATAAGTTACTTATCAACAAGATAATGCCTGCTTATCTGTGTCAAGATCTGAGAAAGCTTACAGTAGGTACTTTAATGCTTGGTCTTTCTGTCTCTGTTTCATGATGAGAATAAGTTACTTATCAACAAGATAACGATGATGCCTGCTTATCTGTGTCAAGATCTGAGAAAGCTTACAGTAGGTACTTTAATGCTTGGTCTTTCTGTCTTTGTTTCATGATGAGAATAAGTTACTTATCAACAAGATGATGCCTGCTTATCTGTGTCAAGATCTGAGAAAGCTTACAGTAGGTACTTTAATGCTTGGTCTTTCTGTCTCTGTTTCATGATGAGAATAAGTTACTTATCAACAAGATGATGCCTGCTTATCTGTGTCAAGATCTGAGAAAGCTTACAGTAGGTACTTTAATGCTTGGTCTTTCTGTCTCTGTTTCATGATGAGAATAAGTTACTTATCAACACGATGATACCTGCTTATCTGTGTCAAGATCTGAGAAAGCTTACAGTAGGTACTTTAATGCTTGGTCTTTCTGTCTCTGTTTCATGATGAGAATAAGTTACTTATCAACAAGATAATGCCTGCTTATCTGTGTCAAGATCTGAGAAAGCTTACAGTAGGTACTTTAATGCTTGGTCTTTCTGTCTCTGTTTCATGATGAGAATAAGTTACTTATCAACACGATGATACCAGCTTATCTGTGTCAAGATCTGAGAAAGCTTACAGTAGGTACTTTAATGCTTGGTCTTTCTGTCTCTGTTTCATGATGAGAACAAGTTACTTATCAACAAGATGATGCCTGCTTATCTGTGTCAAGATCTGAGAAAGCTTACAGTAGGTACTTTAATGCTTGGTCTTTCTGTCTCTGTTTCATGATGAGAATAAGTTACCTATCAACAAGATGATGCCTGCTTATCTGTGTCAAGATCTGAGAAAGCTTACAGTAGGTACTTTAATGCTTGGTCTTTCTGTCTCTGTTTCATGATGAGAATAAGTTACTTATCAACAAGATAATGCCTGCTTATCTGTGTCAAGATCTGAGAAAGCTTACAGTAGGTACTTTAATGCTTGGTCTTTCTGTCTCTGTTTCATGATGAGAATAAGTTACTTATCAACAAGATAATGCCTGCTTATCTGTGTCAAGATCTGAGAAAGCTTACAGTAGGTACTTTAATGCTTGGTCTTTCTGTCTCTGTTTCATGATGAGAATAAGTTACTTATCAACAAGATAATGCCTGCTTATCTGTGTCAAGATCTGAGAAAGCTTACAGTAGGTACTTTAATGCTTGGTCTTTCTGTCTCTGTTTCATGATGAGAATAAGTTACTTATCAACAAGATGATGCCTGCTTATCTGTGTCAAGATCTGAGAAAGCTTACAGTAGGTACTTTAATGCTTGGTCTTTCTGTCTCTGTTTCATGATGAGAATAAGTTACTTATCAACAAGATAATGCCTGCTTATCTGTGTCAAGATCTGAGAAAGCTTACAGTAGGTACTTTAATGCTTGGTCTTTCTGTCTCTGTTTCATGATGAGAACAAGTTACTTATCAACAAGATAACGATGATGCCTGCTTATCTGTGTCAAGATCTGAGAAAGCTTACAGTAGGTACTTTAATGCTTGGTCTTTCTGTCTCTGTTTCATGATGAGAATAAGTTACTTATCAACAAGATGATGCCTGCTTATCTGTGTCAAGATCTGAGAAAGCTTACAGTAGGTACTTTAATGCTTGGTCTTTCTGTCTCTGTTTCATGATGAGAATAAGTTACTTATCAACAAGATGATGCCTGCTTATCTGTGTCAAGATCTGAGAAAGCTTACAGTAGGTACTTTAATGCTTGGTCTTTCTGTCTGTTTCATGATGAGAATAAGTTACTTATCAACAAGATAATGCCTGCTTATCTGTGTCAAGATCTGAGAAAGCTTACAGTAGGTACTTTAATGCTTGGTCTTTCTGTCTCTGTTTCATGATGAGAATAAGTTACTTATCAACACGATGATACCTGCTTATCTGTGTCAAGATCTGAGAAAGCTTACAGTAGGTACTTTAATGCTTGGTCTTTCTGTCTCTGTTTCATGATGAGAATAAGTTACTTATCAACAAGATAATGCCTGCTTATCTGTGTCAAGATCTGAGAAAGCTTACAGTAGGTACTTTAATGCTTGGTCTTTCTGTCTCTGTTTCATGATGAGAATAAGTTACTTATCAACAAGATAATGCCTGCTTATCTGTGTCAAGATCTGAGAAAGCTTACAGTAGGTACTTTAATGTTTGGTCTTTCTGTCTCTGTTTCATGATGAGAATAAGTTACTTATCAACAAGATGAATGCCTGCTTATCTGTGTCAAGATCTGAGAAAGCTTACAGTAGGTACTTTAATGCCTGGTCTTTCTGTCTCTGTTTCATGATGAGAATAAGTTACTTATCAACAAGATGATGCCTGCTTATCTGTGTCAAGATCTGAGAAAGCTTACAGTAGGTACTTTAATGCTTGGTCTTTCTGTCTCTGTTTCATGATGAGAATAAGTTACTTATCAACAAGATAATGCCTGCTTATCTGTGTCAAGATCTGAGAAAGCTTACAGTAGGTACTTTAATGCTTGGTCTTTCTGTCTCTGTTTCATGATGAGAATAAGTTACTTATCAACAAGATAATGCCTGCTTATCTGTGTCAAGATCTGAGAAAGCTTACAGTAGGTACTTTAATGCTTGGTCTTTCTGTCTCTGTTTCATGATGAGAATAAGTTACTTATCAACATGATAACGATGATGCCTGCTTATCTGTGTCAAGATCTGAGAAAGCTTACAGTAGGTACTTTAATGCTTGGTCTTTCTGTCTTTGTTTCATGATGAGAATAAGTTACTTATCAACAAGATGATGCCTGCTTATCTGTGTCAAGATCTGAGAAAGCTTACAGTAGGTACTTTAATGCTTGGTCTTTCTGTCTCTGTTTCATGATGAGAATAAGTTACTTATCAACAAGATAATGCCTGCTTATCTGTGTCAAGATCTGAGAAAGCTTACAGTAGGTACTTTAATGCTTGGTCTTTCTGTTTCTGTTTCATGATGAGAATAAGTTACTTATCAACACGATGATACCTGCTTATCTGTGTCAAGATCTGAGAAAGCTTACAGTAGGTACTTTAATGTTGGTCTTTCTGTCTCTGTTTCATGATGAGAATAAGTTACTTATCAACAAGATAATGCCTGCTTATCTGTGTCAAGATCTGAGAAAGCTTACAGTAGGTACTTTAATGCTTGGTCTTTCTGTCTCTGTTTCATGATGAGAATAAGTTACTTATCAACAAGATGATGCCTGCTTATCTGTGTCAAGATCTGAGAAAGCTTACAGTAGGTACTTTAATGCTTGGTCTTTCTGTCTCTGTTTCATGATGAGAATAAGTTACTTATCAACAAGATGATGCCTGCTTATCTGTGTCAAGATCTGAGAAAGCTTACAGTAGGTACTTTAATGCTTGGTCTTTCTGTCTCTGTTTCATGATGAGAATAAGTTACTTATCAACAAGATAATGCCTGCTTATCTGTGTCAAGATCTGAGAAAGCTTACAGTAGGTACTTTAATGCTTGGTCTTTCTGTCTCTGTTTCATGATGAGAATAAGTTACTTATCAACAAGATAATGCCTGCTTATCTGTGTCAAGATCTGAGAAAGCTTACAGTAGGTACTTTAATGCTTGGTCTTTCTGTCTCTGTTTCATGATGAGAATAAGTTACTTATCAACAAGATAATGCCTGCTTATCTGTGTCAAGATCTGAGAAAGCTTACAGTAGGTACTTTAATGCTTGGTCTTTCTGTCTCTGTTTCATGATGAGAATAAGTTACTTATCAACAAGATAATGCCTGCTTATCTGTGTCAAGATCTGAGAAAGCTTACAGTAGGTACTTTAATGCTTGGTCTTTCTGTCTCTGTTTCATGATGAGAATAAGTTACTTATCAACAAGATGATGCCTGCTTATCTGTGTCAAGATCTGAGAAAGCTTACAGTAGGTACTTTAATGCTTGGTCTTTCTGTCTCTGTTTCATGATGAGAATAAGTTACTTATCAACAAGAGAATGCCTGCTTATCTGTGTCAAGATCTGAGAAAGCTTACAGTAGGTACTTTAATGCCTTGGTCTTTCTGTCTCTGTTTCATGATGAGAATAAGTTACTTATCAACAGATGATGCCTGCTTATCTGTGTCAAGATCTGAGAAAGCTTACAGTAGGTACTTTAATGCTTGGTCTTTCTGTCTCTGTTTCATGATGAGAATAATGTACTTATCAACAAGATGATGCCTGCTTATCTGTGTCAAGATCTAGAAAGCTTACAGTAGGTACTTTAAGCTTGGTCTTTCTGTCTCTGTTTTCAATGATGTAGAAAAGTTTACTTTATCAACAAGAGTGATCGCCTGCTTATCTGTGTCGATAGATCTGAGGAAAGCTGTACAGTAGGTAGCTTTAAGAAGGCTTGGTCTTTCTGTCCATGATGAGAATAAGTTACTTATCAACAAGATAATGCCTGCTTATCTGTGTCAAGATCTGAGAAAGCTTACAGTAGGTACTTTAATGCTTGGTCTTTCTGTCTCTGTTTCATGATGAGAATAAGTTACTTATCAACAAGATGATGCCTGCTTATCTGTGTCAAGATCTGAGAAAGCTTACAGTAGGTACTTTAATGCTTGGTCTTTCTGTCTCTGTTTCATGATGAGAATAAGTTACTTATCAACAAGATGATGCCTGCTTATCTGTGTCAAGATCTGAGAAAGCTTACAGTAGGTACTTTAATGCTTGGTCTTTCTGTCTCTGTTTCATGATGAGAATAAGTTACTTATCAACAAGATAATGCCTGCTTATCTGTGTCAAGATCTGAGAAAGCTTACAGTAGGTACTTTAATGCTTGGTCTTTCTGTCTCTGTTTCATGATGAGAATAAGTTACTTATCAACAAGATAATGCCTGATTATCTGTGTCAAGATCTGAGAAAGCTTACAGTAGGTACTTTAATGCTTGGTCTTTCTGTCTCTGTTTCATGATGAGAATAAGTTACTTATCAACAAGATAACGATGATACCTGCTTATCTGTGTCAAGATCTGAGAAAGCTTACAGTAGGTACTTTAATGCTTGGTCTTTCTGTCTCTGTTTCATGATGAGAATAAGTTACTTATCAACAAGATGATACCTGCTTATCTGTGTCAAGATCTGAGAAAGCTTACAGTAGGTACTTTAATGCTTGGTCTTTCTGTCTCTTGTTTCATGATGAGAATAAGTTACTTATCAACAAGATGATGCCTGCTTATCTGTGTCAAGATCTGAGAAAGCTTACAGTAGGTACTTTAATGCTTGGTCTTTCTGTCTCTGTTTCATTATGAGAATAAGTTACTTATCAACAAGATAATGCCTGCTTATCTGTGTCAAGATCTGAGAAAGCTTACAGTAGGTACTTTAATGCTTGGTCTTTCTGTCTCTGTTTCATGATGAGAATAAGTTACTTATCAACAAGATGATGCCTGCTTATCTGTGTCAAGATCTGAGAAAGCTTACAGTAGGTACTTTAATGCTTGGTCGTTCTGTCTCTGTTTCATGATGAGAATAAGTTACTTATCAACAAGATGATACCTGCTTATCTGTGTCAAGATCTGAGAAAGCTTACAGTAGGTACTTTAATGCTTGGTCTTTCTGTCTCTGTTTCAAACAGTATTTAGGGGCCGTGATCGTATGGTAGTTGGATTTACAACTACCTGTGCAATCAGTTCCTATTACCACTAAAGTTGTGAGTTCGAACCACATTAATGTGAAAAAGTTTGTCAGTGACTTGCGAAAGGTTGGTGGTTTTCTCCGATTTCCTCCATCAATAAAACTGACAACCACGATATTACTGAAATATTGTTGACAGTGGCGTTAAACACCACAAACCTAAACCTCAAACAGCATTTACGCTTACCAGTGTCTACGATATATTACCTCTTGAGGCTTATTTGGTATAACAACTTTAAGCCTGGGTTTTTCTTTCTCTATCTGAGACTGTACATGTGTCTGTGGATTTGCTAGCATCTGTAACATCTCTTTACTTAAACCAAGACCAGGAGGTAAAGATACCCCTTTGCTTGGTGTTTCTCCTGTACTGTGGTCAGAATTCACTACTTTTACTGGAAATAAATGTCACATACATCATTAATTCATAACACAGCTATTTAACTGCTTTTCACAATAGGCAATGCTTGCAAAACAGAACAATATTGATTCCATAACATTCTGATATTTCAAATTATAAGTTGTTTATTTACAAATTTCCTCTCTTTGTTAAGTGTTCTTAAGACCTGCTACTGTACAACATCAGCATAAGTAGGAGTCTAATATATGTACATTACCACAGGATATATGAGGCTTAGAGAGAAATAAATGTATGATGTTTACCAAGCATAAACAAAATAATCTTGATCTTGTCACAATAATAATACATGTATACTTAGTTTATCACACAGTACTTTCTTTAAACAATGAATTGTTTTTATTAAACAAGGTAAAAACCCAATTACTTAAGGGTTAACTGAAGCACTCACTATCTATTAATTTGTTTCACCTTCCTAAGTTTTTATGAAAGATCTTTTAATCAGCTAATCCTCATGTAAGGACTTATGTGCAAAATTATGATAAATAATTTTGATAATAGGCCCAGATTTATAGACAACATTATTTTTTTTTCTTCCCCTGACCTTTCAAAATTCTGAAAGAATTTCAAATGCATCTTAAAATTATATTTTCATATTTATTTTTTAATATATTTTCTGAAAATATTTGTCTTCTGAATTCTAACTTAATATTATTAGTTTAAAATTCACATCAAAAGATGGACTTTTCAACTTTCATTTATATTGGTTGGACAAGAGTGCTATATGATTGACTGATTGGTGCTTAACACAAATTTTAGCAGTATTACAACTGTCGTGGCATGAATTTTTTTTATTACTAGATTAGATTGAAAGAGTGTTATATGATTGACGTATACCAACCTGTCTGACTACTACTGGATGAGGGTGACA
The DNA here is from genome assembly GCA_963383655.1 of Bathymodiolus septemdierum. Taxonomy (NCBI): domain Eukaryota; kingdom Metazoa; phylum Mollusca; class Bivalvia; order Mytilida; family Modiolidae; genus Bathymodiolus; species Bathymodiolus septemdierum. The sequence continues at coordinate 105,586,983 of OY726520.1, forward strand.
TAGTATGTGTAGCAGAGGGCTGTAACATTACAACAGAACTAGCAGAAGATGATGCCTGTGTAACTTGTTGTTGTAAGGACTGTAGTATTTGTAACTGTTGTTGTTGTTGCTGGGTGAAGGCATTATTCTGGACTGGCTGACCCACTGGGACAGTAACATTCATTTGTTGGTATTGTCCTGCAGTCTATAATTATAAGAAGATAAATCATATTTATATGGTAAGTTTTGTATATAATAAATAATGTTGAAATGGCAAGTTTTGTAAACTTTAATATAGGTTCGGTTCATGGTGTTTAATGCCACTTTCAACAATATTTCAGTTATATCGTGGCGGTCATTTTTATTGGTGGAGGAATCCGTAGTACCCAAAGAAATCCACCGACCTGTCACAAGTCACTGACAAACTTGATCACATAATGTTGTATCGAGTACACCTCGCCATGAACGGGGTTCGAACTCACAACGTAAGTGGTGATAGGCACTTATTGCACAGGTAGTTGAAAATCCAACTACAATACGATCACGACGGCCCCAAACTTTAATATAATATAAATATATGACAAAAGTAATATGATAAAATAGCCTCCTTCAGCTGTATTGGCTGCTGTATTGTACCAATAAAGTAATATGATAAAATAGCCTCCTTCAGCTGTATTGGCTGCTGTATTGCACCAATAAAGTAATATTCCTTAGCTTTCATTTTACATTAAGGAGTTTTTGACTTGTTTGTACAGGTCTATAGTGACTTCAGATCTATCTAGTACAAATAAACAATATAAGAAAATCTTATTTCCCCCCCTCTATATACAGGTATATTCCAAATACATACACATGTAAGTTTCTGAGAGCAAAAAGTAAGACAAAGACTTCAGTCAATCATTATGAGGCTCTATCTGAGTGGGTTAGTGAATAAAAAGTTAAACTGTGGTGATCCTACTTACTTACTTAAGTACTAAAAGTTAGAATTGTATACTATTATAAAAGTTATTTATAACATTTAATGAGTCACACTATTTCACCTGATTTGACTACAATCCCCCCTCACTACATAAAATCTAACTATTTTTATAAGGTAAAAGTTCATTAATTAAGACGTTTATTACTAATTTCTCTTTGAATGCATTCCAACCACTGATGACATCTGTGTAAAATAAACCTGTCACAACAAGCAGCTAATTATCTATATTTAGTAGGATTGCTTGATAAAAAAATCAATGACCATAAATAACTTTCTACAAGGATGCAGACAGATTACATCTACAATGTGATAAATATAAACTTTACAAATATATTATCTCTAGTTTAAACAGGGAAGGAGTGTTAGAATTATTTCTAAGATAGAATTACATAGTCTAATAAGGTTTTTCCAATTTATTTATTATCAAATTTTCAGATTGTTATTTTAAAACAATCAGGTGGCCTTTACACATGTAAGGTGTGTTTGTATTTAAAAATTCATGTTATAAATCTTTCTACAATGTAAAAACAGAATTTTAGGGTCTACGGAAATGTATACATAAGACTAAATACTAGTAGATGGACTACTGCAAGCTAAGGTTGCACTTTTTACAGGTTATTGTGCAATTGATCAGTAAATAATATGTTGTAATATAATATAAATAAATTATATGTTTAAACTTGGTGCATTATGGAGTCTAAACAATATGAAAAATAAATTCAGCATGAACAGAGATAATATTCTAGTTTATATTAACAAAAAACAATGAGGATATACACATAGTATTTTGGGGGGAGAAGCCAGTACTTATAAATACAAGTGACCCAGTGTCAACAAATGATAAAGAACATGATAGAAAACAAATAGATTTGATAATAACAATTGTACATAGCCAATAATTTCACTTGCACAGCGACACTTTAAAAAAAAATCATATAAAAGACATGTGACAAGTGTAGGAATCAAACACTGATTGTAATACAACAATGTAAAATCTAGGAATCAAACACTGATTGTAATACAACAATGTCCAGTCTAGGAATCAAACACTGATTGTAATACAACAATGTCCAGTCTAGGAATCAAACACTGATTGTAATACAACAATGTCCAGTCTAGGAATCAAACACTGATTGTAATACAACAATGTCAAGTGTAGGAATCAAATACTGATTGTAATACAACAATGTCCAGTCTAGGAATCAAACACTGATTGTAATACAACAATGTCAAGTGTAGGAATCAAACACTGATTGTAATACAACAATGTCAAGTCTAGGAATCAAACACTGATTGTAATACAACAATGTCAAGTGTAGGAATCAAACACTGATTGTAATATAATACAACAATGTCAAGTCTAGGAATCAAACACTGATTGTAATACAACAATATCCAGTCTAGGAATCAAACACTGATTGTAATACAACAATGTCAAGTCTAGGAATCAAACACTGATTGTAATACAACAATGTCCAGTCTAGGAATCAAACACTGATTGTAATACAACAATGTCCAGTCTAGGAATCAAACACTGATTGTAATACAACAATGTCCAGTCTAGGAATCAAACACTGATTGTAATACAACAATGTCCAGTCTAGGAATCAAACACTGATTGTAATACAACAATGTCCAGTCTAGGAATCAAACACTGATTGTAATACACCAATGTCAAGTCTAGGAATCAAACACTGATTGTAATACAACAATCTCAAGTCTAGGAATCAAACACTGATTGTAATACAACAATGTCCAGTCTAGGAATCAAACACTGATTGTAATACAACAACGTCAAGTCTAGGAATCAAACACCGATTGTAATACAACAATGTCAAGTCTAGGAATCAAACACTGATTGTAATACAACAATGTCAAGTCTAGGAATCAAACACTGATTGTAATACAACAATGTCCAGTCTAGGAATCAAACACTGATTGTAATACAACAATGTCCAGTCTAGGAATCAAACACTGATTGTAATACAACAATGTCCAGTCTAGGAATCAAACACTGATTGTAATACAACAATGTCCAGTCTAGGAATCAAACACTGATTGTAATACAACAATGTCCAGTCTAGGAATCAAACACTGATTGTAATACAACAATGTCCATTCTAGGAATCAAACACTGATTGTAATACAACAATCGCAAGTCTAGGAATCAAACACTGATTGTAATATAATACAACAATGTCAAGTCTAGAAATCAAACACTGATTGTAATACAACAATGTCCAGTCTAGGAATCAAACACTGATTGTAATACAACAATCTCAAGTCTAGGAATCAAACACTGATTGTAATACAACAATGTCAAGTCTAGGAATTAAACACTGATTGTAATACAACAATGTCAAGTCTAGGAATCAAACACTGATTGTAATACAACAATGTCCAGTCTAGGAATCAAACACTGATTGTAATACAACAATCTCAAGTCTAGGAATCAAACACTGATTGTAATACAACAATGTCCAGCTTTCTAAAATCAAAAATGTAATAGTGATCATCCTAATATACTAACCGCTCCTTGTTCCATTGCTTTTCTAAAGTCATCGTCAATTTTACGGTATTTTTCTTCTGTCCTTGGTGTCAATGCATACCCATCATCATCATCACCATCACCATCCATTCGTGTATCTTTTTTGTTCAGCATCTGTTATAACAAGAAAATAAGTTTTCTAAATCAAAGCGTCAAACACTCAAATGGATAGGTTTTTATTCTAAGCAACAAAATGCATATTCAATATTGTGAAATACTAAAAAACTGTAAAGACAGGAAACAATTCATAGGTCCTTTATATACATGTATAAATGTAATTAAGCACAATTAATGTACACGTTGTCACATTGGTCGAATATAACTTCCTAGTGAGTTCTTCTATGTTCAACATTTGTATGTAAATTATATTGTGCAGTCAAAACTAATTGAAAAGTAGATAGGTAGGTATGCAGTTTTACTTCTTCCTCTTCAAAGAAATCGTAAGATACATTTTTGGTAGTATAACATGCCAAAAATTGTATACAAAATTTCAAAACCTAATTTAAAACATTATATGACCAACTTTGGTGGTTCTTCTACATACAAACCTCAATGATATCCTTATTTGTCTGGCTTACAACTGTGTCATTATACTCTGTGTATTTCAGAAGAACTTTATCCATGTCAGAGCTGGCATACTGGTACAATTTGTTATTGCTGGTAAATATAATCAGTGCAATCTCACAATCACACAACACACTCAGTTCATATGCTTTCTTCATCAACCCAAACTTTCTCTTGGTGAAAGTCACCTGAAATATCAAAATACTTTTAAATAGTGAACATCAAGTACATGGTCAACAGTCTGTCACAAGATAGATTGTTAAATACAATCTAAAAGTTTTGTACAGAACATCCACTCTAGAATGGAATATATGATTGGTCTGATTTCCAGTTTTGATGTTTTAGTCATTAAATGTTCAAAGATTTTCAACTTAGCTGGTGGAGAGGGGGGAGGTCTCACATTGGAGGTTGTCAAGTTATAATACAGAAAGACTGAGATTGGACAATAGTGGGTAACATGTTTGGAGAGTGCAATGCTCCATGCACGTTCAAGACCTCTTTTGTTGATTAAAAAAAAAAGGTGTATTGTAGCCACTACAAAAGAACAGATTTTTCATCCCAATCCAAATTTTTCCAGGGGCAGTTAAAAGCTGTTACCCTTCCCTCTAGATTTCATATATTGTTGAACTTGTTCTTGTCCTGAAATACTGCTAGCTGGACGTTAAGTAATGTTCAATCATTGGTTATTGACACAATTCTTCATATACTGGATTAAGAATTTAACAGAAAAGTATCTGTCAAATCTATTAATATTTACCATTTGTTTAAGAATATACAAGTACATGTAAACTTACATTGTACATTGTGTGGGATATACACCCTGTATCCCTAGTAAAGATGAAAGGAATAAGTAAGATATTTACCGTACACAGATGTATTACCTACTAAGGAAGCATGTTGAAATCTGTTGCTTAACCATGTGTTACAATATGGTGTGAAGATAATTACAAGAATATAACTCAAAACAACATACAGTGATTTCATAGTCAACTTACCTGTCTATTTCTTTCATCATTTATTCTTGTTATGCTAATCTTTTTTCTTCCCATTTCTGTTTTTCAGTATCTTATTATTCCTGAAAAGTTAACACAGTGACTGTGAGATGAATGAGAATAATAAAACCATAGCTCCTTATCTTTTGATATTACAATGTACCTAAATTGAAGTTTGGTTTAATTGACTTTCATGTTAACTTACACCATAATTTTTTCTAGTTAATATTGTCATATCAATTTCATAATAATCCACATGAAATTTGAGTTGTGTATAAACTGATCATGAAGTATGATTGGTTTTTTTAATTACTTTTCAACCAAAGGCTCACCAGAGACTGTATCATTTATATTTGTATCCGATTATCATTCTTATAAACTGTCAAATAACTGAGGTCATATCTTTAAATTGCTAAAGAGTTACAACAGATCAGTTGATATGCCCTAGCGAGGACGTTTTCCATGGAATTCAATGGAAAACACTGCACACAAATCGGACTTAAAACAAGATAGTTATCATTTTGAGTGTTGGTCCCTTTTGATTCAATTTGACCTCTTTTATCTCGAAAACATAATCTTTGATGAGAACGGTCGTGGTTTCTGGGGTTTTTTGCAAGACAATTAAAAGAACAGCTTTTATTTGGGGGAAATTATCTTAGAACTTTAAGTACATTTAAGGTAAGGAAAATTCATAATGTCATACAAATTTTCTTGACAGAAATATATAAACTTTCACGACAATGAAGATGATAACCATGGATGTATGACAAGATTTCTACCACATCATTTGTTCCGACTCAAACAAATATTTACAACATTTATTCATCACGGAATAAACAGCATAGAATATTTATTCCTAAAAAGAAATATTATGGAGTTAACTTGTTTATAATAGATTATATAAACAATTAAGTTTACAATATTCACAGATGTAAACAAAAGACAATACAATAAACTGAAAGTATAAAAATAGCTCACATTACCTATATGAGAATCAAGAGAAATTATGTAAACACTGATTTCTCGCTTCATTCAAATAGAAGAAGAATATTGATCAATTGTTCCTATATTGTAGGTATATAAATCCATAAACAATAAAAGTATAAATATATATACATTTGTATACATGTCTACAGAGTTACAAATATGTATATTTACAAATTTAATTAAATACATACAGTTGGTCATGAACTACATACTGTGGTGATAAGTGTATTTATAGAACTACACAGTTATTAGTCATATATATGTACACTATATTTACACACAATTTACCTGTGTAACATTTAAAAAACAACTTTTATCTACACTATAACTTGTATTGTACATAAAATTACACTAAAACCTACATTATGTTATTCTTTTTCATCCTAAAGATATGTTATTTACAAGTTGACAAGAACAGGATTTCAAACTGAAACCACAAATGTGAATACCCAAAAATAATTCTCAAATTAAGGTCAAAGAATATCAAAATTGTATTTAGCAGTTTATAAAGTTTTAAATTAAACTCCCAACATCAACCAATACTGTGTCATCACATGACTTCTGAACATCCTGTGTCCATTCCACAACTTATTAATTTATTTAGAAAAACAAATCTCTGAAATGTTGTATCTTAAAATAACCAATAACATTTACAAAGTTTACCTGTTTTAATTTTACCTGCCTCATTTACCTGTGCTATGTGTAATACTGTCTTACTGAGGAAAACATGTCAGGGCATGACACAGTTCCTTGATTTTAGTTAACTGGGAATTTCCAATGTAACTATTTTTAGGTCTGACATCAGGAAGTTAGAAAATGTCAATCTTCTTATCATATTGTACCCTACTTTTACATTCAATACACAATTTTAATGTTTAATTGGTTTACTTTATTTAAACGAGAATAGTTGATAGTTGAAATTAATATAGAATAAAAGCTTGAGTGGAACCATATTAAACTTTTGGCCAACGTAATACTTATTTATGTTGAGAATCAAGAAGACATTTCTGAAAATTTTGGTGAGTCCCACCATTGTAAAAGTGTGAAAACTTTGACGAGTCCCAACTGATAATGGCGAGTCCAGGACTCATCTATGCACGTTGAAAGGACCTCTGACATGTATGATACATGTACAATGTATGAAATTGCTTTATAATATATTTGTGATTTTGAATACAAAATCATTGATACTAGTAATTACATAATGTAATATACAACCTGTATGTACTTTTTTTATCTAACATATAGTGTGATATTGATATTGTGTAAATATTTCAAAAACGGAAATTTGTTTTGTAATTTAGTTATAGATTAAGATGGTGAACATTATATGTCATATGAGCAATACATAGGTCCCCCCCCCCCCCCCCCCCCCCCACCACTTAAAAAGTTACATGGCCAGTCCCTAACTAGCCCCATGTACAAGAGAAAGCAGTCAGATATACACATACAGTTTATCAGCTAAAACTTACAGAACCAGTCACAGACACGTCAGTTAGACCAGAATTTCATGCGCTTGACAAGCATTGTATCTGATTTCCTACTGACCACCTTATCAACCATAAAACCAGCCATTGATTATCCGGGGTAATGTCATTACTCTGACACTCAATACTCTGACGGTCATTACTCCGACACTTATTACCCTGACAATCATTACTCCAACTCTTAATACTTCGACAGTGACCGATAGTCTTTGCAATTCTGGCGCTTTTAGCAATCCAAATGCAGTACGAGACTGCTAATTTAACTTGAAAGGGGCATGGTTTTTATCCCGGAGTCGGAAGTTTTTTTCGTATGCAGCGCTATTGTTTTTAAAGCTTTTCAGCGCGGCCCAACAAAATATTTTTTACTAAAGAAAATATTATTTCATATAGAACTAATAAAAATGCTTTCTCTGATTAGTTTGTTCTTTCGATTCCTGTCATATTGTCCTCAAAATTCAGGATAGCTTAGGAATGTTATTCAAAATTTGTTGTAAAGCACCATACCAAGAGGATATCCGGTTTTCATATAATTTTCTGGACTGTGTGTATGCATCCTTCAACAAGGGAAAAGTGTCCAAAGTTTCTAATAAAAAGTTCCTATATTTCAGAGCAATATAGTAAAACATGTTAAATGGTATGGTCAAAAACATATGTCCTAAGCGACATCGCTAAGTAAACATTGACGCACAGGAACACTGAAAACATAGTTCATCAACATTTTCGTCTATATCTTTTATTTTCGTCAATGAAATAAATATAATAATCAATTGCACGTCGTGAATATTGAATATATGATCACTCGTGCCGAAACGCATTCAGATTAAACTCGTGCACGTAGCAAGTTCCGCACACTCGCTTAATCTGATGCGTTTTGCGGCACTCGTGATCATATTTTCAATATCCACTCCGTGCAATTATCCTATAGTTGTTTGGAGTTGCGATTAGATAGGATATGATGATACAGTTCGAGATACATGGTTGGAGTATTAATGAGTGTCGGAGTTATGAGTGTCGGAGAAATAACTGTCGGAGTAATGAGACGACCCCAATTATCCACTTAATAAAAAAGAATTTGATAATAATTATTCAATTATAAGTTATGCAGAGTGGTAGTTTGTCTGGCCATTTTACAGTACATACTCTGTATTATTGGTGACCATATTCAGCAGTATCCAGCTGTTGCTTCTGGTTTGGTTTATGGTGTTTAACGCCACTTTCAACAATATTTCAGTTAAATCATGGCGGTTAGTTTTATTGATGGGGGCAATCAGAGTACCTGGGGAAAACCACTGACCTGCCACAAGTCACTGACATACTTATATCACATAATGTTGTATAAAGTACACCTCATCCGAGTGGGATTCAAACTCACAGAGATAGTGGTGATAGGCACAGATTGCATAGATAGTTGTAAATCCAACAATCATATGATCATGACCACTGAAACGTATTTTAGCTGTACCATGGTAGACAATGATACTGATGAATATATAAGTGACATAACATTATTTTGACTGTTCTCAAATAAAAATAACAATGTTTTGATTCATATTTTGTACTCCACTTTACCAGATATTAGCTCCTAAAATTTGGTCTGTAAACTAAACATTCCCTGGTAAAAATTGAAAGTTTTGGCCCATTTGACCCCTTATATATTGAAAACTGTAGGGAAATACAAAATCTGTTGGAATACATGTAAATTGAACATTATGAGGAACATAAAGTGATAAAGGGCTATATTAGGCACAACATGACAAGACAAGTCAACAAGGCTTCGACTCCTTCTGCACCAGTTTTATACTGCAATAAAGTTTTACTCAAAATCCATTGGAATACTACCTGAAGCTTAGGCACTTATGTCACAATCAATTCATAGAATAAAATGCATCAAAAATAGATGAAAAATAAAAATTGTGCATACAAACATGTACATGTACCTTCCAAATACATACATGTAATTTTTGCTTACCTCAAGCCTCTCCTTTTTGTTGCACATATACAATTTCCTTATTTCTTTTATCAATTCATTATGATGAGCATTTGACAAAAAAACTGTAATAATTGGATGGAAAATAAAACCGTTCAAATATTGTAAATTTGCACCTTTCGATCTTGGAAACTGTACGAGATGTAGGAAATCTGTCAACATTTACCAATATATTATGCCCTCAAGTCAAAAATTGTATATACATGTATATACTTTCCTAATGTGCAAAATTTTGGAATAAAATAACTAAGTGTTTTTTTGGCCAATCAAACTAGATGGCCTGAGCCTGTGTCACTCACTTTTCATTGTTTTGATGAAACTTTATACTGAACCTTCCATAGGTGCTTCCACCAAATTTAAATTAATTTGGCCAGATGGTTTTAGAGGAGATTTTTTCAATTGGCCAATCACAAACAAGAACTGCCTATGGCGGCCATGGAAATTTTGAATAGGCTAAGTGGTTTCAGAAGAAAAGATTTTTTTTAATCGACAAACCAGAAACAAGAATTGCCTATGCAGCCATGTTTGTTAACGGTTCGGGAACAAATTAGCAATCTTTATTGAGGACCTTTCAGAGATGCTTCCTACCAAGTTTCGATTTATTTGGCCAAGCGCTTTCAGAGGAGAAGATTAAAATGTGAAAAGTTAACGGACAACGGACGCCAATCAAGATGAACATTTTTCAAAAACACATTAAAATTGGCTGAACAGTTGTAAACTTGAATATTCTATGATGAAGAAAGTAACAAATTTCTAGATAAAAAGTTGTGTACAAAAAATCAAAATATTTGTTATCGAACACCGAAAAAAGCCTTAATAACAACAGTTCTCATATTGATTTTTGATTATTCCTGCTCCTATTTGCAGGCATATCCAAAACTAAAAAATAAACTTTAAGCTAAATCTATAAGTAATTATATTCATAGGCTCAGTTAGAGTCAGTAACACATCTCTTGACAATCTTCTTTCATTGTGCTAATATATATAGTCAATACGGTGTTTCGAATCATTTCCATTCCATCAAAAGTTTCTTATTTTCGTCTGTCAGACCACATGATCTTGATGGAATGTTAGGCACTGGACTTCCGGTGTCAATGTACACAACGAAAACTCTAATTGATATGTGGCATTTTAACGTTCCTCAACTTAAAGAATTCTTAACATTATCTGTAAAAGACAGATGTCAATTAAATTGTTTTATTTGTATAAAATTAAAGACTTCAATACATAGACAATTACTCCTTTATTTGTTTTCTTCTTTATTTACTGACATCCGTATCATGAAAGGAAAACGATCTGTCTTGATATATTTTTCTGATCAGATAGACAGTGGGGTACTGAACCCCAGCATTTACTCTGCCATTTTCTTGGCGACTCCATATTACAATAACTTATAATCTACCGCATCTACGACTATGATATGTTGACGTTGTCACAGTAATAGCATATACACCGGAAGTCGTCTGCCTTACATTTCAGACGTCAAGACACGAAAAAGATGGAACGTGTCGTGGTCGGAATTGACATGATTCGAAACAACCGTATTGCAGTCCTTTTCATCAATTATTTGTAAATTCAACCTGGTAAGTATTACTTGTTTAAAGCCTGTTTCATTCTTCTAGTTTGTAAATTTTACCAGAAAAAAAACATACTAGTCAGTAATGCAAAAATAAGTGCATATAAATACCCTGATAATAACAGATATATTCAATTGTTTACATATTTAGTGGTGATACTTGTTTTGGTATATCAATCCAAAAATGTATATACAGGTATATTCTTCTATTCATATTATTTTTTTGTGTTGTAAATTAATCTTATCAATACTCAATCCTGCCTTCCTGGTTGCATTTGTTTGTAAATTACTAAGTAATGCTCAAATATATCAAGCATTTTATGCACATTTATAAATTTTAAAAAATACATGCATTTAAAAAAAAAACTAGTTCTTGCATATAATAAACAGTATAATGTAATTACACTCAGAATTGCAAATTTGAAGGAAAATAAAAAATAGAACGTAATAAATTTACATTTTGTGCATGTCGATAGACATCTACAAATATTTCTTCTGTTTGTTATTTTTTTGGCCAATCTAAATAAATCGTCATAAAAATAAAAGTCAGCTAAATATAAATTTTCATAAATAGATACACGTGGTCAATACCTAAATAACACACAAGGCAGAAAAGTTGCGATGCCAACTCAATCGCCCACTTTCGATTTCAAAATCGATATAAACAGTGAACTAGTAATTAACTAAATAAACTAAATTGTCGTATTCTAATAAAATAGAGTTTTAAACATGAAGTTATAAAGCAGTATACAAATCACACAACAGAACTGTAGGGGCGGGTATGGAATGTGTCTCCTGTAGACAACACACAGACCGAGGTTGAATGTTTGCCAAAATCACGCGGCCCGTTCACTGCCATTTTGGGTGGATGTATCCTTGAACACCAATTTGTGAACAATATAAGTGAAAATAACAAAATTAATGCCATTTACCTTATAAAAATAACTTAGTTGCTATTTTTACTATCCAGTAGGATCTTGGTGAATAAAATCTGCAACTTCTGTGCTATTTTAGGCACGGAAAACACTATGGTATTTATAGCAGTATCCAATATGGTGATTATTCCGCGCAAGAACTAATTTTGGTGTCACATGACAGAAATATTTCCTGTTTTTTCATTGTATTTACAATATAGCAGGTTTATGTTTAACATAGGATTATAAAATAATCGAAATAAGATATATTGAGTTGTGTCAATGATTATGCTCAAAATAGAAATTGTTAGATTGGTGGACTATATTTTGTCTAACATTTGTCCCTGTATCCGGTGGTATACGGTTACAAATATGGTAACACTCAAAACAGTTTTATTGTTTCTTCATGATGTGCATTCAATCGGAAAACCAATGCAAGTTATTTTATTTGTAAAATTAAAGGATTTTCTATGCATCAACATTTTCTGCTCGAGATCATTTCAACAATATACATAACTGGATTCCTGTTCTACTGTTCGTTTTTAGCATCACAAAAATACATCAGTTCAAACTGATGACGCGCGTCTGTTTACACTTTTATTTCCATAAAGAGGTACCCTCAAGGGGCAAATGTTTACATAATAATACATGTACGTACAATGAGAAATTTTAAAATATAGTTATTAAGAGGATAATGGAAGATCACATTCATTTGTCAGTCAAACTAAATAATAAATTTTACACATTCACTATATATATAAATACCTACATATATATCAAGAAAGATGTTTTGATAAAAAAATAACCCTTGAGTTGTTTTAATATATTAATTGATTCACAATTTAGTAACCAGAAAAATTTGTCTGACAAGTTCAAATATTGAAAGTTGTTACAATTGTTATTTATCATATCAATTAAGACTTGTCGATCCGTAGATGTTGAAGGATATTCTAGTAAACAATGAATTTCGTTCTCTAATTTGACGACAGTGGTCAACTCAGTACTAAAATTTATGATAAACGGTACGACTTCAATTTTAAAATCATAAATTTTCCAAATATGTGCAGCAATATACCAGCTTCTCCTGCATATCTCGCAATTGATTCGTTATGCAAGGGCCAGTAGCAATTATTCTGATTTCCTGAAACATCATCTTCATCTGAGAGACAGGCTACTGGACCAGGGCTATAAAAAGATTCGCCTTATTCAATCTCTTAAAAAGTTTATATTCCGATACCAAGATCTTGTCGAAATATATTTCGTCTCTGCAGAGACGATGATAAACGATCCATTTTCATATAGTGAAAATGTATAAAGATAAGGTAGTCAACAAAAATGTCAAAAATATTTTTTTTTATCAATGTGTGACGTAAAATTGTTTTTGACATTTACTTCACTGGGTTTGGTACTGCTTTGACAACTATTTTACCTATTTTATTCCAGTATTGTTATAAATACTGTTATAGTGACAACCGGAACCTTTGAGCCGTAATGAAAGCGGGAGGTTTGGCGCTTTAAAATCTGATTCAACCCACCATTTCTTTAGAAATGCCTGTACCAAGTCGGGGTCATTACGGTTTTCACAGTTTTCTGGTTGTTGACTGATTTTGTCTGTTTATATACTTATGAGTTTTTACTTTCCATTTGTAAGATTGTTCGGAGTTCGGTAATTTTGTTATTACCCTTATTTATTTAGATCACATTTATTACATAATCTTTTGTTAACTTCTAATTTTAAATATTTACCAGTTTCAATTTTTAGTCTATGAGAAGATATTCTCAAATGGCTCTTCTTAATGTAAAATTATTGATAATATGTATTTCTCAGACCCAACTAACGGTTTTGATTTTGCAGTAAGTTCTTAATTTGCCTTGGACACCATGACTGTCTTAAAGTTCTTTTCCCAAAGTTTCAAGTATGATTTTCGCTAACTTGAATTCAATAATTGAGTGAATTTACATTTTCTTAATTTAACAAATTCAGCTGGTAAGTTTACAAATAAAATTAAAGACCCACGCGAGCCTGTATCGCTCACTGTTGTCCTAATATTTAATAAAACAATATAAAAAAATAGGCCCTAAATGAACTCCCTGTTCATTTGTGACTCTCATTACGATACTCAGCGAAGGTCCTGTATGTGGTCAAAATAGGTTCAAAGTCCTGATAGATCAAAATTTATACACCACCTAGTTTAACAGGCAAATACAATTTCACATTTTAATCTTCTTCTTGATAGTACTGGGCTCATTGGAACAAAACGTGATAGGAATGTACATTGGATCATCTCTTTCTTCAGTATGTTTACAGATTTGCTATGACTCAGGAGTCCCGTATACTAATACAATATATTAGGGGTCAAAATGGGACCAACCCCAACATACAAACAGATTTGGCTTAGCTCTTCTGGTTTCCAAGATAAATGGGGTTAAAGAGAGCCAAAAGGGACAAACACTCAAAAAGATAACTTTTTACAAGTTTATGTCAGGTTTGTATCCAGTTTTGTTCATTTACAAATGTAATTCATTTGAAAAATTCCTTTCTGTGGGATTGCAACAGATTGTTTGTGTCTCTTATCGTTTCTAAGTTGTGAGAAGACCAAAGGGTCCAACGCCAAAAATATTGAATTTTTATTTGGAGTTCAATTTTGAGTTGTTTTCTTTATATTCCTTATAAAATCTCTTGTATAAGAGATAAAAGGTATTAAGGGGCCAAGACCCAAAGTAATAACTTTTTGCAGTTTTTGCCATTCAATTCCTTTGAAAAAAAAAATCTTTTTGGAAGGTTTTCCATGGATTTGTTGTAGCTTTTACTGTTTCGGGGATGTGAAAGAACGAAAATATTTCAATGATAGGACCTTAAGTTATATGTGAATTGAATACAATATTTTTTCATCAAAATCTAGACTTGATCGAACACAAACTGTATTAGTTTAAGCATATTTTATTTGCATAAAAATTGCAAATGGGATTGTACACAAGTTATGACAAGATTAGTGAAGTCCTTTCCCTTTTACAAAGATATAAACAAAAAATAATTTAACATAATGGCGATAATTATACAAATAAATTTTACAACATGATATATTTAGACGTTAATAATAAAGTAAATATAAAGAAAAATAAGGTGAAATAAAATGTTCAAAACCTAGGGATAGAAAGAAGGATAGGAAGAAGAAGAAAGGTTTCAAACAAACAAAAACAACAAAAAACAACATAGACTGGAGTGAGTAAGCTAGTATATTAGTTAAAGCGCTGGGTGCTTCTAATAAAAGAATAAACAACAGAGAAGATTTCAATGTTTTGGTTAGGAGTCAAATTTTCATCACCAGCTAATATCAATTCAATTGTAACTACGTAATTCTTTAATTTATTAAACAAGATTGCCCTATTTTCATTGTAAAAGGAACATTCAAGGAAAAGTGTATACAGTCTTCAAAACCATGACCACAGATGCATGCAGGACTAGGCTTTAAATTGACAAACTGTATGCTTGACAAGGTGAGCGATACATGTTCATTTTATATCCATTTTACAATTGAATAATAATTACAGTCATATTTAGTACTATTATTACTAAATCTTACAGTGTCTTGTATTCCTACTGTTTGTCATTGATCATCGTAAATAACCACTGGCTTTCGCATGAACGAGTAGATCTTAATCCGCGTTGATAGTCGGTTAAGATGTTATTTTTTATTCGGATATTTCATTTTATGATGTATGTCAGTGAAACAGCGATACTTATAAACAGAAGCTTAAATTAAATAATCTAGCTATTCTCTTTTATCTGGAATAGCCCACTGAAGAAATGTACCACCATGATACGTATATGTTGTTGTTCATGTCGACGACACGAGAGAGGACATCCTTGAATTTCAACCAAAGATGAAGAACTGGATCTCCCGTCACCGTCTACTGGATACCAAAATGGCATCTATTATAGGTGTCCCGACAGTGTCCAGTATATTTCTGGTTCAAATGATCCACCACGAAACCTCTTTCAAAATTGGTAACATCGATTCTATCAGCGGTCAAAACAAGGCTTTAGAGCTTCTGTAGCACTCGGATGTGGATTCTGAAATGTTAGAGAACATACAATTCAGGACCATCTCGGATTCTCCCAATGCAATAACATTAAAACAGTTTGACTTCTCTGTGTACCTAACCACTCTTAGCTGACAAACAGATTAAAATAAATAGTCCAACTTTGTTTGACGAAAAAGAATGACGAACGTATACACTATATTGTTTTAGGAAAGTTAAAGAAAACTCTGATTCTAACAACTTGAAAGTTCTCTAAAAGTGACACCTTCAAAATAAGAGAGTCTGTGATTGACATATTTGGTGGCGTGTTTTTCACTGTCGGCATTCCCAAGGACACACCGACTCACTTACAAAAGACTTGTCAAAAAAGCGAAATGAAGATATAAGCCGGTACAGTTGAATTTGAATAATTCAAAGCCGGATTCAAGGAGACTGAAGACCTCACGCCCTTAAAAAGAAAGTCACATGTTGTAGAAATAATGTGCACGCCATAATTCTTGAGAGGGGAGGGGGTCTGTGATTTTTTTTTTACGAGATGCAAAATGATGCGATTTGGGGCCATTTCAGGGTTTTGTATAACATAGAATCAAGCACAATTTTAATGACTTTGGTAGACAAGAATTTCTTAAAATTGTCAAAAATCTGCCCTTCGTGTCTTAGCAGATACGAATACTTCCATTGCTTTGTACAAGTCCACTTCAAAATCTCGGTGAATATGCATCAATCCAAGGAGAGATAGCCTGTCATTCTTCATGGTCGACCTAACATAAGTTTTCAAGCGTCTCAGTACACTAAATGACATTTCAGCAGTAGCGCTTGCTACTGGCATGGTTAACAAAACACATAGTTTTATTAATATTGTATCTATAGACGGATAGAGAACTGGATTTACAGAATCAAGTGTGGTACAAAGTGTTGTTGGCAAATCATTACGCTTAGTAATGACCCAGTGGGACAAATAAATGTCAGCCTGATATGCCTCGTATATTGTAGCAACATGATCATCAGTTAATTTGTCTACAGCACGGGGCAATAGATGCTGACTGTACATGGAAGCGGTTTTCCGATTTAAGGAGACGTGATTCAAGTTCGTAATCAAATTTTCCAAAAATTAATAGTACAAAGAAATTCACCAATACTGTTTTGGCGTTTCCGCGGGGTGATTGGCTCTGGTAGTCTGTCTGCCACATCGCCTGGGCAAACTATCAGATATATCAACAGATTTGGCTAAGATAAGTGCAGATTGATGCATTTTTGTACAACTCATACTAAACCGATTCGTCCTGTCGTTCAGCTCTTAGCATTTCAAGATCACCGTCTTGGATACTTTGATTGCTTCAAGAAGATCGCATTCGGTATCTTGGAGGAATGTTGACAGATAAACAGCGCTATGTAAAATATGTTACGCTACTACCAAAGCTATGATAAACTGAAACCGCATGATGGATGCAAGAAACTTCCCAGCTTTGTCATCACCTTGGTTTTGTAAGCGTTCTAACGCATGGACCACAACTGGATATTGACGTCTTAATGGTATACAATGCGTCCGCTCGACTTGTCCGTCACATAATTACCATACAAAAGTAACTAGTACGTCTTATTAGCTATATATTAATCATACTGATTTAATTAGACTGCTAAAAGTAACAATACATTTTTACTTTTATTTTATTTCCTTTTTTTGTAACCTGCCGCAGAGAGAGAGAGAGAGAGAGAGCAAGCAGTAGGCTAACCTTTTACAGACTTCAGAATGTAATATACATGTTATCATTCCCAGCCCTCCGCCCTTAAATGTGAATGGAACATCGTAATATTAGAGAAAACAACAACTTTGAGGTAACAGTACATCGGTTTGCTAATTTGGCTAAATAATTACACTTTACATGGTGCTCAATCTAATTAAAATTAGCTCTACGCACTTGCGCCTCCCCCTCTTTTTTTTTGATCGCTGGGTACCACGCAGCGACCCAAAAAAAAAGGGGGGGAGAGGAGCAAGTGCGTAGAGCTAATTTTAATTAGATTGGCATGGTGCTGTTCATCTAATTTATATCGAGCTTGACTGAGTATAAGATAAGATAAGATAAGATTTTATTGTCCAATCAACGTCCCAGCAAGGGGCAGAGTCATTACAGTGATTTATATTACACACAAAAAAAACAATAAACATTCTAATACATAAATGTAATAAACAGTATACAAACCAGCAATTTGCAGAAATTGGTACATAAGTACTAAACATATCTATGTCTCTGATGAGTATAATATTTGGAAGAGTCCACTGGGCAATTACCAAAAAAAAAAAGAAAAAAAAAAAAAAAAAAACCCAATAAATATATATCATTTGTTGATATTTAATAAGTTATTAACTTCTTCTGAACACCGAAATAGAAATAAACCCTTTTATATTTACAAGGGGCTAATTCAATGACAGAAGGCAGATCCAGCGTCCTCCCCATGACCAATGTACATGCATGAGAGCAATGTCATTCATATACAGAGGTCATCAAGGGCCGGTGCCTAAAGGTCATTTAGACTGGAAATGATTAAACAAAATGAAATTAAAATGAAATTAAAGTCCTCCTCATGGCCAATGTACATGGAGAAAATTTGCATCATCCAGATACAGAGGCCATCAAGGGCAGGTGCATTAGGACCAATTTTCATCATTATATTCTTAAATGCATCAAGTGCCCAGTGGACCTCGCAACAACTGTAGAAGAGAGAAACATCTCCCAACTTGATATTAAACTTCAGGAGAGAAGATTAAATATGTTTTTAAAAAGTACAGAGAGCACAAAGAATATCAATATTTTCATTCTTTAAAAGCCATACAAGTTTTGCATCTATATTAAGTAATGAGAAGTTTTTACAATTTTCATTGATAATGGACATTAAGGCTTCTCTTTCCTGAGTGTGATAGTTACAAGAAAATAGGAAGTGTCTCTCATCCTCTACAGTATTATCCGTGCATCGTGTGCAAATTCTGTCGTGTGGGGGAATTCCCTTGTATCTGCCAGTTTCTATGGCTAACTTATGAGCAGAGATTCTAAATCTAGTCAAAGTTCTCCTCTGTTCAAAATTCTTAATTTTGTCAAGATATTTTTCAAAACCAAAGTTGTTTTTTACAGTTAAATAAGTGCTCAATTTGCCATCTGAGAATTTTTCTTTATTTTTGTTCCATTCATTAATGAAAAACTTGTTTAAAATTGCATTACTTATCTTATTGTTTTTCAGATCCAAAGATTGAGCAATTTTATTGCTAATAAATTTGATTGAAGAAAACCAAGAAGCATGATTTGAATCATCAATTGATATAGATTCTTTATATGCTGCATGCAAAAGAGGAAACATTTCTTCAATTTTTTGAAGTCTATCATAATATCTAATCATTGCTTTAATGACATTAAAATGAAGAGGAAATCTACCAAGTTCTGATAGAACAGCAAAATTTGTTGATTTTTTGTGTACACCTAGTATGTACTTGCAGAATTTCTGGTGCAAAAGTTCAGCTTTTTGCTTACAATAAATTTGGTCAAAAGATAAATTCTGCATCCCATGTCTGAATTTTGCAGAGAAAGTGTTGAATGTTCCCCCAATTTCACAGCCATAGAGCAGTATTGGCTTAATTGTGTGATCAAATACATGCATACTTGTATGATGCCCAGGATTTAATGAAAGGAGGTCTTTTGACAGTTTGAAATATGCTTTCGAAGCTTTATTATAAAGTTCATCTTGTGCATACATAAATGAACCTGATGCACAAAAAGTTAGACCCAAATATTTGTACCTGTGGACACATTCAAGTACAGTATTGTTGAGTTTAATCCCAGCTAGGACTCGCTTGAGGACCTATGTCCTCAGACCCCTCGACAAATTTTACACCCCCTTAAAAAAAAAACTAGAGTCTACCCGCCCCTTCTCATAGACAACACACTGATCATCATTGTATTGCGAATGTCGTTCAACATGTATATACCGGTAATCACTCGGCATGAGCATGATTCAAGATTTATTTCTCCGCGACGAGGAGGGAAATCAACAAACGAACAAATGACGCTCTGGCGTTTATTAGATTATTAATGCCCACTTATACTTATGAAATTTGTGGGATATAATCCTATTGATAATGATGTCAAACAACATACAATATAGTCCCGAGATTCTTCTGCCGTCCGACGGCTTTTTGTTCCTGCTAGAGCCGTGGGACGTCAGAGAGCTAGATACATAGGGAAAACAGTGGATTTGCCTCTCCAACTCTTGGTCGGCACATTTCTACGTTTTGTGGCTATCGGATTTTATTTTCTATCAGAAACCCTGATATAAATCGCTTCACCAATCATTTTTCTATTCATTCATAACCATATTACCCTCAGAAAGTGGTGTTACACTCCATTACAGCGCGATTTTGCCTTAGATCCTATTATTCCGCCATTTGACTTCCATTTTGAAAGTTTAGGATTAGTAATTTTCTGAACATAAGCTTTTGATTTCAAGTTATCGGCCTAAAAGGAGTGATGTTATTAATTTTGCACCCGATATTAGAGTTGGGCGCGAGTGTTTGCTAAACCTACACCGTATATATCTACTTTAATCACAGTTTCATAAACCATGATAATGTCTTGATTCCGTCCACTAATAATTTTGATCAGACTCGGTCCCTTTATTACTACAAATGCAAATGAACTTACCATGTTCGCAAATCAACCGCTTCGGAACGGACACCCCACACTTCACATAGCAATCACCCCGAATGCTCCGTTGGACGCGGTGATTAACATGATATTAAATCAGTAAACATATATAATTATGAATACATTACATTTTTAAATGACAAAATATCATATTAAAGAAAAAATAAACTTATCTGATATTCATACAATCTTTGATATAGTGACATATATTCATAGTGTCATCAATACTATTTGGATTTAACAATCTAGTTACTGTTTTCATATATTCACTTGGGCACAGATCTTGCAGTTTAATGTTCAAATTTTTGAATAAAAGTTTTCTAACATTAGCAAATTCAGTGCAATGAATAAGAAAGTGCTGTTCATCTTCTATTTGATTGCATTGATAGCATAATCTATTTTCTCTTTTTATTTTCGGTCTAAAATATCTACCTTTTTCAATTAAAAGGCTATGAGAACTTAATCTTAATTTGGTTAGTTCTCTAGTAATATTTACTGGAAGTTTTAATGAAAGATAATCTTGTAAAATAAAATCTTTTGGATAGATATTTGCAAAAAAAAATAGTTTATTATCATGTTCTTGAGTAGATAAATGTTGTAGTTTATTTAAAATGACCTTAGAATGTTGGTCAGTTAACAACTGATTTATTTTATTAATGTAAAAATCTAAACTAGTTAAATTCAAATTTTGTAGAGAGTTGTAAATAAATTTTTGCCAAGATCTGTGTCCATAAATAAATAGAGATGTATCTACCTCATAGACCTCTCCAAACAACCTATCAGAGGGAAGTTGGTTTAGTCTATTGAAATGTTTAAGTGCAAGAATAGTTATAAAATTTAGAACTGGTGGCCTCCCTAATTCACATTTAGCTCCAAAATTTGAGCTTTTTTTGTGGACTCCCAGAATATTTTTACAAAATTTATTATGAATCTTTTCAAATGGCAATTTATCAATGCAAGAGTCTTTTAAAGTGAAATCACTAATCCAAATCTCAGACCCATATGTACATATGGGTTTTATAAGCATATCAAACAGTTTTAATTTCAACCTGTGATCTATGTTATTGAATCCAAATATCTTAGAATGTAGAGAAAAAAGGGCCTTTAAACTTTGGCAGCATGTTTAAAATTGCCATTAAAATAAATAATGATGCCTAAATATTTGTATTTCTCAACAATTTAAATTTCTTAGTTATTATAAAAAAAATAGAACTTTTTAAAGTTCTTATGGCCTTTGCTAAAAATCATGATTTTTGTTTTGTTTAAATTTACTTTCAACTTCCATCTGTCACAATAGGCCTTGAGAAAGTCTAAGCAAGATAAGCCTTGGGAGAGTCTAAGCAAGATAAGCCTTGGGAGAGTCTAAGCAAGATACATAGTATGTAAATCTTCAAAAATACAAAATTCAAAAATACACAAAAGGTTTCAACCGCTTACATTTCAAAAGTTGTTTTATCGCATTTAATTGAATTTTAAAACGTGTCTTATGGGGACCTCTAGTTTGTTAGTTTTTAGCTCATTAGTAGATGCAGCTACGTCTTCCTGGCATTTTCTCCATAACTTCCCTTTCTCATAGTATATGGATAAAATAACGTGCATGCACTGAGTGATTAACTCAATTTGCGACCACAAAATCCACGATTGACGTCATCAAAGCAACTGTTATGCCCTAATTTTTGCCGCATGTCCTGATATTTTAATTGAAAGACTCTTTTAGCACCAATCCTTATGTTTTCTTTTATCTTTATTTTCAGAAGCAGGCTGTAGCAGTTGGCCGGACAATATTCTACCCTCGCAGGACAGTGACCTATCTAATGATATATTACGCGTAAACCAAATAGCAAGCAAAACCTCGACGAGTTGTCGGAACAAAAAGCAGCGCACGAGGACGTACAACTAACAAAAATAAAACGACAATTTTTTATCGGTCAACGTCCTTTCGATTCTCGTTTATATTTATATATTTCAAGGTCTTTCAAGTGTCCCAAATCTTCACCTGTGGTCTGTCTGATTTGTTATTAGTTGTTTTTGTATTGCGAGAATAAATTTTAAAAGTTCACATACTCGTCAGTTCTGAACATAAATTATGCCAGATCTGAAATACAAAAAAATGTACTTGCTTTTTTAAGCAAATTGTTGTTATTTTTTTTTTACAAAGCTTACTATCAAAAGTTAAATATATTAATTATAGCGTATACACGGCTGGTAATCGGCACAAGCAGAACAGTTGGTTCTGCAAAGAAATTCGTGAGGATAACTTCCGGTTTTGGTGGAGGAGAGTTCACGAAGACGCTTCGCAAGATATGTACATGTCAACAATTGAAATTTTCTATTTTACTGCTCGAATATTGCAAAATCAGAGAATGCTATGCTGTGGCGAATGCTTTCACGATTAGAAACATGTATAGTTTATTCTTGTATATGAAGTGTAACTCTCGCAAAATCAATCGTCTCACGAAAAACATGACGAAAATTGTGACACTCTTACATTTCTAAGTTGTTCTTGACAAAGATGCAAGTTAAATTTTTAATATTTTTTCATCATGGGAGTCTAAATGTAATGGGGGATAAATTCCGATTCGTCAGAAGTAAATTGAAGTTTAGATAAATCTACAAGTTGTCAATTTTCTCGTTTTCCTGCTTGAGGAGATCGGTTCTGATAGAGCACATTGCGAATGCATGAGGAGATTTGCTAGTTTTGTTAATTGTTTTCTGCAAAATTGATAAATTGACACTTTTAAACACAAAACTGATAAATACTCTAATCAAAATAAACTATTCTCTGTCCACGTTCAGCAGATGCCAGGATTCAAGGGAAAGAGGAAAAGGGGACTGACATTGACTCTTTACAAAAACCCATTTCGATATAGATTGCCTGTATCGCCGCCAAGGAAACGAACAAATACAAGTAGCAGTACACCAAATTTAAAATCCCCATCAATCAGGACACCAAGTTTATTAAAAAAATCTCTTTCAATTTCAAAATATTTATATCCTTTCAAACGGGTTTACACATCTATTCGGCGCAACCTTTTTACTAAAGACGACGGAAACTTCACCGCAGATCTACACAAGTTATAATATTACATGATTTCAGCACATACATAGGTCTAACGTAAACAAACATTCACTTAGTGCTAGTAGTCATGAATAAATTAAACACAAGATGTCAATTAAACTGTGGACATATCCTTAAAATCGGTAAAGCGCTTTACATCTTGTAACCACTACTAACAGAGCTCTTTTTTATTTACAAGTGTGTACACATAACACACTACATAATAGAAAAACAAACCACAAATTAATATTATTCTCAACTGTATGATATTTAATTTAGAGTGTATCATTTGTATTATACATATTATACATTTGTATTCATATACAAGAATAAACTATTCATGTTTCTAATCGTGAAAGCATTCGCCACAGCATAGCATTCTCTGATTTTGCAATATTCGAGCAGTAAAAAAGAAAATTTCAATTTTTGACATGTACATACCTTGCGAAGCGTCTTCGTGAACTCTCCTCCACCAAAACCGGTGTCCTATAATTATTAGCTAGCATAATTATTAACTACTTTTTGACGTTCGGAACTAGATTTTCGTAAACCACAAAGGTGTTCCAAATGATAGTCATGAAAATTAGCTACCTTAATAATACATTAAAAGTACTATGCCAGTTATTCCCCTTTTACCATGTTTTGATAGATTCTTGGTAATTAGTATTTTTGAACGAAAAAAGGGGGGTGGATGTAGGCGAGGAAATCTATTTAATTAGATAGATTTATCCAAGAAATGGATAGCAAACTCCTATTTATTCATTTACACCAAGGATTTATATATATATATATATATAAATCCTTGTTTACATGGAGCAAAATCTGGATGAAAATAAGTTATTTCGATATAAAATATATGATTGATTGATTGATTGATTGATTGATTGATTGATTGGTTGGTGTTTAACGTCCAGCGAGCAATTTTTCAGCTATATTCAGGACGAGAACATTTAAAAATTTAAACGCCACGGGACTCGAAACAAGGAAAGGTGTATGGGTAGGGACGAATAATTTAGCCAGTGCAACAGGTCTCATCATGAGCATACTGGGTTCTTTAACGTGCGAAGAGGATGGCAATCTCTCAACACGGGACCTCGGTTTTATTTACGTCTCGACCGAAGGACGGATTGGTTGTGAATTTATACACCCCGCACAACCGACGGACGCCCCTTCAAGCCGAAGAAGCTCTCGGTCCCATTTCTATACACCGGGGTTCCCGCGGGGTTATATATATATATAATATAAATAAATTCAAGTCTAATAATATTTTTAAAAAATTATATATTTATAGTGACATGAACAAGTTTCTATATATCAATCACCATATTATTTATTTGTACATAATGCATTTTCTGCTTTGCATATATACAAAAATGTGTATATCTATTCCATTTATATGTGTATTATCATAATGTGTAATATTGAATTAATTAATAAACTATGTTTATACTATATCTATTCCAAAGAAATAAGACGCTTAGTTATAACAAGCAATAACGCTCCTGTGGTGAAATAGTTACGAGTACTCGCATCATGTGCGGTAGATCGTGGTTTCGATCAACGATCTGATCAAACCAAAAACTATACAATTTATATTGGCACATGGCGTAAAAGAATAAAGGCAAAGACTAGTCAGCATAATTTCTTCATTACATGGGATAGAAGTCGTGAAGTTTTCCATGAATATAAGTTACCTTGCATCTGTCCAGTGTATGACATAGGTTTCAAAGTGTTATCCATGAAAATAAACTACCTTGCACCGTTCAAACATGAGCATAAACATCTGAAGCTTGTCCATGAAAATTAGCTACTCGACCTTTCTTCATTGCATGGAATAGGAGTCATGACGTGTTCCATGAAAATAAACTACCTGGCACCATTCAAACATAAGCATAAGCAACAGAAGTTTGCCCATGAAAATTAGCTACCTCGCATTCCTTCGTTTCATGGTCCATGAAAATTAGCTACCTGCCCATGAAAATTAGCTACCTCGCATTCCTTCGTTTCATGGTCCATGAAAATTAGCTACCTGCCCATGAAAATTAGCTACCTCGCATTCCTTCGTTACATTGGATAGGAGTCATGACGTTTTCCATGAAAATAAGCTACCTTACATCTGTTCAATGTATGACACAGGTGTCAAAGTGTTATCCATGAAAATAAACTACCTGGCACCATTCAAACATAAGCATAAGCAACAGAAGTTTGCCCATGAAAATTAGCTACCTCGCATTCCTTCGTTTCATGGTCCATGAAAATTAGCTACCTGCCCATGAAAATTAGCTACCTCGCATTCCTTCGTTTCATGGACCATGAAAATTAGCTACCTGCCCATGAAAATTAGCTACCTCTCATTCTTTCGTTTCATGGTCCATGAAAATTAGCTACCTGCCCATGAAAATTAGCTACCTCGCATTCCTTCGTTTCATGGTCCATGAAAATTAGCTACCTGCCCATGAAAATTAGCTACCTCGCATTCCTTCGTGTCATGGTCCATGAACATTAGCTACCTGCCCATGAAAATTAGCTACCTCTCATTCCTTCGTTTCATGGTCCATATACGAACCAACCACATAGCTTTATATATAGATTACACTCGAGATCTGAAATAAAATTATTTAGAAATAGTTTTAATGTATTTTCTGGAACTAATGACCATATTTTAATAAAAGATGCATTTTATGCTCCTGATGTGGTCATCTTTAGGGTTTATACTACCTGGAAATCCGAGAATTCTACTATTGCAGGACACGAGAACTGTATGGGAAATATCTTTAAAAATATTTCCTAAAACATTTTTCAAGTTTAAAGTCTTCCCGCCCAAAACTGCTCAGATTTGAACAAAATGAATGAAACCTTTATATTTTCCTCTCTTTCAAGTTTGTATTTGTTAAAACAGTGATGTCATTGCACAACATAGTTTTAGTACAGGATTCTATGTAAAATACCTTTGAAAATAAATCAAATATGGATCTCTTGCTTTTCTTAATTGTTCATTGAATGGTCATCTTTCTATACTTCACCTTTTTTGTAACAGATAAGAAAAAGTCTTATAACACGAAATAACAGAAATTTTTTCAGGTTAGAACGCAAATGTTAGCCACAGTAACAATTACAAGCTACTTACTATACTAGCATTTAAAAAAATGATGTAGCTCAAAAATGGGTTCTTTCGCCTCATATTGGGTAGGACCTCATCGTTTTCATAATCCTGGATCCACACTATGTTATAGGAGCAATAAATTGACAGTTGCTTGGTATGTTACATACCTTTTGATGGTTGGTTGGTTTTTGGTGTTTAACTCCACTTTCAGCAATATTTCAGCGATATCATGGCGACCAGTTTTAGTGGTGGAAGAAGCCAGAGTACCCTGAAAGAACCACCGACCATGGGAAAGTAACTATATAACTTTAGACCAGAATGCTTACTGAATTGAAAGTGCTTGGATTGAAGGAATTTATTTATAAATCAACATATATTTTTTGAAAATATATACATATACATGTACATAATCTTTTGTTTATGTTTCAGGTCCAGTGTGAATCTTGTCATTGGTGGCAGCATTTCCAGTGTACCACCATTCAGAAAACATCCAACGAAGTAAACCAGGAAGACTACCGCTTCATTTGTGACATTTGTTCATTTAAATGATGTACACAAAGGGTTGTGTGAGATGTCATTATTTGGTGTGCATGGTCATCATCAACTCGTGTGAGATATTGTCGTCACTTTGCGTCTGTCATCTGTAAACGCTTGCATTTAAACTTCTCTGAAACCACTTGGTCAATTGGAGTTTGGGAGGAATATGAAATTTACTGCTGGATTTTTTAAATAGATTTGACTTAGTTTTTTGTAGTTTCCGAGATAAAAGTAGTTGAATGAAACCAAATTTGTAGGTAGTTTTTATTCATTAAATTCCTTTGAAAACTTCCTGTCTTAATTATACATACCGGTATCTCCAACCAAATCAAATATAAATTTGTTTGCTTTAAGTTCGATTTAGAAATTTGTTTCCCCTACAAATTGCAGTCTTTTCCATTTAAATCATGTGACAAATTCCTTTTTTGAAGGTTCCCCGCTGATTTGTTGTAACTTTTACTGTTGGAGAGATGTGACAGAATCAAAAATCATATATTTATTTGTTAAATTCGAAATTTATAAAATATTTTTTTAACAAAATCTATACTTTATTGAACATAAACTGTATAAGTGACCAGGTGGGTAATTCAGGCTCAGATAAAATGACCCGCTAATTAAGAAATAAATCATGGAAGCCAGAATGTGTTTTGAGTTTTAACATGGATTGTTGGATATTAGTATTTTATCCCGAGCCAGAGGCGAGGGATAAAATTTACTAATATCCGCCAACCCATGTTAAAACTCAAAACACATTCATGCTTCCATGATTTATTTCGATTCTGATATGTCTAAGATTACAAATACGGTAGTATACTTTGATTGGAAGACGGTAATTCATATGTACGTTTGCGGAAAGTGTCACACACCATTTATGCTGCCAATGGAAAAGTCAGTCATATTCACCGGCACATGTGTGAACGAGATTATACCATCGATAAATCGCTCGTTTGTCTACAAAGCGTAAGAAGAAGTCGTGTTAGAATTTGTGTTGTACTCTGGTATTCATCAAAGCTTTTGAGCAGACGTTGTCTGTAAACTTTTCACATTTTAATCTTCTGCTCTGAAACCCCTTAGCTCAATGAACTGAAGCTTAATAGGAAGCAACTATGCAAGGTTCTCTATAAAGATTTTTCATTTCGTCATGATCCATTAACAAACATGGCCACCATAGGCAATTCTTATTGCTGATTGGTTGATTTCTAAAAAATCTTCACCTCTGAAATCGAATAGCCATAGGCAGTTATTGTTTCTGGTTGGTCAATTTCTAAAAATCTTTGAAACCGCTTGGCCAAATGAATTGAAACTTGGTAGGAAGCATATATGGAAGGTCCTCTATAAAGATTGTTCATTTCGGCTCAATTCGTAGCAAACATGGCCGCCACAGGCAGTTCTTGATGCTGATTGGTCGATTCCTAAAAAAATCTTCTCCTCTGAAACCGCTTGACCAAATGAACCTAATTTGGTAAGAAGCATCTATGAAAGGCCCTCTGTAAAGATTGCTCATTTAGTCCTGATCCCTTAGCAAGCATGGTCGGCACACGCAATTCTTGTTGCTGATTGGTCGATTCCTAAAACATCTTCTACTCTGAAACTGTTTGGCCAAATGAACCGAAACGTGGTAGGTAGCATCTATGGAAGGCCCTCTATAAAGATTGCTCATTTGGGATCCGTTAACAAACATGGCCAGCATAGGCAATTCGTGTTGCTGATTGGTAGATTCCCTAAAAATCTTCTACTCCGAAACCGCTTGGCCAAATGAACCGAAACGTGGTAGGTAGCATCTATGGAAGGCCCTCTATAAAGATTGCTTATTTTGGATCTGTTAACAAACATGGCCAGCACAGGCAATTCGTGTTGCTGATTGGTCGATTCATAAAAAATCTTCTCAACCTACTGAGCCTCTAGTCTATATATTGTATTGTATTATATGTATGCTAATGTTCCACCATGCCTGTCTGAGTTTTTCAATAAAATCTTTAAGAAATAACTTGTGTTAAGATACTTTGTGTGTGAGATATTATCATGTATATATGGCTGTTATTTAATTATTAAATTGACAAGTATGTGTGATACAAGTATCTGTACTTACAAGACATACCAGCATGATGCAAAATATTTATTTGAGCTATATTCAATGACATTACAGACATTTTCATATGTTGTACCAGCGTCTGGCAATCTACTTTCTAAAGGTTGAGTACATCATCCAAGTGATGAACAGTGCAGTGAAAGATAAATGAGGTGTAGGCAGCTCTTTAAACCTCTCTCCCATCAAGGCCCAGTTTCAATACAAACGCAAACCTCTAAACATTTATTGATAAAGAATAGAGATACATGTACATAAGAAATTAGGATGCAGGCACCCTAAAGTACTACTGTTATTCCAAGATGTATAAATTTGTAGGCCCTTCTGAAGTTATAACCTCAAAACAGAAAAAAACCAAATAAAATTAGATATTAATCTGTTATCAAAAACAAACCAATCAAAAATATCAAAAAGAAAGACAAAAACCCAACATGAATGCACCTTTTATCAATCTGACTTAGTTCTGTACACATAATTTTCATAAGGGATACAGGTAGCTAATTTACGTGGAAATTTTACATACATTTTGTATCTATCATATTAAACAATGAGTGTATCTTGTTTTCAAAGAAAACATTCAGATAGCTTCATTGCTAAAAAGAGGTAATAAAAACGTAGATATCAAATTTAGTGCACATGAACGTTTCTGGAATAACCTTCATCAGGTAGCTCAAGATCAAAAGATTGGAAAGCCAAATAATTTAATAGTTTTGGGAGCACAAAATCTATGGGTATTGATGTTATGTAGGAGTTTCTTTTACACCTGGTAGAGATATTGGGAGTGCTGTTTTTATGATGTGGGTTTTGGTGCAGTCGGGGATGTTGTCTTGTGATTCTACGGTGAATACGGACTGACACTGTTGGGGATGTTGGATTTTTGCTTTGTGTCAGCTGTGCTCTGTCCATCGCTCCTCATTGGTGTGACATCTGTTTTGTCTGTACCTAAGGATTTTATATATAACAGCTTCTTTCATCACATATTGCTTAAGATTTTGACCAAGATATAGTTTTTCTGGTAACTGATTCATGTCGAGCGACGCCGAGAAACTTACACTATAACCGCGGACGTCTAAAACGCTTAGAACGATGTCTGTTTCTGCTCTTTTTAGACAATTTGCCAGTTGTTTTTATTTAACTATAAGACATTGCAGAATAAACACAATATACGTACATTGTCGAAGAAATATAAAAACTGTACGTAACAGCTTTAGTGAGCGATTGTTTTTTAACGCCAACTCAGCAATTGTATAGCTATATCATGGCGAGACCAAGTTAATGAGATGATGATGATGTCCGTTTTTTTCTAGACCAACACGCTTAGTTTTTTTTCATAGTGTTAGCTAACGGAAACAACAGTCCGCGGATATACATGTCACTCCACTCTGACACATTATCCTGATTCCGAAGCAACCAGTTTTTGCTCTTTCTCCTTAATTCTGCGTGCTTAGCATTATAAGCAACAAATACCAGTTGGTAATCTTTGTTTTGAAATATGAATTTGTTTATATACATGTACTCAAAAAGTCGCTTTGTATGTGTCTTCTGCCGAAGGATTGTGAAAGCGCGAAAAGTTGACCGTGCGTTGCGCAATGTATTTTGTATTGTTACTTTATCTATTGTCATTTATGTAGACAACAGGGGCGGATCCAGGGGGACGCGCATTCGCCCCCCCCCCCCCCCCCAAAATTTGAAAAAATAAGATTTTTTGGCATAAAATAGTGATTTTTCACACGAAATACCCCAAAATTTTTCGCGCCTCCCTCCGCTCGGCGCAATTTTTTAAAATGTGCCCCCCCCCCCCTAACTTGAAATCCTGGATCCGCCCCTGGACAATATATGTATTTGCTGAGAAACAGACCAGAAATGCTCACCAAAGACTCTCATCGGTAGTGTAATCGTTAGTGTGTTCGCCTCGAATGCGGTAGATCGTGGGTTCGAGTCCCGATCGGGTCAAACCATGTTCTGTACACATATTTTGCCATCTTCCACATTCTGTTGGAAATTTATGATTTAGGGTTCTATTTTTACAAAATCCAAATAAGAAATTGTCATCAAGAGTGTGCAAATAGTTTCAGTTTCGAATTAAAATTAATCTAATAGCTACCAGTTCTTTAATATTGTAATAAATAAAGTTGCCAACTTTCATTATTAAATATATATGGAACATAATTTTATTTATTTATTGAATTCAGAAGATAGTGTCAATAAGTAAGTAAATGAGATGATTTCTTTATTTCAAGAGGGTAACACGGTTAGCAATAATAAAAGTGTGATTAATAATTATCATATATGATCTTATTAAGTTAAAGAATAATTTGCATAGTTTGAACATCACATAAATATTAAATTCTACCATATATAGTCCACCAATCTATTTTTTAATAGCTGTAAAAATGATACATCGCAATGGTAAATTGAAAAAAGATAGTTTATAACTTAATCACATGCTATACAGCCATACAGGCAGCATTTTGTTTTTCAACTATGAACACCACTAATATCTATTGTTTATTTTATTCTATATTGTGTACAGATCCAGGGGGCGGATCCAGGATTTCAAGTTAGGGGGGCGCACTTAAAAAAAATGCGCCGAGCGGATGGAGGCACGAAAATTGTTGGGGTACTACGTGTGAAAAATCACGATTTTACGCCCCTCCCCCCCCCCCCCCCCTGGATCCGCCCTTGAGATCTACATGTCTCTCTTGGTCAATCAGTAACTCTTTTCCTGTTTATGTACATGCAGTTTTTCATTTTGTCTCTCCATTGGAAATACACAATCTGTATTTTGGTAAACATAATAAGGGAGACAAATCCTATAAGTTTATGCTACAAGTAGCTAATTTTCATAGGTAGCTAATTATTATGCTCCGCCGTATGAAAATTAGCTACTGGAAATTTGAGGTAGCTAATTTTCATGGGTAGCTAAAAATTTTACGACACCGGAAGTTATCCTCACGAATTTCTTTGCAGAACCAACTGTTCTGCTTGTGCCGATTACCAGCCGTGGTATAGTAGTGTGGAGTGGTTAGATGAAGTTTTGAAAGTCAAAATAGACTTTGAAAAGCCCAGCAGTGGTTCGAGACACGAAAGTCCAAAACTAAGTAAAACGCGTTTTAAGCCTAAAACAGTAAAAGGTTAAAGTTCATATATTCAAGAACAAAAGAATAAACACTAGATTCTTAAAAGTAATCTACTGTTCGAACAATAGTGTGATAATAGTCTGGAGAAATGCATTACGTAAACGATATCAACCTTGTCCCAAAAATGGGTCAATTAAGTACAGCGGCCTGAATCATCGGCCCCTGTTAACGGCCTGTATCATCGACCTCTATTAGCGGCCTGTATGTATTATATACACTCCGACAAAAGTTAAGCACCACCCTATATTTTTATCGATATATTTTTTTACATCAATACTGTTAAAACAATAAAATAGATATCACCATTTTTCGTACACTTCTTAAACGACTACACCAAGGGCTCTAAAATTACCAATCTACGAAGAATTTGTCATCCTGAAAGACGTGACTATGACGTGGCAAAAATGGGGTCCAAAACAGGCGCTGGAAAAACGTAAAACCAGTGTGTCTTTGATGAAAGTTTTTAACATTGCATTAAAATGCAGTCTTCAGATTTTAGGAACTTTTAAATGCATCTATTGTGCGTATGTGTAAGGCATAAACATCAATAACGAGTATATCCACCGCGTTTATTGTGAAGTTCCGTAACACGCCTCGTCATGCTTCGCACAAGACGCCTAAGCCGTTCTTAGGGGAATGGTTGCCACTCCTGTAAGATAGCAGTTCTTAATTCGTCAATATTTTGACATTTTGGATTGCGTTGGTTAATTTTTCGGCCAATAAAGTCCCATACATGCTCTATAGGGTTCATGTCTGGCGACATCGCAGGCCATGGAATTGTCTTAACAGTCTCTTGCTGTAAAAAATGTTGTACAATTCGGGCTCTATGTGGCCTAGCGTTGTCGTCCATGCACATTGGCCTGTCAGCCAACGCATGATTGTCGAAATGGGGGACTACGCGTGGAGCGAGCACATTGTCACGGTATTTTTGGCCTGTCAGATTACCATCAAGAACGTACAAGTCCAACTTATAGTCAAAGGAAAAACAATAACCCCAGACAGTTACACCCCCATCCCCAAAAGCAGTTGTGCCCAAAATGTGGTTGTCCTGAAATGAAGTGTTTCGTTGCACGACCGTCGGTAAGGCGTAACAAAAAACCACTTTCATCAGACCAGTGGACCCGTCTCCATGTGCGAACAGTCCACCTCAAATGATCATGTGATCAGTCAAATCCAGCATGGCGATGACGTAATGTCAACTGTGGACGTTTTATGGGTCGTCGCGCTCGCATTCCTTGATGGTGGAGGCGTCTGATTACAGTGCGTGTGCTAAAATGGCCTTCAAACGCTAAATTACCACGAAGTGCACCAGCTGTACTGAACGGCCGTTGCCGCGCCCGTCTGGATATGAGCCGGTCCTCTCTCGGCGTCGTTTTGCGAGGTTTACCTGCACGTGGACGGTCAGTAACATTCCCCGTTTGACGAAAACGCTGCATCAGTCGTACAATGATGGAATGGTTAACCCTGAAGTGGTTTGCCACCCTTCTATGGATAAAACCACCATTATGCATGCCAACAGCTTGCCATCTTTCTGGTATGGTTAATTTTCGCCGCACCATACCAAACCAATAGAAAATGAAACTTAAAACTCTACACAAAAAACAGCAGCTTTCGTTCGCAAACACAAATGTTGAAAAGTACATGTGACACTTTACACACCCTGTCATATACACATAAATAAAAATCGATCAATAACCTGTTTCACAGGTAAGTAGGTATGTGTGTACAGGTAACGAAAACAGCAAACCGATTTGAAATAAGTTCATTATTAGAAAAGATATTATTGAAACAAGTCAGGTGGTGCTTAACTTTTGTCGGATTGTATATATACCATGGATCTTACGAATTAACTTATTTAAACCAACGAATCCGAAGGATGAGTTGGCTTAAATAAGTTCATGAGTAAGATCCATGGTATATATGGTTTGTAACTGAAATTACATGATTGACAGATCTATGACGTCAAAATCATGGAATAACAGATCTATGACGTCAAAATCATGGAATAACATCAAGATCTTCATGTTGGACCATGGTTTGTAAAAGTTCACTATTTTAAAGTTGATTACTGCATATAAACATCAAAGGAAAAATGCGTATTTATGTTACAAGTGATATTAGAGGCCGCATTTACAACTAATAAATATAGAACAAAGCAGATAATCGGTTGAAAGAAAGTCTAAATGTAGAGCAAAATAGACTTGAAATTGAAAACCAAAGACTCGATGTAGAGAAAAAGTGATTGGTTATTGAAGAGCACAAACATCAGCTGTACATGACAACTTTGACCTTTCACAGAAAGGGATTTATGTTGTTTAGAATAATCAATCAAACGAAAATGCTACATCCGAATGAAATGAATAGTCGTATCCAACAGTTTCGAACTAATAAATTATTTTCCTCATACTGTTTTGCATATTTCATATTCCTTACTTGAAAAGCGGGCGGTGTATAGTAAACGGTATGTTCGTCCGTCTGTCTGTCCTTCCGTCCATTCGTCCGTCACACTTTTGTAATCTCAATTCTTCTTAAAGGTTTGGATGGACTTCAATGAATCTTTGCATCAATATTCCATATGTGATGTACCTCTACTTATATTATTTAATATTTTTTAATCTAAATTACTTTGGGGTTCCCATTAGCCAAACATGAACTTTATAGCAGATACCCAACTCGTATTCCGAACTTGAGTTCTCCTAAGCCACTACATTACTAGTAATTTCAGTGAAACTTTATCATACATTGCTATTGTGCAATTAATATTTTGATTTTTTGCTCTGAATGAATTTAAAGGTTTTCATTACCTTAAAAATTTGCCATTGACTGTCAAGAGGGTATGTTCGACTATGACGTCACTTGTTTAAGTAGTGAGCATGTCATGTGATGTATAATTACATGCGGAGCAGGAATTGCTTACCCTGACGACACACCTGATCTCAACCCTTAGTGTTCATGAGACTTTGTCCCATTTGTTCCCTTAAATTGTAATTGGTCTAAAGTTATGATTGCATTTTCAGTTTGAATTTAAGTTTTCATGGTCTTGGTTGTTTCATGTTGTTAAGATGTCGTCTTCGGTTTGGATTACATAGGGTATAGAACACACTAAAATACTCAAATAAGCATGACAATTGTATTTATTGAAGGCGTCCATTTATCAATCTTCCACGAACTGCAACGCGTCGTTTAATCTCCCAGCATATGGTTGTCTGTCAATGTGTCCACGAACAAGGGGAATGTTATCGTTTGCTGGCAGAGGAAGGTGATGAATGATGCATAAGTTGTGCAACACAACAACGGCAATCACAATATCACAGCACTTTAAAGGGGTGTAAAGAAGTGTACCTCCGCTAGTGTCAATACACCTGAATAAAGGTAATAACAAAATTACCGAACTCCGAACAATCTTACAAAGGGAAAGTCAAAACTCATAATTATATAAACAGACAAAATCAGTCAACAACCGGAAAACTGTGAAAACCGTAATGACCCTGACTTGGTACAGGCATTTCTAAAGAAATGGTGGGTTGAATCAGATTTTAAGGCGCCAAACCTCCCGCTCTCATTACGGTTCAAAGGTTCCGGCTGTCACTGTAACAGTATTTAAATACAGGAACAAAATAGGTAAAATAGTTGTCAAAGCAGTACCATATTCGGTGACGTAAATGTCAAAAAAAAAATTTAAATCACACATTGACAAAAAAAATTCTTGAGCAGTTCAAAGCTCCTTTCAATGATACTCTTAGTTTTCATGTGTGCCTCGTTGTATCTTACTTCTTGTGGTGAAGTTGGATTCAAAACTGGTGTCAAAAGCCAAGGTCGCAATGGGTATCCACTATCCCCTAATAACTAGCTGTCACTTATAGTTCTGTCTTCAAACTTTTCGCAGAGTGTAGAATTAGACCAAATAAAGGCATCGTGTGTTCCTCCTGGCCATTTGACAACAATGTTCAGGAATCGCATACTAGCATCACAAACCCCCATGACATTAATCGAATGATAGTTTTTGCGGTTCACATAAAAGTGTTCATCAGCTGAAGGCGCCCTAATTCTGATGTGTGTTCCGTCTATTGCACCAACCACATTTGGAAAGTTAGCGATATCATGAAATCCGTGCATGACGTTGCGTAGTTCGGTTCTATCAGTAGGCATCTTAATGCATTGTCTGCATATAGAATTAAGACATTGTGTCACATCTTTAGTTATGTTTGATACGCTTCCCTTTGAGATATTATGTACGTCTGCATTGACTTGTTGTAGAATCGAAGGGCAACCATTATCTGCAACGAAACTGGGAATGCATGGGACCTCATGGTGGGACGTTGCAAATCATTTTGAAACATTTGACACAAATTCAATATCAATGGACGTGAAAGCCTATATTTACTTATAATGTCAGCATCATCAGTGTAGTCCAATGGGTTGTCACGGTCCCTGCACACTCTGTTTCTTCGAATATTTTGTCTCCGTCGTCTCAAGAAAACATAAATGGCAGCCATATTTGTTTACAATGTACGATGCCTTAACTATATCATAAAGTATAAGATGGTCCCAAGTCATTCTCCTAAAGTTAGGATAAAATTTAGGACATATCTTAACTTAAGAGGCGTTCGATAAACAGACTTAAGACAAAGACATGTCCTAAGACCATCCTAAGATATGTTTTAGTCCTAAGACATCTTCGTTAAACAGGCCCCTGGTGTTTACCTTGTCATTTCCCTGTGTGTTGTGTATTCGGTATGCTATGAATAACTGTAGAGTTAATCTGATAATTGTTTTGTTTCTTTTCAGGTAAATAATCCAGGTTTATAATAAATTAATCTTGCATGCTTTTGTTCCGTTCTTTGTTACAAGTTATATTTCTTTAATTTGTTTTTTATAATGTAAATTAAAGACGGGAAATAATCTTTTTTGCCGAATTCAATGTTAAATTAAGATTTGTTTTTATCATTGATGGTATAAAGTAGCTACTCCAAACACAAG
Source organism: Bathymodiolus septemdierum (assembly GCA_963383655.1). Lineage (NCBI taxonomy): Eukaryota > Metazoa > Mollusca > Bivalvia > Mytilida > Modiolidae > Bathymodiolus > Bathymodiolus septemdierum. The sequence goes on from OY726520.1 coordinate 105,624,635, forward strand.
TGGGGTTTTTTTTGGGTGTAAATTTGAACCCTGTTGGTTTTAAAGATACTTGAGCCGGTCCTGAAAAATACAAGTGATTGCTTGTCACCTAATATTTTTCCATTATAGTTTGAAAGTTGGTTTGGCATTTCTGAATATTACACTTTATTGAGTTAGCAGAATTTGGTAAATGGGGACCATTTTCATTGAGATATAAATACTATGGAACCAAAAGATTACTGGTACACAATAAATTACATTGCCACAAAGCTGTGAGATGACAGTTCTTGCAGAGCATATCAAATAGTATTAGTATTACCTCTGCCTAGCATGTATGCAGTAAAAAAACAACAACTATAAAATTCATTATTCTTTAATTTCAGTAATAAGCATATAAACAATATATATAGAATCTCAGAATTTTATTTGGTGTAAAATCCAGATACACAGAATGTTACCAATACAAAACAAAATAGACAAGCAAAGAAACTAAAACACAAACTTTATGAAAACAGTTATACAGTACTTATATATTAATGATCTTGGGGTCGTCATTGTCGTGATCATATGGTAGTTGTATATATATCTACCTGTGCAATCAGTGTCTATCACCACTAAAGTTGTGAGTTTTAATCCCGCTCAGGCGAGGTGTACTTGATACAACATTTTTGTGATAAAGTTTGTCAGTGACTTTATAGGTAGGTGGTTTCCTTTTAGTCCAATAATTTTTTTATGCTCCGCGACGAAGAGTCGGGGGGGGGGGGGGGGGCATATTAATTTACCCCCTGTACGTCCGTTCGTCCGACCGGGTATAGATACATGGTTTGTCCGGCTGTCTCCTCCTACAGTTTTGGAGCTACAGCTTTAATATTTTGTATGATTTTTATACACATAATGGAGGTGTGCATGTCCACAGGATTTTGATTTTCTTCAAATATTCTCAAAATGACAGGTAGTTGGACTTGGTCATTTTTTTCATACTAGCTGCATAAAGGGAACATGGTTTGTTCGGCTAACTCCTCCTACAGTTTTAGAGTTACAGCTTTAATATTTTGCATGATGTTTATACACATAATGGAGGTGTGCATGTCCACAGGATTTTGATGGTCAGGCGGGGGCATCATTTGTGTCTTACAGACGCACTTCATTTTTAAAAAATCACTCTAAGCAAAATAACTTTGTCCATAATTATCAAGTGCGGGGGCATACTTCTTTTCTAGTTTTTTGTGTGTGCTAAAGCTAACCTTTAATTTGATTTAATCAACTAAAAGCTGTATGTAGTTTTATTTACTAGATCTTTGCAATCATTTTTCTATATAAATGTGATCAGTTCTTGTAATTCTGTCTGACCAGCTGCATCAGAAGCAATGCTATCCACAAACCTTAACCCTAACCGCCCCATCCTATTAAATTTATGGGTATAATAGTAATTATTACAATTATTATACACCAAAAACATAAATGTATATTTACCAATGGAAGTGGAGCTAATAAGGTACAGACCTAAACAACCATGAAAACAAGTAAACGTGAAAATAGTATTTAATATATGAAACAACTATTTACATGAGACATAAAATGTCATTCTCATAGGCATGAACGATTGGTGGTGACAGCTGATTAACATTAAACATAGCCGGTTGTGGTGTTTCTTTACTGTCAATAAAACGACACTGACTGTCTTCACACAGCTGTGGCTGACCCAACACACGAACAGCTACTAGTTCATGGATAATATTGTTGATCTCAACATTCAAAAAATGCATGATAGAACACATTGACCTCAACAATGTGGGTCTGTTCTCTCTGGATGCCTTTCTCTATAGTAGTGTCCCGATATATGCTGCTGCCCACTTTCGCATACGTAATGGTATACGGTCACATCATTTGTTGTGGCCCCGAGTATGCTGCTGTATTAAAGTCTTCTCTACCTCGGTGGCAGGTCTCGATATAGGATTATATCTTCCTAGGGAAAGATAGGAGCAGGCATTATGCTTCTGCTGAACACCACCTTGGAGTGGAGCAAGGAAGCCAGCTGCATCCAGCATGGCAATTAACCATTGTACCTGCAACTACATTTTTGTCATTATTTTAGAAAATATAGTAGTGACATTGGATCTCTAATGATAATTCAAACTTTGCTTAAAACATTAATTGCTGTTTGTGAGTTCAAATACCTCTCATGGCGAGGTGGTTTCGATACAATAGTATGTGATAACGTTTGTCAGTGACTTATGAACAGATTCTGAACATTCTGAACATTGACTGAACAGATTCTGAACATTACTGAAAATTCTGAACAGATTCTGAACATGGACTGAACAAAATCTGAACAGATTCTGAACATTACTGAAAATTCTGAACATGGACTGAACAGATTCTGAACATTTTAAGTAAATATATCGTGTGATATTTCACTTATTAATGACTTTTTTTTAAATCAAATTACAACATTTCTCATTAAATTTTTCATTTTCTCTTTTTCAATTTTTCTTCTTAAATCAATATATTTTTTTTAATTTTCATTAGATTTTAACTAAATATTGAAAGTGATATTTCACTAATTAATTTTTTTTCAGATTAAATTGCAACTATATTATTTCATTTCTCATTAAATTTGACATTTTCTTTATTTCAATCTTTCTTCTTAAATTAATATATTTTACTTCATTTTCATTAGATTTTAACTAAATATAGAATGTGATATTTCACTAATTAATTTTTTAAAAAGAAAAAAAATTAGAACAACGATATTATTTCGTTTCTCATTAAATTTGACATTTTCTTTCTCAATCTTTCTCCTTAAATCAATATATTTTATTTCATTTTCATTAGATTTTAACTAAATATAGAAAGGGATATTTCACTAATTATTATTTTTTCATTAAATTACAACTATATTATTTCATTTCTTATTAAATTTGTCATTTTATTTATTTCAAATTTTTCTTCTTAAATCAATATATTTTACTTCATTTTCATTAGATTTTAACTAAATATAGAAAGAGATATTTCACTAATTATTTTTTTAATTAAATTACAACAACTATATTATTTCATTTCTTATTAAATTTTTCATTTTATTCATTTCAAATTTTTCTTCTTAAATCAATATATTTTACTTCATTTGCATTAGATTTTAACTAAATATAGCATGTGATATTTCACTAATTTAATTATTTAAAAAAAAAAATTACAACAACGAGAAAGTCCTTGTACATTACTTTTTTTATATAAACAATTTATGACTCAATATCTTTATCATAAATGATTATTAATAAATAAGTAATGCATATCACCCAGAATGTGAAATGTATCTACAAATGTCACTATATCATAATAAGGATTAATTAATGGCTCAAATATAAATATTAATGAAAAGATAGAAATTATTACATATCATGAAACTTAGAAAAAAAAATTATTGGAACAAGTGTGGACACAGAATGTGCTGTCCAAAAGGCAAGTGTGGATGTCAATATTTCATATTATTAACTATAAAAAGATAAAATTCATGGACACAGGGGTCTTGGATTTTTTTTATTAAAAAACTAATCCTGGATTATTCTTTTTGCTTAATGTCCAGTCCTGTGTTTTTATTTCAAATTTTCATCATAGTCCCCCTCCCTCTCCCAAGGGATATACAATTGTATCATTAATAATAAATTAATAAATAATAAATTCAGATTTTCTATTTAAAATAAATCTCATTTACAAAACCACTGATATTTGTTCAATTTTTAACGCTGATTTAAACTTTAGTCGCAACAAATTTTTATTTTTCTCTTTAAACTGTCGAAACATAACATTAATTTAACTAAAATTCACAAATAAAATCCCCCCCCCCCTTTTTCCCTTTTTTCTTGTTTAAATTAATGATCAACAATATTCCAGAATCAAACAAATGAATAAATATAACATATATTTCTTTTACATGCATCTTTTTACCATGCGGAGTCAGTGTGTTTGAAATCGGTCATCCAATCAGGACGCTCATTATTCTTGTCCAAGATAAAAATACATCGCTAAAATTACCCGTGGGTGTTTCCCCACTTCAACTCGTAAATTTACATAGAAATCGAAGATATTTCGTCATAAAACGTCACACATGGTTTTGTCTATCATATTTCTTGAAGGCAAACATACAATTTTATTCCATTTATCAATATTTTATGAGTATGAACAGTTTTTTCAACACCGTATCTGTTTCTCGATACAGCCGCAACTTCAACTCGTAAATTTACATAGAAATCGGAGATATTTTGTCATAAAACTTCACACATGGTTTTGTCTATCATATTTCTTGAAGACAAACATAAAATTTTATTGCATTTATCAATATTTTATGAGTATCAACAGTTTTTTTCAACACCGTATCTGTTTCTCGATACAGCCGCCCGATTACAGTGACTCGTGATCCAGATTAGCAGGTTCCAGCAGTTTTTTTCTTAATAATGTTGTTTAAACAAACTCCTTCATAAATTATTATGAACAAGTCAACTATCTGAGACCATCATGGCATGGATATAAACATGGAATCGTGTAGCAAAACAAGGTTATCATAATTAATAAATATTATATCAGATTATTGATGAAATAAAACTTAATGAATAATTACTATTTTTTTTAAATATGAAAACATATTAATTTTTATTTCAAAGTTGTAAAGTAAATAAAAGCTAAAAGTTTGAATTGACTTCACTCTTATAATGATTAAATTTCATTTAAAATAAAGATTAAAAAATGTATTTTATGATGATGGCTGAATTAAAAGTGTTTGTCATGATTGTAGTAAATCTGTCAGTTGTAATATACAGGATATAACCAATTACTCATTATACAGCACCTACTGTGAAGCCATCTATTTTGAGATACTATTCAATGAAAATAACAACCTGACCCTATTGTTACATAATAAGATTGGAAATTGAAATTTTATAAAAGTCATGTGTATGTTTTTTATGTTGCCCCCGCGACTATTGGTCCAATATTTTATGGATTTTGACTTTCAACAATTTTTTACAAAATTATGGATGCAAGAACTTAGACAGATGTTGCTAAATCTCTATAGGATACATGGTTTGTCCGGCTAACTCCTCCTACAGTTTTTGAGCTAGACCTTTTATATTTTGTAGACAGTTAGTCGTACACTGAAGGTGTGCATATTTTGTGGATTTTGACTTTCAACAATTTTTTACAAAATTTATGGATGCATGAACTTAGACAGATTTTGCTAAATCCATATAGGATATATGGTTTCTCCGGCTAACTCCTACAGTTTTTGAGCTAGACCTTTTATATTTTGTAGACAGTTAATACCAACACTGAAGATGTGCATATTATATGGATTTTGATTTTCAACAATTTATGCATATATGAACTTACCCGGGGGCATTGTATATGTCTTACAGACACAAACTAAGACACAAACCCCTTTTAAAATCTATACATAAGTTTTCTACATCATACCCGATGAATAATATACCATTCCTTGAAATTAAGTTATATTGAAAATCCATTTTGGCTCTTCAAGAAGTTTTCTTTACTTTATAACCCTACACATTCCTCTGAACCAAACCAAAAGTTAAGGTAGTAAATTGGGGTGGGGGTTGAGGTGGATAAGGTTGAGACGGGGGCATTCAATTTTCTAGTTGAAAATGAATTAACACAATAAGTCACATTTCATTTATTTAGCCTAACTTGTGTCATTTATCAATTAAATAAAGACAAAAATAGTTTAAAAAAAAAGTCTAATAAGTATTTACCTAGATAACGATATTGTGATTGGTATTTCTTAATAAATTGTATTAAAAATAATTTTAATTAATGAATTAATCAACTTTCTGTTTACATACTTATTTTCAATAACATTTCTTTATTATTTCATCCCATTAATTTAACTTGTGCATATTTATACAATCAACAGCAAGTTGTGTGTCAACTCTCGGAAGTCGATAATGGCCACGCCCATGTTTTTAAGAATAAAAAGTTCTGTACTCTTATTATCCACAAAAAAAAAATATTATCCACAATAAATTCAGGAAAAAGAGATGATATAATAAAGAAATTTTTATTGAAAATGAATAAGGACTCAGAAAGGGGGTGGTAATTCTGTGCCACGACTACCTGACCTGTGCTAACAACAACAATTTTTTGGATAACATTTTTCTTCATGAAATATCACATGAAGGAAAATATATTGATTTAAGAAGAAAAATTTTATATAAAAAATGACAAATTTAATAAGAAATGAAATAATATAGTTGTTGTAATTTAATTTTTTTAAATAATTAATTAGTGAAATATCAGATTCTATATTTAGCTATAATCTAATGAAAATAAGTAAAATATATTGATTTAAGAAGAAAGCTCCGAGAAGAAAGATTGAAATAAAGAAAATGTCATATTTAATGAGAAATGAAATAATATATTTGTTGTAATTTAATTTTAAAAAGTAATTAATAAGTGAAATATCACATGATATATTTAGTTAAAATGTTCATAATCTGTTCAGAATTTTCAGCAGAATCCATGCAGGGATATGACACCTCTCTAATACATTTAAACTGGATGCAGGTTTAACAATTGGCAATTGATACCATACTGTTTTATGATATACAGGTCAATAAAATTAATTTGCTCTTAATTACATACTTACAAATAAGTGTAGATTGTTGTTTTAGCACTTAAGTTGGGGCCTTAAAGGTTTTTAATTAATTTAAAAAAAAGTAATTAATAACACATGCTATATTTAGTTAAAATCTAATGAAAATGAAGTAAAATATATTGATTTAAGAAGAAAAAATTGATATAAAAAATGACAAATTTAATAAGAAATGAAATAATATAGTTGTTGTCAATTTTTTTTTCAAAATAAATGATTGATTAGTGAAATATCACATGCTATATTTAGTTAAGATCTAATGAAAATGAAGTAAAATATATTGATTTAAGAAGAACAATTTGAAATAAAGAAAATGACAAATTTAATAAGAAATGAAATAATATAGTTGTTGTAATTTAATTTAAAAAAATAATTAGTGAAATATCCCTTTCTATATTTAGTTAAAATCTAATGAAAATGAAATAAAATATATTGATTTTAAAGGAGAAAGATTGAGATAAAGAAAATGTCAAATTTAATGAGAAATGAAATAATATCGTTGTTCTAATTTTGTTTTGCTTAATAATTAATTAGTGAAATATCACATTCTATATTTAATTAAATTCTAATGAAAATGAAGTAAAATATATTGATTTAAGAAGAAAGATTGAAATAAAGAAAATGTCAAATTTAATGAGAAATGAAATAATATATTTGTAATTTAATCTAAAGAAAATTAATTAGTGAAATATTACTTTCAATATTTAGTTAAAATCTAATGAAAATGAAATAAAATATATTGATTTAAGAAGAAAAATTGAAATAGAGAAAATGAAAAATTTAATGAGAAATGTTGTAATTTGATTTAAAAAAAGTCATTAATAAGTGAAATATCACATGATATATTTACTTAAAATGTTCAGTCCATGTTCAGAATGTTCAAATTTGTCAGTAATGTTCAGAATCTGTTCAGAATTTTCAGTAATGTTCAGAATCTGTTCAGACTCTGTTCAGAATATCTAGCACAAAAACTGGTCTGTTCAGAATCTCTTGACTTTGTAGTGTTAACTACAGTTCATGCTAAACGTCTACTGTTATATCAGTGTTGACAGACTTAACCCAACATAATTCAAGAATTCAGAGGGTTGATAGCATACAATACAAAAATACATCAGAATTAAACCAAAAATGTGTTCATTTTCTTTTTCAAAACTAGTATATTTTGTTCTCTGTTGTGCAGGTAACCGGTATTACCAAACGCACTTGTAAATTGCAATTTCTTTATCGACAATTCTCCCTAGAGTATATTTAATAATCACCTTGAACCTTCTTTTTTAGTCTTTTTACAAAATGGACATGGGACTTCTCTGATCTGTTAATATACTTGATGGGATCTGTGGACATACCTACTGGAATATGTATATACATGTAATTGATAAGTTAGTAAATAACAAACACATACATACTCTGCGCACCTCCCATAAACGTGAACTTTTTCACAACAAAATAAAATGTAGGGTCAATGTGAAAAAAAAAAATAGTGTCACTGTTATATAATAAAGAGAAGGCTTCCAATGCATTTTTCGGCACAAATGTAAACAAATCGGTTTATTTGTTCGTGTACGGTTTTCGTTTGACATTTGCGGTATTTATGGATGGAGACCTACCTAATAGTTTCCCCGCCGCATCATTTATTGGAGAGCAGACGATCATACTTCACTCAACCATACTTTTGTGACGTCCCCAGAAATATTCGACTTCCATTGTGGAGCGACCATGACATTGCAGGACCGCACGGAATAAATAGCATATTAATAAAAGAAAACTAGATATAAAACAAATTACGACCGATTACTGGACAATTGAACTAAAAGGTATACATTTTATTTAGTTGGTAAGCTTCTGACATTTTTTGGTGACCAGTAAGCGGTCGTAATTTTTTTTATATCTAGTTTTCTTTTATTAATTATTCTGTTATGCAAACACAGTTAACTATCAGTTATAATGATAGTTATCTTTCTACAATATGAATTTAACACCTTTGTTGCAAAATGACACGACTGTCTATTCCCCTAAGTGCCAAACCGGGGAAGCATCGCATCGCTGTTGACACGGTCGACCTTCAGCAGATTACAAGTCTAGAAAGCGCTACACGTCAATATTAAACTTTAATTAATCTTCAAAAACATATAAAATTAAAGAGTAAATCAATATAAAACTATGAAATCCTAGCAAAGAAATTTAAAAAAGAAGACAAATGGGAGCAAATAGTTATATTAGGTTCCTCATGAAACTTTTTTTTTCAGATAAAGAAATTCAGATATTCAGATGTTTTAATTTGATAAAACTTAAATTCCTTTTCATCTTCACTACAGATCCCTATAAAGAAATTGACCGACAAAAAGTTTTAATTTGTTTTACAATTTAACAAACAAAAAATAAATAAATAAAACAGAATTGAAAAATGCACCTTAAGATGTCACATTCAAAGTTAAGTTCTTTGTTATAAGTTAGGTACACTTTTTATCATTATTACTTCACTTTAAATCGTATAGTAATAATTTCAAAAAGCGTATATTTAAATTTATATATTTACTTTTTAATTTCATACAAAATATTAATTTGATTACCCCTTTTTTCTTATGCTTGAAAAGCAACAAAAAAAAACAAAAAGGAAAAAAAGTGCATGCAGTTTTTTATCAAGTAGGATTTATACTGATTTTGTATGGGGAATATAACGGTAATTAAAAAAAAATACATACCAGGTAATTTATTTGTTGTCATTATATCATTGTCATTATATCTCTGTTTACAAATCACTTCACAGCAGGTGTTATCATTGAATTTCAAGCCGAAATAACAGTATATTGTGACACCTGTACTAGAGAAACCATACATTAGCGTATCGATGAACCCGAGAACAAAAGATTTTGACACTTTACTAATGGCGGACACACTCGGAAGTCGATAATGGCCGCGCCCATGTTTTTAAGAATAAAAAGGTCTATACGATGCTATGGCTCAAAATGCCTTTTGTAGATATTAACACACAAATATTTGGTTCCATTATGCAGTAAAAAGTACGTGAAAACTTTCCCGCCATAATGTTCAATCTATAACTACATTGTACTAAAAAATTATTAGTTTTATGAAAATTCGAAATAGAAGGAAATGTTTGGATTACCAAATGAACACTTTTAATATTTTTTAATCTAAATTACTTTGGGGTTCCCATTAGCCAAACATGAACTTTATAGCAGATACCCAACTCGTATTCCGAACTTGAGTTCTCCTAAGCCACTACATTACTAGTAATTTCAGTGAAACTTTATCATACATTGCTATTGTGCAATTAATATTTTGATTTTTTGCTCTGAATGAATTTAAAGGTTTTCATTACCTTAAAAATTTGCCATTGACTGTCAAGAGGGTATGTTCGACTATGACGTCACTTGTTTAAGTAGTGAGCATGTCATGTGATGTATAATTACATGCGGAGCAGGAATTGCTTACCCTGACGACACACCTGATCTCAACCCTTAGTGTTCATGAGACTTTGTCCCATTTGTTCCCTTAAATTGTAATTGGTCTAAAGTTATGATTGCATTTTCAGTTTGAATTTAAGTTTTCATGGTCTTGGTTGTTTCATGTTGTTAAGATGTCGTCTTCGGTTTGGATTACATAGGGTATAGAACACACTAAAATACTCAAATAAGCATGACAATTGTATTTATTGAAGGCGTCCATTTATCAATCTTCCACGAACTGCAACGCGTCGTTTAATCTCCCAGCATATGGTTGTCTGTCAATGTGTCCACGAACAAGGGGAATGTTATCGTTTGCTGGCAGAGGAAGGTGATGAATGATGCATAAGTTGTGCAACACAACAACGGCAATCACAATATCACAGCACTTTAAAGGGGTGTAAAGAAGTGTACCTCCGCTAGTGTCAATACACCTGAATAAAGGTAATAACAAAATTACCGAACTCCGAACAATCTTACAAAGGGAAAGTCAAAACTCATAATTATATAAACAGACAAAATCAGTCAACAACCGGAAAACTGTGAAAACCGTAATGACCCTGACTTGGTACAGGCATTTCTAAAGAAATGGTGGGTTGAATCAGATTTTAAGGCGCCAAACCTCCCGCTCTCATTACGGTTCAAAGGTTCCGGCTGTCACTGTAACAGTATTTAAATACAGGAACAAAATAGGTAAAATAGTTGTCAAAGCAGTACCATATTCGGTGACGTAAATGTCAAAAAAAAAATTTAAATCACACATTGACAAAAAAAATTCTTGAGCAGTTCAAAGCTCCTTTCAATGATACTCTTAGTTTTCATGTGTGCCTCGTTGTATCTTACTTCTTGTGGTGAAGTTGGATTCAAAACTGGTGTCAAAAGCCAAGGTCGCAATGGGTATCCACTATCCCCTAATAACTAGCTGTCACTTATAGTTCTGTCTTCAAACTTTTCGCAGAGTGTAGAATTAGACCAAATAAAGGCATCGTGTGTTCCTCCTGGCCATTTGACAACAATGTTCAGGAATCGCATACTAGCATCACAAACCCCCATGACATTAATCGAATGATAGTTTTTGCGGTTCACATAAAAGTGTTCATCAGCTGAAGGCGCCCTAATTCTGATGTGTGTTCCGTCTATTGCACCAACCACATTTGGAAAGTTAGCGATATCATGAAATCCGTGCATGACGTTGCGTAGTTCGGTTCTATCAGTAGGCATCTTAATGCATTGTCTGCATATAGAATTAAGACATTGTGTCACATCTTTAGTTATGTTTGATACGCTTCCCTTTGAGATATTATGTACGTCTGCATTGACTTGTTGTAGAATCGAAGGGCAACCATTATCTGCAACGAAACTGGGAATGCATGGGACCTCATGGTGGGACGTTGCAAATCATTTTGAAACATTTGACACAAATTCAATATCAATGGACGTGAAAGCCTATATTTACTTATAATGTCAGCATCATCAGTGTAGTCCAATGGGTTGTCACGGTCCCTGCACACTCTGTTTCTTCGAATATTTTGTCTCCGTCGTCTCAAGAAAACATAAATGGCAGCCATATTTGTTTACAATGTACGATGCCTTAACTATATCATAAAGTATAAGATGGTCCCAAGTCATTCTCCTAAAGTTAGGATAAAATTTAGGACATATCTTAACTTAAGAGGCGTTCGATAAACAGACTTAAGACAAAGACATGTCCTAAGACCATCCTAAGATATGTTTTAGTCCTAAGACATCTTCGTTAAACAGGCCCCTGGTGTTTACCTTGTCATTTCCCTGTGTGTTGTGTATTCGGTATGCTATGAATAACTGTAGAGTTAATCTGATAATTGTTTTGTTTCTTTTCAGGTAAATAATCCAGGTTTATAATAAATTAATCTTGCATGCTTTTGTTCCGTTCTTTGTTACAAGTTATATTTCTTTAATTTGTTTTTTATAATGTAAATTAAAGACGGGAAATAATCTTTTTTGCCGAATTCAATGTTAAATTAAGATTTGTTTTTATCATTGATGGTATAAAGTAGCTACTCCAAACACAAGTGGGGTTTTTTTTGGGTGTAAATTTGAACCCTGTTGGTTTTAAAGATACTTGAGCCGGTCCTGAAAAATACAAGTGATTGCTTGTCACCTAATATTTTTCCATTATAGTTTGAAAGTTGGTTTGGCATTTCTGAATATTACACTTTATTGAGTTAGCAGAATTTGGTAAATGGGGACCATTTTCATTGAGATATAAATACTATGGAACCAAAAGATTACTGGTACACAATAAATTACATTGCCACAAAGCTGTGAGATGACAGTTCTTGCAGAGCATATCAAATAGTATTAGTATTACCTCTGCCTAGCATGTATGCAGTAAAAAAACAACAACTATAAAATTCATTATTCTTTAATTTCAGTAATAAGCATATAAACAATATATATAGAATCTCAGAATTTTATTTGGTGTAAAATCCAGATACACAGAATGTTACCAATACAAAACAAAATAGACAAGCAAAGAAACTAAAACACAAACTTTATGAAAACAGTTATACAGTACTTATATATTAATGATCTTGGGGTCGTCATTGTCGTGATCATATGGTAGTTGTATATATATCTACCTGTGCAATCAGTGTCTATCACCACTAAAGTTGTGAGTTTTAATCCCGCTCAGGCGAGGTGTACTTGATACAACATTTTTGTGATAAAGTTTGTCAGTGACTTTATAGGTAGGTGGTTTCCTTTTAGTCCAATAATTTTTTTATGCTCCGCGACGAAGAGTCGGGGGGGGGGGGGGGGGCATATTAATTTACCCCCTGTACGTCCGTTCGTCCGACCGGGTATAGATACATGGTTTGTCCGGCTGTCTCCTCCTACAGTTTTGGAGCTACAGCTTTAATATTTTGTATGATTTTTATACACATAATGGAGGTGTGCATGTCCACAGGATTTTGATTTTCTTCAAATATTCTCAAAATGACAGGTAGTTGGACTTGGTCATTTTTTTCATACTAGCTGCATAAAGGGAACATGGTTTGTTCGGCTAACTCCTCCTACAGTTTTAGAGTTACAGCTTTAATATTTTGCATGATGTTTATACACATAATGGAGGTGTGCATGTCCACAGGATTTTGATGGTCAGGCGGGGGCATCATTTGTGTCTTACAGACGCACTTCATTTTTAAAAAATCACTCTAAGCAAAATAACTTTGTCCATAATTATCAAGTGCGGGGGCATACTTCTTTTCTAGTTTTTTGTGTGTGCTAAAGCTAACCTTTAATTTGATTTAATCAACTAAAAGCTGTATGTAGTTTTATTTACTAGATCTTTGCAATCATTTTTCTATATAAATGTGATCAGTTCTTGTAATTCTGTCTGACCAGCTGCATCAGAAGCAATGCTATCCACAAACCTTAACCCTAACCGCCCCATCCTATTAAATTTATGGGTATAATAGTAATTATTACAATTATTATACACCAAAAACATAAATGTATATTTACCAATGGAAGTGGAGCTAATAAGGTACAGACCTAAACAACCATGAAAACAAGTAAACGTGAAAATAGTATTTAATATATGAAACAACTATTTACATGAGACATAAAATGTCATTCTCATAGGCATGAACGATTGGTGGTGACAGCTGATTAACATTAAACATAGCCGGTTGTGGTGTTTCTTTACTGTCAATAAAACGACACTGACTGTCTTCACACAGCTGTGGCTGACCCAACACACGAACAGCTACTAGTTCATGGATAATATTGTTGATCTCAACATTCAAAAAATGCATGATAGAACACATTGACCTCAACAATGTGGGTCTGTTCTCTCTGGATGCCTTTCTCTATAGTAGTGTCCCGATATATGCTGCTGCCCACTTTCGCATACGTAATGGTATACGGTCACATCATTTGTTGTGGCCCCGAGTATGCTGCTGTATTAAAGTCTTCTCTACCTCGGTGGCAGGTCTCGATATAGGATTATATCTTCCTAGGGAAAGATAGGAGCAGGCATTATGCTTCTGCTGAACACCACCTTGGAGTGGAGCAAGGAAGCCAGCTGCATCCAGCATGGCAATTAACCATTGTACCTGCAACTACATTTTTGTCATTATTTTAGAAAATATAGTAGTGACATTGGATCTCTAATGATAATTCAAACTTTGCTTAAAACATTAATTGCTGTTTGTGAGTTCAAATACCTCTCATGGCGAGGTGGTTTCGATACAATAGTATGTGATAACGTTTGTCAGTGACTTATGAACAGATTCTGAACATTCTGAACATTGACTGAACAGATTCTGAACATTACTGAAAATTCTGAACAGATTCTGAACATGGACTGAACAAAATCTGAACAGATTCTGAACATTACTGAAAATTCTGAACATGGACTGAACAGATTCTGAACATTTTAAGTAAATATATCGTGTGATATTTCACTTATTAATGACTTTTTTTTAAATCAAATTACAACATTTCTCATTAAATTTTTCATTTTCTCTTTTTCAATTTTTCTTCTTAAATCAATATATTTTTTTTAATTTTCATTAGATTTTAACTAAATATTGAAAGTGATATTTCACTAATTAATTTTTTTTCAGATTAAATTGCAACTATATTATTTCATTTCTCATTAAATTTGACATTTTCTTTATTTCAATCTTTCTTCTTAAATTAATATATTTTACTTCATTTTCATTAGATTTTAACTAAATATAGAATGTGATATTTCACTAATTAATTTTTTAAAAAGAAAAAAAATTAGAACAACGATATTATTTCGTTTCTCATTAAATTTGACATTTTCTTTCTCAATCTTTCTCCTTAAATCAATATATTTTATTTCATTTTCATTAGATTTTAACTAAATATAGAAAGGGATATTTCACTAATTATTATTTTTTCATTAAATTACAACTATATTATTTCATTTCTTATTAAATTTGTCATTTTATTTATTTCAAATTTTTCTTCTTAAATCAATATATTTTACTTCATTTTCATTAGATTTTAACTAAATATAGAAAGAGATATTTCACTAATTATTTTTTTAATTAAATTACAACAACTATATTATTTCATTTCTTATTAAATTTTTCATTTTATTCATTTCAAATTTTTCTTCTTAAATCAATATATTTTACTTCATTTGCATTAGATTTTAACTAAATATAGCATGTGATATTTCACTAATTTAATTATTTAAAAAAAAAAATTACAACAACGAGAAAGTCCTTGTACATTACTTTTTTTATATAAACAATTTATGACTCAATATCTTTATCATAAATGATTATTAATAAATAAGTAATGCATATCACCCAGAATGTGAAATGTATCTACAAATGTCACTATATCATAATAAGGATTAATTAATGGCTCAAATATAAATATTAATGAAAAGATAGAAATTATTACATATCATGAAACTTAGAAAAAAAAATTATTGGAACAAGTGTGGACACAGAATGTGCTGTCCAAAAGGCAAGTGTGGATGTCAATATTTCATATTATTAACTATAAAAAGATAAAATTCATGGACACAGGGGTCTTGGATTTTTTTTATTAAAAAACTAATCCTGGATTATTCTTTTTGCTTAATGTCCAGTCCTGTGTTTTTATTTCAAATTTTCATCATAGTCCCCCTCCCTCTCCCAAGGGATATACAATTGTATCATTAATAATAAATTAATAAATAATAAATTCAGATTTTCTATTTAAAATAAATCTCATTTACAAAACCACTGATATTTGTTCAATTTTTAACGCTGATTTAAACTTTAGTCGCAACAAATTTTTATTTTTCTCTTTAAACTGTCGAAACATAACATTAATTTAACTAAAATTCACAAATAAAATCCCCCCCCCCCTTTTTCCCTTTTTTCTTGTTTAAATTAATGATCAACAATATTCCAGAATCAAACAAATGAATAAATATAACATATATTTCTTTTACATGCATCTTTTTACCATGCGGAGTCAGTGTGTTTGAAATCGGTCATCCAATCAGGACGCTCATTATTCTTGTCCAAGATAAAAATACATCGCTAAAATTACCCGTGGGTGTTTCCCCACTTCAACTCGTAAATTTACATAGAAATCGAAGATATTTCGTCATAAAACGTCACACATGGTTTTGTCTATCATATTTCTTGAAGGCAAACATACAATTTTATTCCATTTATCAATATTTTATGAGTATGAACAGTTTTTTCAACACCGTATCTGTTTCTCGATACAGCCGCAACTTCAACTCGTAAATTTACATAGAAATCGGAGATATTTTGTCATAAAACTTCACACATGGTTTTGTCTATCATATTTCTTGAAGACAAACATAAAATTTTATTGCATTTATCAATATTTTATGAGTATCAACAGTTTTTTTCAACACCGTATCTGTTTCTCGATACAGCCGCCCGATTACAGTGACTCGTGATCCAGATTAGCAGGTTCCAGCAGTTTTTTTCTTAATAATGTTGTTTAAACAAACTCCTTCATAAATTATTATGAACAAGTCAACTATCTGAGACCATCATGGCATGGATATAAACATGGAATCGTGTAGCAAAACAAGGTTATCATAATTAATAAATATTATATCAGATTATTGATGAAATAAAACTTAATGAATAATTACTATTTTTTTTAAATATGAAAACATATTAATTTTTATTTCAAAGTTGTAAAGTAAATAAAAGCTAAAAGTTTGAATTGACTTCACTCTTATAATGATTAAATTTCATTTAAAATAAAGATTAAAAAATGTATTTTATGATGATGGCTGAATTAAAAGTGTTTGTCATGATTGTAGTAAATCTGTCAGTTGTAATATACAGGATATAACCAATTACTCATTATACAGCACCTACTGTGAAGCCATCTATTTTGAGATACTATTCAATGAAAATAACAACCTGACCCTATTGTTACATAATAAGATTGGAAATTGAAATTTTATAAAAGTCATGTGTATGTTTTTTATGTTGCCCCCGCGACTATTGGTCCAATATTTTATGGATTTTGACTTTCAACAATTTTTTACAAAATTATGGATGCAAGAACTTAGACAGATGTTGCTAAATCTCTATAGGATACATGGTTTGTCCGGCTAACTCCTCCTACAGTTTTTGAGCTAGACCTTTTATATTTTGTAGACAGTTAGTCGTACACTGAAGGTGTGCATATTTTGTGGATTTTGACTTTCAACAATTTTTTACAAAATTTATGGATGCATGAACTTAGACAGATTTTGCTAAATCCATATAGGATATATGGTTTCTCCGGCTAACTCCTACAGTTTTTGAGCTAGACCTTTTATATTTTGTAGACAGTTAATACCAACACTGAAGATGTGCATATTATATGGATTTTGATTTTCAACAATTTATGCATATATGAACTTACCCGGGGGCATTGTATATGTCTTACAGACACAAACTAAGACACAAACCCCTTTTAAAATCTATACATAAGTTTTCTACATCATACCCGATGAATAATATACCATTCCTTGAAATTAAGTTATATTGAAAATCCATTTTGGCTCTTCAAGAAGTTTTCTTTACTTTATAACCCTACACATTCCTCTGAACCAAACCAAAAGTTAAGGTAGTAAATTGGGGTGGGGGTTGAGGTGGATAAGGTTGAGACGGGGGCATTCAATTTTCTAGTTGAAAATGAATTAACACAATAAGTCACATTTCATTTATTTAGCCTAACTTGTGTCATTTATCAATTAAATAAAGACAAAAATAGTTTAAAAAAAAAGTCTAATAAGTATTTACCTAGATAACGATATTGTGATTGGTATTTCTTAATAAATTGTATTAAAAATAATTTTAATTAATGAATTAATCAACTTTCTGTTTACATACTTATTTTCAATAACATTTCTTTATTATTTCATCCCATTAATTTAACTTGTGCATATTTATACAATCAACAGCAAGTTGTGTGTCAACTCTCGGAAGTCGATAATGGCCACGCCCATGTTTTTAAGAATAAAAAGTTCTGTACTCTTATTATCCACAAAAAAAAAATATTATCCACAATAAATTCAGGAAAAAGAGATGATATAATAAAGAAATTTTTATTGAAAATGAATAAGGACTCAGAAAGGGGGTGGTAATTCTGTGCCACGACTACCTGACCTGTGCTAACAACAACAATTTTTTGGATAACATTTTTCTTCATGAAATATCACATGAAGGAAAATATATTGATTTAAGAAGAAAAATTTTATATAAAAAATGACAAATTTAATAAGAAATGAAATAATATAGTTGTTGTAATTTAATTTTTTTAAATAATTAATTAGTGAAATATCAGATTCTATATTTAGCTATAATCTAATGAAAATAAGTAAAATATATTGATTTAAGAAGAAAGCTCCGAGAAGAAAGATTGAAATAAAGAAAATGTCATATTTAATGAGAAATGAAATAATATATTTGTTGTAATTTAATTTTAAAAAGTAATTAATAAGTGAAATATCACATGATATATTTAGTTAAAATGTTCATAATCTGTTCAGAATTTTCAGCAGAATCCATGCAGGGATATGACACCTCTCTAATACATTTAAACTGGATGCAGGTTTAACAATTGGCAATTGATACCATACTGTTTTATGATATACAGGTCAATAAAATTAATTTGCTCTTAATTACATACTTACAAATAAGTGTAGATTGTTGTTTTAGCACTTAAGTTGGGGCCTTAAAGGTTTTTAATTAATTTAAAAAAAAGTAATTAATAACACATGCTATATTTAGTTAAAATCTAATGAAAATGAAGTAAAATATATTGATTTAAGAAGAAAAAATTGATATAAAAAATGACAAATTTAATAAGAAATGAAATAATATAGTTGTTGTCAATTTTTTTTTCAAAATAAATGATTGATTAGTGAAATATCACATGCTATATTTAGTTAAGATCTAATGAAAATGAAGTAAAATATATTGATTTAAGAAGAACAATTTGAAATAAAGAAAATGACAAATTTAATAAGAAATGAAATAATATAGTTGTTGTAATTTAATTTAAAAAAATAATTAGTGAAATATCCCTTTCTATATTTAGTTAAAATCTAATGAAAATGAAATAAAATATATTGATTTTAAAGGAGAAAGATTGAGATAAAGAAAATGTCAAATTTAATGAGAAATGAAATAATATCGTTGTTCTAATTTTGTTTTGCTTAATAATTAATTAGTGAAATATCACATTCTATATTTAATTAAATTCTAATGAAAATGAAGTAAAATATATTGATTTAAGAAGAAAGATTGAAATAAAGAAAATGTCAAATTTAATGAGAAATGAAATAATATATTTGTAATTTAATCTAAAGAAAATTAATTAGTGAAATATTACTTTCAATATTTAGTTAAAATCTAATGAAAATGAAATAAAATATATTGATTTAAGAAGAAAAATTGAAATAGAGAAAATGAAAAATTTAATGAGAAATGTTGTAATTTGATTTAAAAAAAGTCATTAATAAGTGAAATATCACATGATATATTTACTTAAAATGTTCAGTCCATGTTCAGAATGTTCAAATTTGTCAGTAATGTTCAGAATCTGTTCAGAATTTTCAGTAATGTTCAGAATCTGTTCAGACTCTGTTCAGAATATCTAGCACAAAAACTGGTCTGTTCAGAATCTCTTGACTTTGTAGTGTTAACTACAGTTCATGCTAAACGTCTACTGTTATATCAGTGTTGACAGACTTAACCCAACATAATTCAAGAATTCAGAGGGTTGATAGCATACAATACAAAAATACATCAGAATTAAACCAAAAATGTGTTCATTTTCTTTTTCAAAACTAGTATATTTTGTTCTCTGTTGTGCAGGTAACCGGTATTACCAAACGCACTTGTAAATTGCAATTTCTTTATCGACAATTCTCCCTAGAGTATATTTAATAATCACCTTGAACCTTCTTTTTTAGTCTTTTTACAAAATGGACATGGGACTTCTCTGATCTGTTAATATACTTGATGGGATCTGTGGACATACCTACTGGAATATGTATATACATGTAATTGATAAGTTAGTAAATAACAAACACATACATACTCTGCGCACCTCCCATAAACGTGAACTTTTTCACAACAAAATAAAATGTAGGGTCAATGTGAAAAAAAAAAATAGTGTCACTGTTATATAATAAAGAGAAGGCTTCCAATGCATTTTTCGGCACAAATGTAAACAAATCGGTTTATTTGTTCGTGTACGGTTTTCGTTTGACATTTGCGGTATTTATGGATGGAGACCTACCTAATAGTTTCCCCGCCGCATCATTTATTGGAGAGCAGACGATCATACTTCACTCAACCATACTTTTGTGACGTCCCCAGAAATATTCGACTTCCATTGTGGAGCGACCATGACATTGCAGGACCGCACGGAATAAATAGCATATTAATAAAAGAAAACTAGATATAAAACAAATTACGACCGATTACTGGACAATTGAACTAAAAGGTATACATTTTATTTAGTTGGTAAGCTTCTGACATTTTTTGGTGACCAGTAAGCGGTCGTAATTTTTTTTATATCTAGTTTTCTTTTATTAATTATTCTGTTATGCAAACACAGTTAACTATCAGTTATAATGATAGTTATCTTTCTACAATATGAATTTAACACCTTTGTTGCAAAATGACACGACTGTCTATTCCCCTAAGTGCCAAACCGGGGAAGCATCGCATCGCTGTTGACACGGTCGACCTTCAGCAGATTACAAGTCTAGAAAGCGCTACACGTCAATATTAAACTTTAATTAATCTTCAAAAACATATAAAATTAAAGAGTAAATCAATATAAAACTATGAAATCCTAGCAAAGAAATTTAAAAAAGAAGACAAATGGGAGCAAATAGTTATATTAGGTTCCTCATGAAACTTTTTTTTTCAGATAAAGAAATTCAGATATTCAGATGTTTTAATTTGATAAAACTTAAATTCCTTTTCATCTTCACTACAGATCCCTATAAAGAAATTGACCGACAAAAAGTTTTAATTTGTTTTACAATTTAACAAACAAAAAATAAATAAATAAAACAGAATTGAAAAATGCACCTTAAGATGTCACATTCAAAGTTAAGTTCTTTGTTATAAGTTAGGTACACTTTTTATCATTATTACTTCACTTTAAATCGTATAGTAATAATTTCAAAAAGCGTATATTTAAATTTATATATTTACTTTTTAATTTCATACAAAATATTAATTTGATTACCCCTTTTTTCTTATGCTTGAAAAGCAACAAAAAAAAACAAAAAGGAAAAAAAGTGCATGCAGTTTTTTATCAAGTAGGATTTATACTGATTTTGTATGGGGAATATAACGGTAATTAAAAAAAAATACATACCAGGTAATTTATTTGTTGTCATTATATCATTGTCATTATATCTCTGTTTACAAATCACTTCACAGCAGGTGTTATCATTGAATTTCAAGCCGAAATAACAGTATATTGTGACACCTGTACTAGAGAAACCATACATTAGCGTATCGATGAACCCGAGAACAAAAGATTTTGACACTTTACTAATGGCGGACACACTCGGAAGTCGATAATGGCCGCGCCCATGTTTTTAAGAATAAAAAGGTCTATACGATGCTATGGCTCAAAATGCCTTTTGTAGATATTAACACACAAATATTTGGTTCCATTATGCAGTAAAAAGTACGTGAAAACTTTCCCGCCATAATGTTCAATCTATAACTACATTGTACTAAAAAATTATTAGTTTTATGAAAATTCGAAATAGAAGGAAATGTTTGGATTACCAAATGAACACTTTTAACCAGTTTTAATAAAAAGTTAAACAATTTATGTACCACTCATTGCCTGACTCTTACATGGAACAGTACTTAAACGACAATAACTTTTGCATGTAGAAAAAAAAAACAATCTATACCAATTTTGATGTCTTGGATGGCCATTTCGGAAAACAATTCCTCGTCAGCAGAGCTAAACGCCAACAGTTTGGAAACCCAAATAATAAGTCAATAATATGAACAAAATATAGCCAAAATTACCAAAAGGTGAAAGCCAAAGAACCGTAGACCTACATAATAAAGTAAGTATGCATAATTTATATGTTTGCAGATAAACCATGACTATACTTCCAAAACCTGTTTCAAGAAGAAAAAAAATTACCCGAAAAAAACTGGAAAAACTGTCAAGTTTCAGAAAACAGCAAAAATGATATAAGGACAATACCAAATAAACCATATCGTACTAAAAGAGAACTTTCCACGCCGAAATCAAGGTCAACACAAGTAGAACACACAAAAACCATAGTCTGCAAAAATGATAATTAATACATCGTACACGACCATATTTTTCAATAACACGTTCGTTCACGAACAAAAAAATTGGAAATATGCAAAAAGGAAACTATATCTTTGCTTAAGTTAAGAATTCTCACGAAAAGTTAGTATAAGATAAAGTAACTTTGAAATTCAAATTTATTTTCTGTCATAAAATGTTAGTTTTATTAGAAAATTTGCGTTTTTTGCTAGGAAATGGAAACCCTGAAAACAAAAAATAGAGTGACATCTACGTCGCTGACCAAATTATTGAAAAATGAAAGTCTATTATGAAGTTTACTCTTTCGAATTAAATTTATTAATTATTCATTTAAGGAACTACGAAGCCTTTTTTTGCTATATGCTTATATTTACAAAAGAATATTGAAATTTGGTGTCTTACCTTACTTTTAAAAACCGGAAATATCGTACACGAACTAGTAACCGAATCGCTCACGAATCAAAAAACCCGATTAACAATCGTGCACGAACGACTTTTCTCGATTAACCGGTTAGTCCCCCTGGAATAAGAATAAGAATTTTAATACCTGGATTATTTACCTGAAAAGAAACAAAGCAATTATCAGATTACCTCTACAGTTATTCATAACTTACCGAATACACAACACAAGGAAATTATATATAGTGGATGTGGTCGAGTGGTCTAGGGCGCTGGACGTAAGGCTAAGCAGATTAGAAGAAAGAACAAGAGACTCATCGTATTTCATAAAGCAGTAAACCAAAATTCGCCAGTTGAAATCCCGGGCTATGTCACCCAGTCAACATACAGTGGTACAAGATCTCACTCCAAAGCTTTCATTGAAATCAGAGCCAACTACGAACAGTACAAAAACAGCTTCCTGCCTAGGACTATCAAAGACTGGAATGCTCTGCCAACTCACCTAGTGCATGTCACCTCTGTAGACGAATTTGGTTCTCGTCTACAGAGTTTGACAACCTAGACATACACAGTGATTCCTGTTTTTATTGTTTTTAATTGTATATACGCACCTTGGTACTTTTATCCATGTTGTTGATGTCACTTGCCTGTGATGCGATAGCCCTAGGCAGTAATCAAGTAGAAGTAGGTGCTGCAGTGTATCAATGGTGTGAGTTCAAATCCCGTCGAGGGAAGAACAAAAATTTGACAGCTCTAAAATCTAATTCTAACACTGTTAGGTTTAATTTTCAGACGTATATAGGTAATATATATATAAACGTCTGAAAAAGTAACCAACGTATGAACCTACGAGATGTCGGAACGGAAACAAGTGTTAACGATACTGTGCAAACAAACAAAAATGATAAATAATATATATATCTGAAAATTAAACCAAACAGTGTTAGAATTAGATTTTAGAGCTGTCAAATTTAAACACCGGGACTGAGTTGCACAAACCTCAATTAAATAAAAGTCTCAATTAAACCTTTAAAAGTGCAAATTCATTTCATGTACATTTCAAGTAAATTTAAGTATCAATTAAGTTTTATTTGACACTTAAATTTAATTGAGGTTTGTGCAACCCACACGCCGGGTATTCGGATACTTGGAACCGGGTAGAACACTAAGAACCGGGTCAGACAAGTGACAACAACGTTTTCGGGTGAGTATGCTATTTTTATCCTCAGCGACCGTCAGCGATATTAACAACAGAAATAAATTGACACATCGTCTTTGCTATTAACGTACTAGGTTTATACCAAGTTTTGAGTATTATAAGTGGATAATAAATCGACAAGAACGTTTTAATATCGGAAGTTTCAGAAAAAATATGTGAATCTTTAACTTTAGTCGCTTATATCTAATCACGGAGAGCGAGTTCCATGATTGTTTTGGTCGATATACCTCCCATAATCTATACTAGGCTATTCATTAAAAAATAGGCTTTTGACTAGCGGTTTCTAGCGCAACATCTATCTTTTTATAACAACGGGTGCATGAAATCGGACACAAAGGACCGCAGTGAAAGCTAGATACTAAGAACGCGGGTGTCGGACACTAAGAACAAATCGTATGCAAGGGCAGATCGGGGATTTAAGCAGTGGATGGCCAACATAGGATTATAATCCGGCGGTTGTCTCGCCTGACTGGTAAATTTAAGTCGTTCCCTTATGAAATTTATTTAATAAGATGCCTGTTTTAAGGATGTTTGGATATGGGAAAATGTCCTAATTTATTTGAGATGGCTTGAATTTATCGCTGTTTTACCACGGGTCAGTCACCTTATTTCAAATGTTTTAAAATATAGGCGTAAAGTGACTAACCGTGGTAAAACGGATGTTCTCTCAAAGCCTTTAAAACGTCGTATTAGAATGGGTTATACATGAATGATATATGAAACAAAATTCAAGGGGACATGAGAATCATGAATAATTAGCTGTTAAACATATGGGGTTTAATCCCCCAACTTCTGTACAATACGCTTGTTCCTAGGGAATTACTCTACACTCAAAACAGTTTTTTTTTATTGTATATTCTTTTATGCCCAAAACCTTAAAAAAATAACAAAGCTATCATTAAAAAAATCAAAGTAGATTTTGTTGTACACTATTTACTCCACACCTCCTCTTGTGATAGTGCAATATTATAACCTATCTTTTCCCTTTTTCAAACAGAAATGTCAGAGGAACCCATAAATGATATTGAACTGGAGGAGGCGGAGTCAGTTGACGAGTCCTTTTTGGACGCATCTCTTGTAGAAGAGGTGAACTCAAATTCACAAGAGAACTACTGCTGCGGTGTTTGTAATAAGGTTTTCAGACGTAAAGCCCATTTGGTACGGCACAGTTCACCTTAGATTTCAACGGATAAAAAAAAACTCTCCGATGTTCCATCCCAAACCTGTCCAAAGTTGCGGATCCCGGACATAAAGCGGAGAAATTTTCCATGAAATAACCGATATCCAATTTGCCAAAACTTAACGGTTTCGTGTCCATATCTCATATGTGTGGTTGAATCGCACGAAAACCATTCAACAATATCTAAGAAGAGAAGGTAGCATATGTTATGTAGCGGAAATGCTCCGGATGCTAATAGTCCCATAAATCTTAAGAATGATTCTTTTTGTCCAACATCTTCAAGAGATTTCCTTACCTTAGGCAACAAATCAATCATGTCATTGATTTCAATAGATTCTGAATCGCATTGGTGTATTTCTTTCCCTGAAGGACAACATACTTCCATTTGAATTTCATCGTTCTCAGAGTCATTTCCTTCATTTTGGTTACTTTTCGCAAATTGAAAAAGATTCTTACAGAAGTTCTCCTTTACTGGAGTATTCAGCTTCTTTTTGCTGGATTCCTTATCAAGTATGTAAGTTAAGCCATCATTAACGGTAATTATGCATTGCCATATTTGGTTAAATTATATGGTACTACTCCTTCGTGTATTTTTGTTTGATATCTTTGTATTCCTTTGTTTTCGTCTAATATCAGTTGCCGATATTTTAATATTTCTTCTCCGTGTGACAGTTTACAATGTTCAATAATACGCTGCAAGGAACTTGCTTTTATTCCACAATAATAACACTTGTACATGTTTTCTTCGTACTTCAACTTGTTGATAGGTGAGAAACGGCATGCCTGAAAAAAAAAATTGGATAACTAGTTCAACTTTGTTTTATGAGTTGTATCATTTTAAAAATATATACATGTATAGAGTTTATTTTCTGCAAGATTTATTACGTTGTTAGTCTATTCAACTTGCTACGTTACTTTTTTGAAACAAAACTACAATTTCAATGATATAATTAGTGAATGTAATCCGCGTTCTTAGTATCCATGCACGGACACACAAGATCCCGCGTTCCATTATCATAACCCGCGGTCCTTTGTGTCCGATTTCATGCACCCGTTGTTATAAAAAGATAGATGTTGCGCTAGAAACCGCTTGTCAAAAGCCTATTTTTTAATGAATAGTCTAGTATAGATTATGGGAGGTATATCGACTAAAACAATCATGGAACTCGCTCTCCGTGAATAGATATAAGCGACTAAAGTTAAAGATTCACATATTTTTTCTGAAACTTCCGATATTAAAACGTTGTTGTCGATTTATTATCCACTTATAATACTCAAAACTTGGTATAAACCTAGTACGTTAATAGCAAAGACGATGTGTCAATTTATTTCTGTTGTTAATATCGCTGACGCTCGCTGAGGATAAGAATAGCATACTCGCCCGAAAACGTTGTTGTCACTTGTCTGACCCGGTTCTTAGTGTTCGACCCGGTTCCAAGTGTCCGAATACCCGGCGTGAACCCAGTCCAGACGTTGTTTTCTAGAAATTTATTTTCGGGATTCTACTGACACAATATTTCAAAGTATCCGTCTTGATGAAACACTCAAAGCGTTCGTTATTATTATTAAATACACAAATATGTGAACTTTATTAATACGGTATTTTGCGTTTTGACACATACGTACTATAGTTGTGTGATTCAATAAAAAAAATAATACAGTGATTCAAAAACATTTACGTTTTAGTTACCTTTCTTTTTATCAATGATTTATATAGTACATCCTTGTTTTTATTTATTATTATTATTTTCATTAATATATCTTTCTTTCGTTGAGAATTATTTAAAAATTAAAATAATAGTTTCAAATTAATTGACACACACGCCACTTAGAGCATATGCCACTATTGTAGATAACAATGTTGGCGTGGGGCATGTCATGAAAAGCTCGATGCTGATTGGAGGAAATAACTAGAAAATTCTTAATATAAATGTCAGTTTTTCTTAATATAATTTTTTTTCTTAATATAATTGTTTTTTCCTTAATATAATTTTTTTTCTTAATATAATTAAATTTTTCCTAATATAAAAAAATATTCTTAATTTAACTTTCCCATTCTTATTTAAAAAAAAAAATTCTTAATCTAACAAGGTTTTTCTTAATTATTAAGAATTGGAGTAGGAAATTAAGAAAAACATTCTTCTAGTGTTACCGAATGCATGGCAAAATGTCACCTCGCTTTAGCCTGCGTTTGGAGCGTTTCGAATCCGTTATATATTTTTACTTTAATCTTTTTAGAAGTATGATCTAGCCAGACGATTGGCAACTGTCTTTTAAATGTCAAAAATGAGATTTTACATTCCGCGGATTTATTTCATCTCCAATGAAATCAATGAACAAAAACTACGTCAGTTCCGGTTTAGTGACACGCCCACTGCACGCGGTAGCACTTTTTGAGCGACTTTTTGTTTTTTGTGTTATTGTGTTTTTTTCTCTCTCTCAAAAATGAAGAACATATTTTTATGGAAAAGACGAATTTAGGATGATGATTTGGTTTCACTAAAGCTATAATTTGAATGTCATTCATATAAAGTAACAGTGGACTAAAAGTAAAATAAGGTCGTATAAACAAAGAAGGGGAACACACATTGACTTGTTTACATGGAGGTTAATGCTAATTTTTCAACATGACACGCGAAGAAAAATGTGTGGATTGTTTTGATGACAATTTAGCAGCAGAATGTCTTGTGGCGATGTCAAACAAAGTGCATTTACCAAGATCGGAATCAGCTGTTTCTCAAATTGATGACCACGAGGTTGACTTGGTAACGAAAACAGAAACCGAATCTTTGTTTTCTCTTGCTCGGATTTTGTCAGATTTGGGGAGCTTTAAAAAGGAAAGCACAGACCATGACTATTATAAATCAGATCTGCAGCATGAACCATTAACATCGTTGAAAAATGATGAAAATGTTCTTAACCAAAATAGACCATCTCGAAAGCGCGCAAAAACGACCACGCCCACTACTGGAAATAATGACAGTGACGATTATTGTATAGTGACAGTGAATGATATTTCCTCACGAAAATTGCACAAATGTTTCTATAGTGGGTGCAATAAAGTCTATGGAAAAAGTTCTCATCTTAAAGCTCATTTGCGAACACATACAGGTACGAACAAAAAATGGGCGTGGTGGGCTATTAATAAAGCCAATAAAGGGTAAAATAGTTTGTTTTTATATAAGAAATTCATTCATTTGACATCTAAATCTGTGATAATGACATCAAAAATTTAATTTTCATGCCATGTTTTTAAATCCCAATTATATATATATATCCTATGAATCTATGATTGAAATCAAAGGCACTACATCAATATACTGTAATGCCAAATTATGGGTTATCTCGTTGAGATTAGGATTCTGAAGTATTTTTCCGTCAGTTTCTACATCCTACTATTAGAACCATGTGCTCTTTGAATTTTTGTTTATCTAGGACTGCGAATTAGAATATATTTCAATAAAAAAAATGTCTTGTATCTTGTGATACCCATAGTACCTGTGCTGACATGGTGGTGTTAACTTGCATAGCAGGGTTCAATACAAATGGGTTACCTGTAAAGTGCGAAATGAAATAGAAACGAAACGAAAGGTAGCGAAACGAAATGTGGCGAAAAAACCGAAATGAAACCGAACGAAATGTAACGGAAAAAAAATGAAAAATTCAATATGGCATGAAGACTAAGAGGGTTTATAATATATTGATTATCCAAATTTAGAAGACTTAAAGGGTTCCCGGTTTTATACTATAATGATTATCCAAATTTATTATACCTCAGCATTTTTTTTCTATATGAAATTTTAAACAGCTGATAGAATTACTACTTTCACATACTTGATAATACTTCGATGACTGTTGTCGGGTCAATAGATTCCGAACTGTTGCCGTCTGAAAAACTTGCGGACTTTTTGTAAAGTACTGCTGAGGTATAATAAATTTGGATAATCATTGTAGTATAAAACTGGGAACCCTTTAAGTCTTCTAAATTTGGATAATCAATATATTATAAACCCTCTTAGTCTTCATGCCATATCAAATTTTTCATTTTTTTTCGTTCCATTTCGTTTCGATCGGTTTCGTTTTGTTTTCTTTTTGTTCGTTACATTTTGTTTGATTACGTTTCGTTCGGTTTCGTTTCTATTTCGTTTCGCACTTTACAAATGGGGTTCGAAAGAAAGTTTTTAATTCTCATGTGAGAATGAAAATATGAGAAAAATTGTGATTTTAACAATTTTTACATTTTTATTACATGTACTGGTAATTAGAATTGACCATGTCCTACACTACATTAATTAAAAGAGAAGTAGATTGCCAGGGTATAGCATCACACTTTATTATAAATTATTATTTTCATATTTCTCAGCTTCCTTTATTTCCTTTTTCTTTAGGTGAAAAGCCATTTTTCTGTAGTTGGACAAGCTGTGGTAAGAGATTTGCCAGATCTGATGAATTAGCTCGACACATAAGAACTCATACAGGTATAAGTTAGATCTGATGAATTAGCTCGACACATAAGAACTCGTACAGGTATAAGTTAGATCTGATGAATTAGCTCGACACATAAGAACTCATACAGGTATAAGTTAGAACTGATGAATTAGCTCGACACATAAGAACTCATACAGGTATAAGTTAGATCTGATGAATTAGCTCGACACATAAGAACTCATACAGGTATAAGTTACATGTAGATCTGATGAATTAGCTCGACACATAAGAACTCATACAGGTATAAGTTAGATCTGATGAATTAGCTCGACACATAAGAACTCATACAGGTATAAGTTAGATCTGATGAATTAGCTCGACACATAAGAACTCATACAGGTATAAGTTACATGTAGATCTGATGAATTAGCTCGACACATAAGAACTCATACAGGTATAAGTTAGATCTGATGAATTAGCTCAACATAAGAACTCATACAGGTATAAGTTAGATCTGATGAATTAGCTCGACACATAAGAACTCGTACAGGTATAAGTTAGATCTGATGAATTAGCTCGACACGTAAGAACTCATACAGGTATAAGTTAGATCTGATGAATTAGCTCGACACGTAAGAACTCATACAGGTATAAGTTAGATCTGATGAATTAGCTCGACACGTAAGAACTCATACAGGTATAAGTTAGATCTGATGAATTAGCTCGACACATAAGAACTCATACAGGTATAAGTTAGATCTGATGAATTAGCTCGACACATAAGAACTCGTACAGGTATAAGTTAGATCTGATGAATTAGCTCGACACATAAGAACTCCTACAGGTATAAGTTAGATCTGATGAATTAGCTCGACACATAAGAACTCATACAGGTATAAGTTAGATCTGATGAATTAGCTCGACATAAGAACTCATACAGGTATAAGTTAGATCTGATGAATTAGCTCGACACATAAGAACTCATACAGGTATAAGTTAGATCTGATGAATTAGCTCGACACATAAGAACTCATACAGGTATAAGTTAGATCTGATGAATTAGCTCGACACATAAGAACTCGTACAGGTATAAGTTAGATCTGATGAATTAGCTCGACACATAAGAACTCATACAGGTATAAGTTAGATCTGATGAATTAGCTCGACACATAAGAACTCGTACAGGTATAAGTTTAGAAATCGAAACCATTTTACATAAACTAGAATAAGTTTGACAGTCTTACAAGCATTATTATCTCCAAGCCTTTCAACATGGGACAAAACCAGTACTTTTAACAATTTAAAATGGTATTTGGTACCTCGTAATGTCAAAGACAGTTGTATAAGATATTATTGAAAAATAAAAAATAAAATAAAAAAGTACCACCTGTAAATACTGAAGTACTGGTAGGCTTTATAAAGATTGAAAGCCCTGATTACTTCAAAGAAATTAAAGATCAAGGGTGAACTTGATTTGTAAGCTTTATTTTAATGTTAATCTGGATTCTTTTGATTTAAATGTTAGCTTCACATCAGAATTAAGTACTACCGTCAGATATATCCTTCACATGTACAACCACAAGACAGGCAAGTTCTAAATTATGAGATCTTGTGAACTTGTTAGTGTGAAAAAAGCTGTCAATTACTTTAAACTTGTTACTGCAAAGCAATAAAAGTTCATGTGTTATTAAGCTTCACGACTATAGCAGAGACATTAAAATTGTGAAAGTTTCTTTCTTTAAATAATTCGGTTAAAATTTGGAGCAAATTATTTGAAAAAGAATGGAATGCCATTCGGTCAGCCATTTTGGCTAGTAATATTAGTGAAGTGCAGCTTTCACTGTGAACAAGATAATTTGTTACTGGTTGTAATGTCACAAGTGCATTAACATGTCAAACAACTTTAAAAAGGCATTAAAATTTTAGAACCATTCCATTTATATTAAATATACAAAATAATTAGAACAATGGACAGGTTACCATTTCTCTTTCATCTGTAGTAATTCTTTGTTCAAGGTCAACTTGCTTATTCTGTAATTAACATTTTAACTAATTAATTAATTAATTTTGTTGAATAGGTAGACCATTTGCACATCTACGACTTGATTCTAAAATTATACATTTTTACACTTTTTTGTAGGAGTTGTTTCCCTTAAATCAGACAAAATTCTTTCATGCAAAGTTCAATGAAAATAACATTTATCTTTCCATAATCTGGTAAATCTGCTCAATATTTTAAGGTTGAAACAAAGAGACAAAACATTGGTATTTGTTGCAGCATTAAGGAAGAAAAACAGAGACTGGTTGGTTTGGAATAAGGATAATATGTCCAAGTAAAATGACATGTCTACCCGTGGATTGTTGTTTCAGTGAGCTAGCACTATGAAAATCCAACTATTAAGTGTGTTTGTTTTGTACAAAGCAGACATCATTATCATTTCATGATATCGAATGTAACTTGTTCTTGCCATCATGTATCTGCAAAATTGTTCATTTGGCGTTAAACAACAATCACTCACTATAAAGAGTATGTAATGGGTAGGATCAGAAACCTTGCTGCAAACCATCAACCACCACACTTAACAAACTTTGTTCATTAAGAGATGCTACAAGTTGTCTTTTATTTACATGCAAGGAACGTGACATTCTATTAGCATGAGGCATTTTTTTATATTTCAGAATTATATGAAAATTATATCATTTCATTAATTAACCACAGCAACAACAAAAATTAAAGATGATCTTTACAATTAGTTTTAGACAACAATAGCCCATATTAGATTAATCTTTAGTACATTTTTTTAACATATCTTCACTTGTTATCTGATTACAGGAGAGAAGAAATTTCTGTGTCCACTCTGTGATAAAAGATTCATGAGGAGTGATCATCTTAACAAACATGCACGAAGACATCCAGGATTTGAACCATCAATGTTGAAGAAAAAATCTAGAACTTTATCTTAGGAAATGTTCTACTTATTGTATTCATTATGATTATTTGATTTAGAACTGAGAAATTGTCTTAGATGTGACAGGCTATACATATGTATTGCTTTTCCTACCAATGTTAAGATTTTGTGATTCAGTCTATTTATGAGTAACCAATAATAATAATAATGTCTGTAATAATATGGTCTACACATTCATCGTATAGTGTACCCATCAGCAGGCTACTTGATGTGTGGCAGTGATGTATGTTAGTTTTATCGACTTTGTTCAATTTCCTTGAAGGTTTTGTGATTAAGCCCATTTTATATAGATGGATTAGGGCCATCGTGTCCACAATATGCTGGTTGAATTTTCATCTAACTTTACTCCTTTATTTACAATCGATACCTATCACCACAGTTGAGAACAATTCCCACCAGATAAAACCTAATGTGATCAAGTCTGTCAGCAACTTACTGCATGTCTTTTATCTCATTATGGAAATTTGGTATCACATTAAATGATTCATGCTAAATTTTTGCTAAGAGAAATTTTCTTTCATTTTGACGTTGACTAGCTAAAAAAACCAGTTTGTCGAATCATGACAATTCAGATCTATATGATGCTAAGGATGATGAAAGAAAAAGGATGTATGACACTTGACTGTAATATAAAAGACAATCCTACTCTCTTTACTGAGTACTCTGGTCTGGATTCCTCCACCAGTAAGACTGACCCCCAGTATATAACTGACACTTTGTTAAAAAGGCATTAATCACCAATGGTTATTATGTTGCTAGAATTATACAAGAGTGTCTAGATATTATCAACAACCTTCTATAAGTCCATTGCAAGCTGCAGCAAATTGTTGGTAATCCATTTTATTCCTTCAAATTTATTGCAGCCAGTCTCTTGTTTTCTGATCTCATTTTGAATGTCTATTTGTATATCATCTCATTTTGTCATCACATTCTTTAGTGGAACTATTTTCAACTGCCCCATATATATATATATTTATCTCAATTTAGCCTAATTCCATCTACCTGATACGATAGGTGAGACATCTTCATGTCTTCACATTTGTTAATGAGTGGACATGAACAACTTGTAAAACAGTTAGTACATGTATAATTTATTGTAGAGATGAATAGTTAGTTGTGAAGCATCATATTTATTAATGTAGTAAATTATGACAAAATGTCAACTAATTTTAAAGTATGAATTCTGAACAAAACATGTGTTTGTTAAAATGCTCATTTATTTGATCAATACTCAATCACTTGTAGTGTCGACTGTATATTAGAAGTTACATATAGGGATCACTGTACATCATTTACCATGTCACCATCAATCTATTTGTTAATCCTCAACTCTTTCTTTCTACACTTGATAGAACTGAAGAAGACTTTACCACATTCCCTCTTATACCACATCATATTTTATTTTCTTGAAAATGATATTTCTTTAGTTATCTGCATGCCCATCATTGAAACAGACTATACCACATTTCTTCTCATAACCAACCTCTTATTTTATTTTCTTGAAAATGATTTTTTTCTTATTTTTCTGCATGCCTATCATAATCAAGACCTCTTTTCAACTGAGTTGTTTTATGTCTTAGTTGAGGACAGGTGATACGTGTATTTCTTGACAGACACATAATTTGTTTTGTGATATTAAGTGTAATACTGACTTTTAAATAGTCTTTGTTATGTTTGTGGTGCTCTTCTTTTACTTGATATTATAATGTAATAATCTCATTCCTTTATCAGTCTCCCAATTATCATAATTTTAGTAGATATTCAGTTGACAAAAACTGTACAGCATGCATTTGCTTATAAAACGCACATGATTTTTTTGTCTTGCACTAGTGCAAGATAAGAAAATCTCACATCGCTAAAAATAGGAACTGGTCTGTCTCAAAAGTGAGAAATATTACTGTTTTTAGCAATACATTTTTTAGTTCACCTGGACCAAAGGTCCAGGTGAACTATTGCCATCACTTGGCGTCTGTCGTCTGTAAACTTTTCACATTTCAAGCTTCTTCTCCGAAACCACTTGGCCGATTGGAACCAAACGTAGCAGGAATGTTCCTTGGATGGTCCTCTACAAAGTTACTGTTTTTCGTTCCAGTCGAATATTCAATATGGCTGCCAGGGCCAATAATATGCTCTGATTGGCTGAAATTTCAAAGATCTTCTTCTCTGAAACTAATGAACTGACTGAACCCAAACTGTAAAGGAATGATCATTGGAATGTCCTTTACCAAGTTACTGTTTTTTATGCCGATCGGAAATCCAAGATGGCCGCCATCGCAGGACATAGATTAACATTGGACCCTATGGGAAAATGTTCAAATGCCTTCTTCTCAGAAACTACAAATATGATTAAAGCCAAACTGTACATGAATGTTCATTGGATGGTCCTCTACAATCTTAAGGTTTTTTGTTCCGATATGAAATTCAAAATGGCGGCTACGGCAGGACTTAGTTTAACATTGGACCCTATGGGAAAAATGTTTCAAAATGCTTCTTCTCTGAAACCACTAGGACAGTTGAAACCAAACTGCCCAGGAATGATCATTGGAAGGTCCTCTACAAAGTTTCTGTTTTTGATGCCGATCGGAAATCCAAGATGGCCGCCACCGCAGGACATAGATTAACATTGGACCCTATGAGAAAATATTCAAATGCCTTCTTCTCAGAAACTACAAATATGATTAAAGCCAAACTGTACATGAATGTTCATTAGATGGTCCTCTACAAACTGTAGGTTTTTTGTTCCGGTATGAAATTCAAAATGGCGGCTACGGCGGGACTTAGTTTAACATTGGACCCTATGGGAAAAATGTTTCAAAACGCTTCTTCTCTGAAACCACTTGGATAATTGAAACCAAACTGCCCAGGAATGATCATTGGAAGGTCCTCTACAAGGTGTGTGTTTTTTATGCCGATCGGAAATCCAAGATGGCCACCACCGCAGGACATAGATTAACATTGGACCATATGGGAAAATGTTCAAATGCCTTCTTCTCAGAAACTGCAAATATGATTAAAGCCAAACTGTACATGAATGTTCATTGGATGGTCCTCTACAAACTGTACGTTTTTTGTTCCGATATGAAATTCAAAATGGCGGCTACGGCAGGACTTAGTTTAACATTGGACCCTATGGGGAAAATGTTTCAAAACGCTTCTTCTCTGAAACCACTTGGACAGTTGAAACCAAACTGCCCATGAATGATCATTGGAAGGTCCTCTACAAATTTTATGTTTTTTATGCCGATCGGAAATCCAAGATGGCCACCACCGCAATACATAGATTAACATTGGACCCTATGGGAAAATATTCAAATGCCTTCTTCTCAGAAACTGCAAATATGATTAAAGCCAAACTGTACATGAATGTTCATTAGATGGTCCTCTACAAACTGTAGGTTTTTTGTTCCGGTATGAAATTCAAAATGGCGGCTACGGCGGGACTTAGTTTAACATTGTACCCTATGGGAAAAATGTTTCAAAACGCTTCTTCTCTGAAACCACTTGGATAATTGAAACCAAACTGCCCAGGAATGATCATTGGAAGGTCCTCTACAAGGTGTGTGTTTTTTATGCCGATCGGAAATCCAAGATGGCCACCACCGCAGGACATAGATTAACATTGGACCCTATGGGAAAATGTTCAAATGCCTTCTTCTCAGAAACTGCAAATATGATTAAAGCCAAACTGTACATGAATGTTCATTGGATGGTCCTCTACAAACTGTACGTTTTTTGTTCCGATATGAAATTCAAAATGGCGGCTACGGCAGGACTTAGTTTAACATTGGACCCTATGGGGAAAATGTTTCAAAACGCTTCTTCTCTGAAACCACTTGGACAGTTGAAACCGAACTGCCCATGAATGATCATTGGAAGGTCCTCTACAAATTTTATGTTTTTTATGCCGATCGGAAATCCAAGATGGCCACCACCGCAATACATAGATTAACATTGGACCCTATGGGAAAATGTTCAAATGCCTTCTTCTCAGAAACTACAAATATTATTAAAGCCAAACTGTACATGAATGTTCATTGGATGGTCCTCTACAAACTGTACGTTTTTTGTTCCGATAAGAAATTCAAAATGGCGGCTACGGCAGGACTTAGTTTAACATTGGACCCTATGGGAAAAATGTTTCAAAACGCTTCTTCTCTGAAACCACTTGGATAATTGAAACCAAACTGCCCAGGAATGTTCATTGGAAGGTCCTCTACAAAGTTTCTGTTTTTTTATGCCGATCGAAAATTCAAGATGGCCACCACAGCAGGACATAGATTAACATTGGACCCTATGGGAAAATGTTCAAATGCCTTCTTCTCAGAAACTACAAATATGATTAAAGCCAAACTGTACATGAATGTTCATTGGATGGTCCTCTACAACCTTAAGGTTTTTTGTTCCAATATGAAATTCAAAATGGCGGCTACGGCAGGACTTAGTTTAACATTGGACCCTATGGGAAAAGTGTTTCAAAATGCTTCTTCTCTGAAACCACTTGGACAGTTAAAACCAAACTGCCCAGGAATGATCATTGGAAGGTCCTCTACAAAGTTTCTGTTTTTGATGCCGATCGGAAAACCAAGATGGCCGCCACCGCAGGACATAGATTAACATTGGACCCTATGAGAAAATATTCAAATGCCTTCTTCTCAGAAACTACAAATATGATTAAAGCTAAACTGTACAAGAATGTTCATTAGATGATCCTCTACAAACTGTACGTTTTTTGTTCCGGTATGAAATTCAAAATGGCGGCTACGGCAGGACTTAGTTTAACATTGGAACCTATGGGGAAAATGTTTCAAAACGCTTCTTCTCTGAAACCACTTGGATAATTGAAACCAAACTGCCCAGGAATGATCATTGGAAGGTCCTCTACAAGGTGTGTGTTTTTTATGCCGATCGGAAATCCAAGATGGCCACCACCGCAGGACATAGATTAACATTGGACCCTATGGGAAAATGTTCAAATGCCTTCTTCTCAGAAACTACAAATATGATTAAAGCCAAACTGTACATGAATGTTCATTGGATGGTCCTCTACAAACTTTACGTTTTTTGTTCTGATATGAAATTCAAAATGGCGGCTACGGCAGGACTTAGTTTAACATTGGACCCTATGGGAATTTTTTTTCAAAATGCTTCTTCTCTGAAACCACTTGGACAGTTGAAACCAAACTGCCCAGGAATGATCATTGGAAGGTCCTCTGTTATTTATGCCGATCGGAAATCCAAGATGGCTGCCACCACAGGTCATAGTATTAACACAGAACCATATGGGGAAAATACAGAAATATATTCTTCTCTGAAGCTATTGCACTGATTGAACCTAAACGGTGCATCAATCATTGGAAGGTCCTTTACAAACTTTGTCTTTTTTATGTTGATCGTAATTCCAAGATGACTACCACTGCAG
Source organism: Bathymodiolus septemdierum (assembly GCA_963383655.1). NCBI lineage: Eukaryota > Metazoa > Mollusca > Bivalvia > Mytilida > Modiolidae > Bathymodiolus > Bathymodiolus septemdierum. The sequence continues at coordinate 105,662,701 of OY726520.1, forward strand.
GACATAGTTTTTACATAGGACCAATTGTTTTTTTTTATTACCAGGTGAACGATACAGGCTCTTGAGAGCCTCTGGTTTGTACTATTATATCTTTTGCTGTGTTTCATCTATTTAATAATTTTTTTTATGTATTTTGGGTGATTGCAAGTAACAAACACTCTAAATACAAAAGAAATTTGTGAAAATATATTTACCAAAGGTATATCAATACAATGTACTACAATGATTTATATAACACTGCGTATCTGACTATTGTAAACATGCATACCTGATAATTGTACTTTTCAAGTATTGTTGTGTCATGTTGACTTTACACACCGTTATTCTAGAAACATGTTGTGCACACTAGATTTGATATCTACATTTTTATGAATCATGAATTCATTTATTCTCTAATAAATATGTATTTTGATACAAAAAAAAGTGTAAATTAAAACATTTTGGTGGCATGCCTTCATCAGCCTTATCATGAATTTACTCATTAATGTGATTCTGCATTTAACAGTCCATCAAGAAATAATGGATTTTCTTTTCTTTTGTATATTAACTTCCATAGGCCAGAGAAAACAAAATTAGAAAGTATGCGTTGAATGGACATAGAATTGTAGGTATGTCCATGTTTATAGTCATGTGATATCTACCAAAGTCATGTGATGGTGTACAAATCTGTGATAATTTCAAATTCTGCATATCTGTCAAAATTACTACCTCATCTGCATAATGACATTTTTGTTTTTTAAAAACTGATATAAGTTTGAAATAATAGTCCCTTTCAGCCTTATTTAACATTTAGTCTAATACAGTTGATATCAATAACAAGAAATTCCATTATTTGTGTAATTTTAGCAGTAACGTGAATTGTTCAAATTTGAGTGGCATATTTGAATTTCATATGTAGTACTATTTTTAAAGCGATTAAATATGATATTTCAATATTTTAGCTATTTATTGCCATTGATTCGTTGTAGAAACCAAAAGATTTTCTTGCACATTGTAAAATGGAGTGGTACTAAGAAGGTGTTTCATCCTTGATATCATTACAATTGATGTCATTCTATATTACAGCCTTGATATCATTACCATTGATGTCATTCTGTATTACAGCCTTGATATCATTACAATTGATGTCATTCTGTATTACAGCCTTTATATCATTACAATTGATGTCATTCTGTATTACAGCCTTGATATCATTGCAATTGATGTCATTCTGTATTACAGCCTTGATATCATTACAATTGATGTCATTCTGTATTACAGCCTTGATATCATTACAATTGATGTCATTCTGTATTACAGCCTTTATATTACAATTGATGTCATTCTGTATTACAGCCTTGATATCATTACAATTGATGTCATTCTGTATTACAGCCTTGATATCATTACAATTGATGTCATTCTGTATTACAGCCTTGATATCATTACAATTGATGTCATTCTGTATTACAGCCTTGATATCATTACAATTGATGTCATTCTGTATTACAGCCTTGATATCATTACAATTGATGTCATTCTGTATTACAGCCTTGATATCATTACAATTGATGTCATTCTGTATTACAGCCTTGATATCATTACAATTGATGTCATTCTGTATTACAGCCTTGATATCATTACAATTGATGTCATTCTGTATTACAGCCTTGATATCATTACAATTGATGTCATTCTGTATTACAGCCTTGATATCATTACAATTGATGTCATTCTGTATTACAGCCTTGATATCATTACAACTGATGTCATTCTGTATTACAGCCTTGATATCATTACAATTGATGTCATTCTGTATTACAGCATTTATGAATACATGTATTTAGAAATTAAAGGAAAGTAAATAAAAACCATGAAATGCCAATAATTTTAGATTTAAATTGATACTTTTAGTATTGTAAATCATTAAATTATGTTTTGATCAGTAACGAAGGGGAAAATCAGCCTCATATAATCTAAGCTGTGTACCTGTACTTGTATTTCTATACCAAGTTATTTATTTTCTTAAAGTGGCATCTTAGATGAAGAGTTTATCTACATCAATCAAGTTTGATAACTTCCTATAAACTGGACAAGTCAAATGTTCTTTTGTTTTAAAAGGCGACAATAATATCTGTTTGAAATATGATATTTCTTTATAATGTTGATAAAGGGCTGTCGTGGTCATGATCGTATGGTAGTTGGATTTACAACTACCTGTGCAATCAGTGCCTATCATAGTTCGAACCCCGCTCAGACAAGGTGTACTCGATACAACATTATGTGATAAAGTTTGTCAGTGACTTGCGAAAGGTCAGTGGTTTTCTCCGGGTACTCCTTTTTCCTCCACGAATAAAACTGACTGCCATGATATAACTGAAATATTGTTGAAAGTGGCATTAAGCACCATAACCATAAATGGTGACAATAATATCTGTTTGAAATATAATATTTCTTTATAATGTTGATGGGTTTAATATTCAAACCACATATAAGTAAGTGACATGTTACAATCCTTGTTTATGTTTTTTTTAAAAGATTTTGTTGTAATAAAAGATAAGAATAGTAAGACTTGTGTGTATATAGTATTAGATTTTTTTATATTTTTAGTTATATTTTTGACTTATCTGTCTAAAAATTGAATTCCTAGATTCTGTGATTGACATACAAATAGTGCTCATTTAATTTTATTTTATTAATTTCTTTTCAAATATATTTGATGTAGATGGCACTGTTGTGGCTGATGTTTTGTTGTTAGATTAACATTTACCTACTACATGTATGTAATCAGTGCCTATCCCCATTACTAGTTGTGAGTGTGATTCTCACCCGTGGTATAGATGTACTCTATACAACTTTTATGTTGTAAATGAATTATGGCAGTTCTGTACCTCTAGGTTCTTTGTTTTTCCCCACCAATAAAACTGACAGCATGATATAATTGAAATTGGTTAAACGTTGTGTTAAACACCAATAATGCTAGAACACTGTATATGTTCAAAGATGGTAATCACTGTGGGTAATGGTGTTCTAATGCCAGTTTCGTGTGTAATTGATGATATATGATGTAATATTGTGTAATGTTTAGATTCTCCTGTTAAGACTGTCATATTACCTGTACATCTTGCCCAGTCTACTCATTGTAAATAAAATATTGATTATTCCATATCATGCATTCTTTCATATCTCTGTTGAAAGAAAAACAAGTTGAAACACTGTACAGTTAATATTATCTGATGAAACCTTGAAACACAAGAATCCTGTACATGTGTAAACACAAGAATCCTGTACATGTGTAAACCAAGAATCCTGTACATGTGTAAACCAAGAATCCTGTACATGTGTAAACACAAGAATCCTGTACATGTGTAAACACAAGAATCCTGTACATATGTAAACCAAGAATCCTGTACATGTGTAAACACAAGAATCCTGTACATGTGTAAACACAAGAATCCTGTACATGTGTAAACACAAGAATCCTGTACATGTGTAAACCAAAAATAACATTTCAGGCTTTCTTTTTATTTTTTTCTTCAATTTTGTGTTTTAAATGTTGGATTCAGTGATATTATTGGTCTGAGCTTTAAATATAGTAAGATTAGTTGTGATGTAAGAATGTATTTCAGTAATGCCTAAAAGTAAGTTACATTCATTAGAATAAAACTTCCATATGTAGTAACATTCTTCTTCATCATAATCATTTCCTTTTATTTATGTCATAGCAACATTTAAAAATCAAATGTGTTGAAGAATTGTGATGTAGCAATATGTTTTTATTTCTAATGATCAGCTGCTGACAGCTTTATCCAAATATTAATTATTGTTTTTACGGTATGCAAAGTGTATGAAAAATAGAGAAAATGTATTATCTATATCCAGGGTAAAATATTGAAAGTGTAGCATTTCCTTCGTAATCTAAATATTTTGTAATTTAGAAAAACAATCTTCCTTCATAGTGGACTCTAAAGAAGTCTGCTATTATTTATTACTATTAAATAGTATAACAAGATTTATATTGTTGTAATTTATACAGAATTTCTATTTTGTTGTGCTTTATTACCACCACATTAAGTGAATTTCTGGGCCACTTTATAAGCAGGGATGATTTTTATCAGTAATTTTGCTGTGAAAAACAAATTCCGAAAATAGCAGGACACTGTCCGAACAGGTCAAATTCTCGTTTTCTTTACTTAAATATGCACATAACCACATCTACTTCTACAGAGGATAAAATATTTCCAGAATTGTCTCCCTTTATTGTCTGTACTCTGAGTTTGATTATTGGCGTTTATTGTCATTCCCACCAATTTACTGTGGTATACTTAACAACTACAGTTGTTGGGGGGAGGAAAACAGAGACAAATAATAAACCAACCTTTGAAGCCTTAGCATCACCAACATTGTCAGTGGTGTGGGGTTTTAGCTAGTCAATTCAGACTCTTGACTTTAGTAGACCGTTGTTAGAACAAGTAGAGCATTATAAGTCAAAGTATTCCATGTTCCAAAGGTCCATCAGTCTTCTATATTTAAAGCACTTGTCCATGAACATGGCTTATGTCAGTACAAGTTGAAGATGTTAATTGCTCCATCTTATTGTGTATTTCTACATCAACATGTAAGATCTGAGATTTTGGTGAATCTCGTGGATAGAACATTTATATTTACATATTGTTTTGTTAATTTTGTGATAATCATAATATTTCTTGTAAATTGTGAAACTCTAAAAATTGTAATATTTTTAAAGCAATAAATAAAGATATGATTGTTTTATATTTTATTTACATTAAATAGTAAGATTAAAGACTAGAGAGATATCAATGTAAACATTAAAATTGGCATGTTGGTCTTGTCTGAAATAAGACAGCATCGTCAAAGAGTAACTAGTTTTCGCCATGATATAGCTGGCAAAAATGCTTGCTTTCCATTTAATAACGGAACGTTTGCATTTTTAAATCAAGCATTTTTCCCACTCTTTTTTACTTTCCGTTTAATAACCAGAGGTTGCAGAAAACACCCTTATTGCTGTTTTTCATCTAACAGTCACTGAATGGGTTTCAATGATTGGCATAACTATCTCTTGTAGTAAGTGTGAGATGCCACCATAGTCTGCCAATGGAACAAACTCCATTAACGTATAATAGATCAACGCTACAAAGACACAGTGTCATCACATTCAGGAAGATGAGATGATCAAATATTTGGTAAAATAAAATGTAAACTACATGTTAGATGGAATGGTAATGATACTGACATTGCAGATAAAACAATACATTACATGTAACACATGAAACATAAGGTCAACATAAAGTCCTTATATATATATATACAGTCTGTATAATAAAATAACAAACAAATGACAGTAATGAACTGAACATTACATCTACTCAGAAATTGCACTGGAAATTAGTAGTTAACATATGAGGACAACACAAATTCCACACAGGAAACAGAGATTGGAATCTGACGTTTCCAAAGTTAATGAGTATCCTGTCCTATCTGCAAAATATCAATTATATTGCAATCAGTGAATTTACTTCATATATTGTTTCTATCTATTTTAGCTCACCTTGCCAAAGGCAATGTGAGCTTTTGCCATCACTTGTCGTCCATCGTCTCTCGTCCGTTAACTTTTCACATTTTAATCTTCTCCTCTGAAACCTCTTGGCAAATTGAACTGAAACTTGGTAGGAAGCATCTATGGAAGGTCCTCCATAAAGACTGCTCATTTTGTCCCGATCCATTAACAAACATGGCCGCCACAGGCCATTCTTGTTTCTGATTGGCCGATTTAAAAAAATCTCCTCTGAAACCACATGGCCAAATGAACAAAAGCTTGGTAGGAAGCATCTATGGAAGGGCCTCTATAAAGATTGCTCATTTAGTTCCGATCCGTTAACAAACATGGCTGCCAGAGGCCATTCTTGTTTCTGATTGGTTGATTTCTAAAAAATCTCCTCTGAAACCGCTATCCCAAATGAACTGAAATTTGGTAGAAAGCATCTATGGAAGGTTTGCACCTGAAATAAATCTAGGTCTGGAATCTGCACTAACTGGCCTGAAACAAGATAAAAAGTCAATAGGACCTGCAAGAGTACATGGTAAGGCTGTAAAATCATCAGCAGATACAGACCTGCTATCAGACGTGGGAACATGAACAGGTGTTAACAATGCATCCCTGTAAGGAAAGATTTCCTTATCACCACCTGTAAGTGAATGTCCTGAAAACTGGGCCACTCCTGAAAAGACTGACTAAAAATGTTAATTGAAAAATGAAATATCTATACGACTAAATTATTCCAGAAATAGGTTGACAAGTTAAAACACAATGCTTATATTGTAAATGAAAATTTGGTACAAATACGTAGCTATATCCAACAAAAATTCGTTAGAAACTGATGATATCAACTAAATTATGATTTCTTTTATACTTTGAAAGATGATTCAGTTTATTTTGTGCGAGCTTAAAATAATGTGTGAAATCTTACAGAAACAAAAAATATTTGATGTCATTGAAATGCTTGGTTTGCTTTACAACAGTTAACTTGTGTTGGGTTATATTTTGTACTACATGGCATACGAATATTTCTTTGAATCAATTATAAAGAAAATAATAATTCAATTAAGACATGTTTAAAGTATTGTACATCAAAGATTAATTATTATTTTTAATGCAAACACTCATAATTTATAGCTTCATATCTTTATTGATGTACGACTGTTGTTAGCTTGGGTCTTTAATTGGGTGTTTAATTGGAATTAATCTTTATAATGATTTCCTAAATTATCAATTAAACTTTATTACATTGCAAAATTAAGGATTCTATCTATCGAAATGAATATTATTTCTTTATTATTAATTCATGTCGATATATCCTTAATTTAAACAGCTAATACCAAAAATCTTTTTATATTTTATATTTTAATAAAAATTATATCATTTTTTTACTAACAAATATTCCTAGGATATTATTTAATCAGGATTTATTGATTTTTGTACCAAGGGTTACAACTTTTATTAGTTTTCATCATGAAAAGTGCCAAAAACGTCATCAAAAACTATTTTTTCTACAAAAAATTTCTATTTTACAATGTGTTATATATTTTTACGAAATATATCCAAATTTAGGGAAAAAAAGGTTCATAAATAACTATTTAATCACGAATTATTGATTTTGGGCCCGGTGTTTTTGTCCCGGACCTGGGTCCGGGTTGCAACTTTTATTAGCCACCTCTATAAAGATTGCTCATTTCGTCCTGATCTGTAAACAAACATCGCCACCACAGGCAATTCTTGTTTCTGATTGGTTGATTTCTAAAAAATCTTCTCATCTGAAATCGCTTTCCCAAATGAACTGAAATTTGGTAGAAAGCATCTATGGAAGGTCCTCTATACAGAATGCTCATTTTGTCCCGATTCATTAACAAACATAATTGCCACAGGCCATTCTTGTTTCTGATTGGTCAATTTCTAAAAATCTTCTCCTCTGAAACCACTTTACCAAATGAACTGAAACTTGGTAGAAAGCAACTATGGAAGGTCCCCTATAAAGATTGATCATTTCGACCCGATTCATTGGCAAACATGGCTGCCACAGGCCATTCTTGTTTCTGATTGGTCGATTTCTAAAAATCTTCATCCCCGAAACTTCTTAGCCAATTGAACCGAAACTAGGTAGGAATGATCTATGGAAGGTCCTCTATAAAGATTGCTAATTTCATCCCGATCTGTTAACAAACATGGCTGCCATAGGCAATTCTTGTTTCTGGTTGGTTGATTTCTAAAAATCTTCTTTTCTGAAACTGCTTAGCCAAATGAACCGAACCTTGGTGGGAAGCACCTATGGAAGGTTCTGTATTAAGTTTCCTCAAAGCAGAATGAAAGACACAGGCTCAGCCCACTGAGCCTAGCTAGTTTGTCTAATTTTAACATTTTGTTCATACATGACTTTGCAGTATAAACAAATAAACACGCACACATATACAGTCAAACCTGTATTAAGAGGTCACCTTTGGGACAAAGCAAAAGTGGCCTTATTAGACCGGTGACATCTTAAAAGAGGTTCAATTCATATGAAATTTTCTACGACAGGACCAGAAAAAGGTGACCTTTTAATACAGGTGACTGCTGATGGGCAGATTTAACTGTATATATACCTAGTTGGAAAATATAAATTATTAATTTAATATTTGCTGACAATGTACATATATTGTCTATTTCTAACAGTAAAGTGGTTGTATGATATAAATTGAGCATAAAAAGCACACAACATTAATAGTTACACAAGAACAATATGTGGACAGAGATGACAATACAACTGGAAATAAAAAAAAAAGATGAAACAGCACCTCCCTATCAAGAATATCTACATATATGAAATATATCACAAATGCAAGAGTATGTAATCGCTGAACAAACAAAAAATCATCAAAAATTAGAGACTGGTCAAAAAAAATATTTTTCAAGCAATAAAAATAAAATATACTGTCAGAACAGTTTCAACATCTAATATTGATATCACAGAAAAACACAAAATCGATATCCCCATCACACAAATACATGGCCTTTGTTCTTTTTTCCTTCTTCTTTTACTCTGAATTTGTGTACTTGTTGTTGCTTTTTGTTTTTGGCCCGTTGCTGTCTTGGTCTTGGTCTATTGATGTACTCGAGCTCTGATAGTTATGTGTAATATATTAATTCAAATCTAAACGTTGAACTGGAACTGTAGTCTTATCTGTTTGGTTTTCTTGTATCATCTTTGAAAAATGCATAACGTGTCTGAAATACAGGTAAAACAAATTAAAATTAAAACTTATCATTAGGTGAAACATAACACCAAATTTTTTAAATTGTAATTTAACATATATCATGTAGATTAAATTATAATAAATTTGGCTGATTTAATCCCATCATTTAACATTGTTTGTCCATTGATTCAGGTCGTGATCGAATAGTAGTTGGATCTGGAACTACCTATGCAATCAGTGCCTATCACCACTAAAGTTGTGAGTTCGAATCCCGAAAATGACGAGGCATAATTGATATATCATTATGTTAAAATTTGTCAGTGACTTGCGGCAGGTCAGTGGTTTTCTCCGGTATTCTCCATCAATAAAACTGACCGTCACGATATAACTGAAATATTGTTGAAAGTGGCATTAAACACCATAAATCCCCTCAATTGATTCAAATATTGCATCCTTACTTACTTTCAAACTAATTTAAACTGATTTTGTCTGTTTATATACTTATGAGTTTTGACTTTCCCTTTGGAAGATTCAGTAATTTTGTTATTACCCTTATTGAAAAACTGACACATATTAGATTTCATGCATAAAATAACGTTATTTGAATTTGGATGTAGTTTGAGCATTCGGTTGTTATTACATGTATTGTAAACTAAAATTTGTTTTCCAACTGTTCGGAGTCGACCACAGCTGAAGACCATAAATGAGAAATTCCCATCTGGTGCAGTTAAACAATACTGAAACCCATTAAACATAAGCTTATTGAGTTGAAGTTTGACCATTTCCAAACAGCATGATCGAATAAAAATGAATTGATCAATAAAAACTTACACAGTTTTATTGATTTCTATTATGCACCTTCCATTATGATTTCGACTGAATGCTTTCTCTATTTTCCAATTAGTATCTTCATCATAAGATGCCCATTGCCCACTTTCATCTTGATATTGCCATGTTGATGTTACTGGTTTCTCTGTATAAATATTAAAATAAGACTCTCAGTCATAGTATTTAATGCATCCCTATTTTTGTATTAGGGCAATGAAGTCCTTTTTATTGCTGTATATCCATTAATATCTTCATCTAATCCTGGGCATTGAAAGTCTATGGAAAGGCTATGGTTTTTTCCTAAAAAATATTCTGATTCCCAATGTTGCTGAAAAAATATTCTGATTTTGGTGGAAAAAAAAAAAAAAATCTGATTCAGAGTTTTTGTAATATAACCTAATGTTATATTCTGGAAAACAATTTCGTGTCTTGCGCGACAAAAAAAATAAAATATTCTAACTCTCGTGTTGTCCGAAAATAAAATTCTGAACGAAAAAACCCCCCCATAGACCCCCGCCCCCCTGCAAGTTAAATGGTCGGTTCCTTAGCTTCCTGCCATCTTGAATTTTTAGAAAATATTACTGCCCTTGCATTACTCTTTAATAGTGCACTATTTTAATACAAATATAAACAGCTCCTGATATTAAACCGTTTTACTGTTACAGATAGTGACATGAATTCTGACAGACAGACGAACGGATTGCAATCCACGATTTTTAAGGGACTAACAACAATACTTAATCAATCAATCAATCAATCATAATGATTGCTAAAATTCAAACTTACTACTTTTTTCTTTGGTAGTCGGTAATATAAGTGGTACATCAGGTAATTCAGAGGTAGTCTCAGTGTCTTTCTGATGTTCAATCAAATCAGGGGAGTTCAATCTTCTACCATGCTCACTAAAGGAAAATAAACACGAACAAAGTGTAAAGAATCTTAGTAACTTAACAAACACTTAGATCCCATTGAAAATAATAAGTGTAAAAAAATATTCTCTGAAAATAATAAATGTGTTAAATCTCCTTATAATTGATATACAACTGAAACTTCTAACGATTAAATATAGTTTTATATGTTTTTCTATTCTCTCATGGACATTGTTGTTGGTGAAATTGATTTAAGTCGTACAGAAATTGTGTGATATATTAAAATAGAGGGTGACATATATTCACAACAAACCTGACATTTCGTATCCACAATGATCAGTAAGACACTAAATTCAATAGCTCATATTTATTACTTTAAAATGAGAAAAGTTCCTGCCTATATTATGATCTTTATGTATAATTTGTAAAAAAGTCAAATCAAAATTTAAATTATGAAATATTTAACATCTCTTTGAGCAGAATGTGAACAAGAACAAAATGTATAACAAGTCCATCTCCTACATGTACGTTGTATTTCAATGCATGTCTGTTGTTGTTTTACTGATCTAATTAAAAATTAATGTTTTAATTAATTAAAACTTACCAGATCACGTTACCCCGTTTTATGTCTATAGATATTGATAAAGAATAATAATTGTTTGATGTGTTTGATATTATGATGGAATATTAATAGCAAAATAATACAGGAAGTGTAATACAAACCAGACTTCAACTTCGAAAACTCCGTCATCAGCAAATTTGTATGATCCTAATCTTCCTCTGTCCCAGTTTACCTATTGAGAGGACATATTAGATTTAGCTTGTATAACATGAAAGAAACATATCTAATAATATATATTTTATTTAAGAAAAGTTTGAAGATACCAAAGGGGTAATCAGAAGCCGTAAGTCAAAAGAAAAAAGATAAAAGGACAAACCATAATTTATTGAACACTACACAGAAAACTAAATATCGAGCAACATGAACCCAAAAACTGGTGATGAGTTAGCAGTTCCTGCTCCACTAATGACACCCATCGTGTTAATGTTAAACGGCACTAACACCATCTGATATGGAAATAGTGTTGGGAGGAAAAATGAACCGCACATCGTTTTTACCCAGAAATTGTACTGAAAACGTGAAGATATGCAATTTGGCAAATTGAACAACACGAACCCCATCAATATAAGTAAAAAAAAACAGAGAAGAACTCATTTGCTACGGAAGAGCAAGTAGTTAACACATTTACGCAATGAGAATTAATTCTTAGTATAAAATTAATTTTTGGAAAGTTAGGTGACATATTCTGTACAATTTCAGTTGATACAAACCATCGGTCCAATTTAGGAATTAAAATATCATTTAACATGATGTCATGGTGTTCTTCAACAAATAATATTGTATGAAAGTCCTACTATAAATTACTTAAGTGTAAATATGTCAGCTTTATATCCATTCTTAAAATAGCAATGGTTAATTTTACACTTAAATTTCATACCACAATTTCTCCATTTGCATCAACACGTAAAACCGTTCCTTTACTTCCTCTCCCTCCATCCTGATCTCCATACCTCCAGTCTTTACCTTATAACAGAAACCAAAGATCTTCTTTGTGTATAATAGTCACAGCAAATGCATCTCTTTTCACTGAGAGTTTTTCATAATATAAGAATATTTCTAATACCCTCAGAATATATAGCAGATACATATCTCATTATATGACCTCATCTTATCAGAATAGTCTACATTTTCTGCTTCTTAAGACAACGATACTATAAACATAGACTGACATTAGAACTCTGTAAGAATTCTGGTCTTACTAACTAATAACTAACAATAACAGAATTTCTATACATCTTACTAGCGACTTGTAGAATGTTGTACTAATTAGGCCCTTGCTGACATATTCCTGAATCATGACATTACAGTGGCTTTATATTAGATGTGGTACACATAGAAATGTAGTGCACGCTTGTTTTTGTATTTCCATCACATATTCTAGCTCCTAAGATTTTGTGGGAATCTAATCGTTAGTTCTGTTTTGTTTTGCTTAGCTTTGCTTTTTCTGTTTTTGCTTTGTCTTTGTAGATTCTGATTTATCATATGGTATGACATTGTAATTGGTCTGTTTTAAAAAATTTTTTTTTTTACTCTGCTAAGCATAATAAACATATCAAGTTTACCTGAAATCAGTGACCACTACGATTCTGTTGATTCCTATAACACTATAGAATAAGTTGTTTTCATTATTGCATGAAAGTTAGTGTCATTGAAAATTTCTCCCGATTATCAACTGTTGTCTCTATAACTGCTATTTAAAGCATGCAATTGTTTTAACTAGATGGGTTTACTTCAGTGTAGACTTATATTGAGATTTTCACTACAAACCTTTCACACTCGTACTATAGAGCAGATAAAATTTGTGTTTTTGTTGTACCGGAATCACCTCTTTACACGAAAATCTATTCTAAAGCTTGGGTAATCTGTATACGCATCGTGCAATGTTTCTAACAGAAATGACTCAATGTAAACATGTCAAGTATACATATTATTAACTGGTTTAGCCCCACCACACTTTGCATTTGTCTAATGTCATATGTCATGGTCTGTCTAACGTCATATGTCGTGGTCTTTTTTCGTGTACAGTGCGCTAAGATGAGAGATAATATTTCGCTTTGTGATATTGGTGCAATAGTAGACCATCAATCTTTAAACTTTTTTTCATAATATTAAAACATCTTTGTTAATGATAATATTTACCTCTTTTCACTTTACAACCAACAGCAATCAAATCATCGACAAGTCTCCTTGGTTCGTTAACAGGTTTTATGTCGTAAGCGTTCATACCTTCGTTATAGCGATAACAATTTTTATGGCCACTATCCCATTCAACCCATATCATTCCTTATTGAATATAGAAAGAGAAATAAGAAAACATTCAAACATTAAAACTAGACTAACTATCCTGAAATTAAAAATACTTTTAATAATGACATACATTGAATATAAAAAAGGCAATATTCACCATTTAATTTAAGTTTGTTAGATTAACAATAGTTGTAACTCAAAATGTTATTAACAATAAAATCAATATCTGCAAAAATACATTATAAGCTGAGATTAGTAAAAATTTGGACTGAAGCTGCATTATTACAAGTTGTTTTATTTGGTTAGACCCGCGAATTGATCCAGCTTTAACATAAAATATTGGCATGGATTAACCAAACTGTTTCTATAAAATTAATCTTTCTATTTGATGTATCCACTGGAAATGCTTCTCTTTTCACTGACATTGCAGATTCCTGGGCGATTCTGGTTTCATTTGCATATTAGGGATAATCACGGTGATACTTCGACTGGGCGTTTAACTTCAATTTCAAAAGCATTTCGGTTTTCTCCTGGCAATCAGTTTCGTTGGTTGAGTAGTATCCGTAGAAAATCATTGACCTGTTGGAAGTCACTGACTTTACCACACTTATCATTGTATCGAGTACACCTCACCACGGTCGTAAATAGAACTCAGAGCTTTAGCGATGATGAACATTTATTACATAATTTGATATAACTTATACGATTGCATCCAGGATATCCCTCAACAGTTGTAAGCCAATTTGGTGAATAATAAGGACAATGTGACACGTCGTTTTTGCAGAAAGTTTCTCTTGATTTTAATATTTTAATCTGTCATACGTCTGAAATATTAATGATCGACTAATTCTTGAAGAATATACATCACAATATCAAGCAGTAATCAGCGGTGAGGTATATAACAGAAATAGAATACTAATTAGTTATATAGAAATATTCAGTACGATACAGACAAAAAATAAGACAATCTTACCAGTGGTATCCTCGCCAATGACTGTTCCTGCCATGTTCGAATCTTGATTCTTCCAAGTCCAGGAAGGTCCTCTACGAACACGACTACCCAGAGGAATCGCTGGCCAATTTGTTTGTTTAAATCGGCCATGATATTTGAATGAAGGGTCAAGCAACAACATGGCATTGTCTGTAACATCATCCTATGAAAAAAATGGTAAAACACGTGGTGTGTACATCTTTAAATCTTGAATCATTGATTTATCAATGAATTTTTTCATTTATGTTTTTGCCAATCTTGGGATTGAAACAAAATGTGCTTTGTCAATCCACTATAGTGGGAAAACTATACAATAAAATTGTCAATAAGGTTGTTTAAGGATTTGATTATCTTACTGGTTGAGTTATGGATTATACAAAATATAATCTAATGAAAGAGAATATATATTAATATTACAATACATAAAGATCTTACAAACGTATCATACTCTTGTAGACCAGCATCCAATACAGCTTTTTTAACAATGAGTTTATTACATTCCTCAGCAGATTCCAGTTGATGTGCTATTTCAGCTGCACTGAACTGCAAATGTACATACAAAAATATCAAAATAAATACCAAAATATAATTATAAAATACCAAATTATCAAAATAGATATAAAAATATTCAATATCAAAATAAATACCAGAATATATCAAAATAAAAAAAAAATATTAAAAATTAAAATATCAAAGTAAAAACCAAAATATTAACATAAATACCATATCATTATAAATACCAAAATATCAAAATATATATTAAAATATAAACACTAGAATGTCAGAATAAATACCAGAACATCAACACAAATATATCATAATATCAGTATTGATACAAGAATGCATGTTTCTTAGTTTTGCAAATGCATATTTTATCCATTAATATATCCAGCATTTATTATTAGTATTTTCAACAGTATATTTAATATTGGAACCTATATGTTTTAAGCTTTTTTTCTGCCTTAGTAAAGGGAGATAACCTTTAGCCTAGAGAATTGATCATCACAAAGACCCTTCAAATTAGCTCTCATATTGTACTGTGAATACAAGGCAGAATCAGCAAGTTTTAGCAACAAACGAAACTTGATATCTAGACATATCTCTCTCTCTCTCTCTTGTAACCCTGTCAAGTATTTTACCTTGATTTATAGGATACTTTTTTTTAACACAGATAAGGAGAAGATAATTCGAATCATAGAAAGCAAGAGACAAACAAAAATGACCACAACATTAGTTATGATCTGATCACATAATAACAATAATATACAACAATTCAACCAATCACCCATGGAAATGCTTTTGCATAATAAATTAATTATTGCAATATCGTACCTACCAATGAATGCGTCATTCTACACAAACGCTGGATCTGATTAGGTGGGATAATCTTTCCATGTGTGTTTGTTACTAGATGATTTAATACCTGAAAGAAAAAAAGGTCTTCCATAAATGGAGGTTTTCCATATGAGACGGTCCACAGAAAACATCTGTACATGATACTGTCCTCTTGTTCAATGAAACGCTAGATTCATGAATACACCACTATGTAGGATATGTCATTAATTATCTTTGTTTAATCATATTTACTTTTTCACTATTTATGCAAGAAGAAAGAGATTTGAATATCTTTCACTCGTGTGTGAAGGTCTTTCACTCTTGTTTTACACTTGGTTGACACCATCAATTCACTAAGAGGGGGGGGGGGGCCCATAGAACTAGTTTAACCCCACCACTTTTGATTGAAGTGCCTGTACCAAGCTAGGAAAGTGACCGGTCATATATTTGTGTGTTAGAGGCATCATATTTGCCTCTTTCTACGATATTTCTATTGCATTTTGGAAATTTTTCAACAGTACAGTATTTTTTTCCCTTTCATTTTCCGCTACGCTCTACTCGGAAAAAAAAAGGTGAAAGGTATTCCTCCATTATTTACAGTGCCGGCCTTAAGAGGTGAGGGACCAAATTGCTGCTCTTTGTAAAACCTGCAGTGTGTTGTTGTGTGTACTTGAACAGTCGAGAGTACATACAGCGTGAGACCCAATTGGCTTAGTGCCGGACCTTATTTTTTATAATGACTTTTGGAAGAGCCTATCAGTCTTTTAATTACAAAAGATCATTTGTTCATCTACGTAATGTCTAACAATCAAGTTGATATTATTGTTTAGTGGCTATGAGAGGGTCGATGAAGTGAATTGAAATATCTCCAATAAATCAGAGAAATTTAATAAGAATACACAATAGTTTGTATTTAAATTTAAACAGAAGCAGGTTCATGGTTTCCTGTTCCTTTTCCATGACAAATCTAGAGAATAAATGTTACCAGATCCAGTTATTTGGTTCGAATCCCTTGATGGAAAACACACTTGGTCATAAAAGTCTTCAATAATGATATTCATTATATATAAAAACAAGTTTACATTTGGTTGGTTCTCTCAGTTGTATCCTTTGTATCATATGTATATTTTGGCATGCCTGGAAATATATCCAGACAAAGTACCAGTCAGACTTTGAAACTCACATCTGTATTGGCAGATCCGATTGGTACACATAAAATGTTCATACCATGGCCTGAAAATTGTGTTGCTGAAATATGTAACTCTTCGTCTTTGACCATACTTGACTGAAAAATAAATTGAAATTATTTTTGTATATGATTGGTTTACAAATCCACTGTTCATGCAATTGTGGTCACAGATGATTGATTTAACTACTTGTACTGATTTCATTAGCTCAACACAGTGTGTGTATGTGTTTGTGTGCATGTGAAGAGGGAGGGGAGTGTAGAAACAGCTGAAAAGTTAAACAATAAATTATAATGCAGTTCTGTTACCTCTATTCACAACAAAACAGATGCCAATTACAGGAATAATGTATGATGATGAAGATATGTACACAACAAAGAATCCGTTTGACGTTACACGATGCGAGCCACTAGTAGAGTGGGATCTGCTAGCCCATCTGGAGCACCTGAGTTCACCCCCGATTTTTTGTGGGTTCGTGTGGCTCAATCTTCAGTTTTTGTGTAGTATTTTGTAGATCATTGTTTGTCCCTTTGTCCTTTTTCTCGGTCATTGTTGTATTTGTCCTTCTTGTAACACTATGGGAGACACTAGTGGGATCTGCTAGCCCATTTGTAGCTCCTTAATTCACTTCCGATGTTTAGTGGGTTCGTGTTGCTCAGTCGTTAGTCTTTTTAAAGATCATTGTTTGTCCTTTTTAATGTATGATGATGAAGGCATGTACACAACAAAGAATCCGTTTGACGTTACACGATGCGAGCCACTAGTAGTGTGGGATCTGCTAGCCCATCTGGAGCACCTGAGTTCACCCCCGATTTTTTGTGGGTTCGTGTTGCTCAATCTTCAGTTTTTGTGAAGTATTTTGTCCCTTTGTCCTTTTTCTCAGTCATTGTTTTATTTGTCCTTTTTCTCGGTCATTGTTTTATTTGTCCTTTTTCTCGGTCATTGTTTTATTTGTCCTTTTTCTCGGTCATTGTTTTATTTGTCCTTCTTTGATTATCCTTTTGGTCAAGCGAAATATCCGTCAACTTCATTATAATTATAGTCTTTTTGTAGACTTATAGTTATTTTTGTTATATTTTAACATTTTTTTTTGGTGTTGTTGTGCTACATCTTAGACGTTTATTTATCATTTTGTTTGTTTGCACAGAATCATTAACACTTGTTTCCGATCCGATATCCCGTAGGTTCATATGTTGGCTACTTTTTCAGACGTTTACATATATATAAATATATATATATATATATATCAATCCAGATTAAGATATTTACATGTAGAGAGGTAGCTGCGAATGCACTATCATTGGTATTTCCCTCCTCATCAAGTGCTTCTGAAGGAGTTGCCATCCCATCAGTCATCAGAATTACACAAGGTTTGAAGTCATGTTTAAATTTTGTAGTGGCACGACCTATAAGTTATAACAAATATTATATAATCTTTGGATTAGAAAAGAATATTATTGGTTTTTTTGTAAGGTAACATCGTCTGCAATATTTATCGGTGAACTCGTACCGTGTTTAACAAAGAGGTAAATATAATGATGATCGCATGATATCACTAAGAAATGATGCTTAGCTTAGTCGAATCCTGTCACTTTATTGAACAAGACAGGAAAATGAGAGGGCATGCATATATATGTGTTAGGGCCAGGAAAATGAGAGGGCATGCATATATATGTGTTAGGGCCAGGAAAATGAGAGGGCATGCATATATATGTGTTAGGGCCAGGAAAATGAGAGGGCATGCATATATATATGCTAGGGCCAGAAAAATGAGAGGGCATGCATATATATATGTTAGGGCCAGGAAAATGAGAGGGCATGCATATATATGTGTTAGGGCCAGGAAAATGAGAGGGCATGCATATAAATATGTTAGGGCCAGGAAAATGAGAGGGCATGCATATATATGTGTTAGGGCCAGGAAAATGAGAGGGCATGCATATATATGTGTTAGGGCCAGGAAAATGAGAGGGGATGCATATATATGTGTTAGGGCCAGGAAAATGAGAGGACATGCATATATATGTGTTAGGGCCAGGAAAATGAGAGGGCATGTATATATATGTGTTAGGGTCAGGAAAATGAGAGGGCATGCATACATATGTGTTAGGGCCAGGAAAATGAGAGGGCATGCATATATATGTGTTAGGGCCAGGAAAATGAGAGGGCATGCATATATATGTGTTAGGGGTATTGATTATGCCGTTTTTTCAACAATTGTTCTTGAATTTGTCAACTTTTCTCAGGGGCAGTCATGGTCGTGATTACAAGGCAGTTGGTTTTATAACAATACCTATGCAATCAATACCTATCACCACTAACGTTGTGAGTTCGACAGGTGAGGTGTACTGTATACAACATTATATGATAAAGTTTGTCAGTGACTTCTGCAGGTCGGTGTTGTTTTCTCCGGGTACTCCGGTTTCCTCCACCAATAAAACTGACCATCATGATATAATATTGTTGAAAGTGGCGTTAAACACCATAACCATGGAACTGTTCCCAGAGTATTGTATTTTTTGCTTTTCATTGAAGATCATTCAATATAACCAATCAGAATATCATGGACTGATGATAGTCCATCCTATTACAGTGTAAGACACAAAACCTAACAAATATTAAGACAATTATATGTAATAAGGGAACGACCATTTAACTTGAAGGAGGGGTTATGGTTTTTTTCTAAAAAAATATTCTGATTCCCAATGTTGGAGGAAAAAAAAAATAATCTGATTCAGAGTTTTTGTCACATAACCTAATGTTAAATTTTGGAAAACAATTTCACGCTTTGTGCGACAAAAAAAATAAATATTCTAACTCTTGTTTTGTCCGGAAAAAAAAATTCTGAACAAATCACAAAAAACCATACCCCCCCCCCCCCCCCTTTCAAGTTAAATGGTCGGTCCCCAAACCATCTTCATTGATATAATTCTAACATACCCGGATAAATGTTTAAAATAATGATTACAGAGTAATGCATCTTAAGTACAGTCCAATAATTTAAATGATCTGAAGTTTGATAGTTATTAACATGTAAAAATGCGCACAGAAATATAATATAAAGTAGTCGAATATGTTAATTTCTCTATGTTTACGAATGACAAACAATGTGTTTACATTTCTTCCACACTTAATGTTTTGGAATACAGGTAGAGAAACATTGTTGGGAGAAACGTGAATACAGGTAGAGAAACATTGTTGGGAGAAACGTGAATACAGGTAGAGAAACATTGTTGGGAGAAACGTGAATAAAGCCCGGTATACACGATACAAGTTTTGCATCCAAGTCTCCATTCAAGAAAACTTGGATCAAGAAAACTTGAATTCAAGTTTGTGTATACACGATGCAAGAAATTTTGATGAATACACACAAGTTTTGGCGGGAGATACAACAAACAAAATGGCATTTTTGGGAGGAGAGGAGGGTGCTGCCCTTTGTATTGCATTATTATGTACAATTGTACTGCGAAGGAGATTAAGCTCCAAAAAGAGGTCAACATGGACTCGTAAATGGCTTCGAAGACAACGATGGGATGTATTTCTATGAAGTCTATTAGATCTTCAATCATTTCATTAGTCCATGTGACAGTCTTTTTCCTGCATTTTGACGTTTCCTCTTTTCCCGCCATCTTTGCACAAGTTAACACGTGAAGTTGTTATTATTTACATTCACAAATTGATGCTGATAAGGATTCTGTCTTCTGATTGGTCAATCTCCATCCAAGTTCCATCCAAGTTGAAAGAAAAATAGGATGCATTTCTATTCCATCCAAGTCCGTTCAAGTTTTTTGATTCAAGCTTCTTGTATGGTATACACGATCAAAAAACTTGAATTAAAGAAACTTGAATGGAGACTCGGATGCAAAACTTGTATCGTGTATACCAGGCTTAATGGGTAAAAGGGAATGAAATTAGGATTGTACAGTAAATCAAATGTATATAAAACTCTTCATATTATTGTCTCAAATCACAACAAATAATTAAGCAAAGGGACAAATAAAAAAATTAAGCTGAAGGGTCAACCACCCATCAGTGAATAAATCCGGTTACAGAAACAACCATAGAAGCTGTGGTTACCCTATGTCCCCCATGGGATGAAGTGGAGTCAAGTAAGTCAAGACAAATAAAGAAAAAGTCTAAAATACAGTAACATCTCTTCTTTTCTTGAATTCATTTTCAACCGGAGTGTAATATACCATTTTATTTGAGTTTACCACTTCATCCTCATTATTACGTCATCAGTATTTAGCCGGGCTATTTGTGTGGTGTAACAGTAGCATATCTATTATAAAACGTTGCACTCCGCTAATGCTTGGGATACCCTTTGACGAAAGATGTCTTATGTTGGCCTTGTATACTATTTAATATATATTTAGATAATGGTTGCGGCCATCGGATCTCTTTAATAGAACTAGTATTAAACATATGATAACTTCTGTGTCACGAAGATTAAATATATTATCCATAATGTTCAAGATTATATAGTTCTTCATGATAACGTTATTCAGCCATTTATATGTTACTCACATTAGGAAAACACTTGTACGACAGCATGATTTCACTAAGACGGGAAGTTTCATCCCATAAAATAATTTAACCTAACCACTTTTCATTGAAGTATATGTATTAAGACACGAAAGTGAGCGGTCATATATTTGTGTGTTAGGGGTATCGCCTCTTTCTACGATTTTGATATTTGATTTTAGAATTGTTCTGACAGTGTGGTATTTTTTTGTTTTTCATTTTACTTTGACAATCATAATAAAATGTTCTCAATAAAAACGTTTGGAAACGGTATCTTGTAGGTGCTTTAATATGCTAGAAAAATTACCAAGCAATACATCTTTGTATTGTATTTTCGAAATGTTCCGAAATGTGGTATGTTTGGTTTTCATTTTGCTATACAACTTTGGTAACATTATAAATGGTTATTGTTTATTAGAATTGTAAGATACTGCTTCACTTACAGTGAGTGATTCCAGACAACGCCATTAAAAGACCGGCTGCTAGAGGTGACGGTCCACCGGGTTTCAATTTACCTAGAATATAAAGAACAATAAACGACTTAGTACAATAAAAACACAAAACAGAAAGACATAATTCTAATAGATAGCTTGTAATGAATTGTTAGTGTAAGACAAAATATAATTTGTGCTGGTTTTATCTGTGCTTTGCTGACAAGTAAATGGAAACATTATCTTCAGAAACTGAAATTAAATTCTACAAAGCAACAGAATAAAGAAAAACCTAAATTATTGATTCATTCATAAATTTTCAGTAAAAAATAAATAAAAATCGTCATAGGTGTATATAAAGATAATGGTTAATTGTTTAACTGATAATGGTTCTTGATTGTTGTTTATATGGGTTCAGAGATTTGTGTTGTGTGTTTGTCTATATGGGTTCCGAGGATTGTTTTGTGTGTTTTTGTCTATGCGAGTTCTGAGGATTGTTTTGTGTGTTTTTGTCTCTATGGGTTCTGAGGATTATGTTGTGTGTTTTTGTCTCTATGGGTTCTGAGGATTGTTTTGTGTGTTTTTGTCTCTATGGGTTCTGAGGATTGTTTTGTGTGTTTTTGTTTCTATGGATTCTGAGGATTGTTTTGTGTGTTTTTGTCTCTATGGGTTCTGAGGATTGTTTTGTGTGTTTTTGTTTCTATGGGTTCTGAGGATTGTTTTGTGTGTTTTTGTCTCTATGGGTTCTGAGGATTATTTTGTATGTTTTTCTCTCTATGGGTTCTGAGGATTGTTTTGTGTGTTTTTGTCTATATGAGTTCTGAGGATTGTTTTGTGTGTTTTTGTCTATATGAGTTCTGAGGATTATTTTGTGTGTTTTTCTCTCTATGGGTTCTGAGGATTGTTTTGTGTGTTTTTGTCTATATGAGTTCTGAGGATTGTTTTGTGTGTTTTTGTCTATATGGGTTCTGAGGATTATTTTGTGTGTTTTTGTCTCTATGGGTTCTGATGATTGCTTTGTGTGTTTTTCTCTCTATGGGTTCTGAGGATTGTTTTGTGTGTTTTTGTTTCTATGGGTTCTGAGGATTGTTTTGTGTGTTTTTGTCTCTATGGGTTCTGAGGATTATTTTGTGTGTTTTTGTCTCTATGGGTTCTGAGGATTGTTTTGTGTGTTTTTGCTTCTATGGGTTCTGAGGATTGTTTTGTATGTTTTTCTCTCTATGGGTTCTGAGGATTGTTTTGTGTGCTTTTGTCTATATGAGTTCTGAGGATTGTTTTGTGTGTTTTTGTCTATATGGGTTCTGAGGATTATTTTGTGTGTTTTTCTCTCTATGGGTTCTGATGATTGCTTTGTGTGTTTTTGTCTCTATGGGTTCTGATGATTGCTTTGTGTGTTTTTGTCTCTATGGGTTCTGAGGATTGTTTTGTGTGTTTTTGTCTATATGAGTTCTGAGGATTGTTTTGTGTGTTTTTGTTTCTATGGATTCTGAGGATTGTTTTGTGTGTTTTTGTCTCTATGGGTTCTGAGGATTGTTTTGTGTGTTTTTGTCTATTTGAGTTCTGAGGATTATTTTGTGTGTTTTTGTCTCTATGGGTTCTGAGGATTATTTTGTGTGTTTTTGTTACTATGGGTTCTGAGGATTGTTTTGTGTGTTTTTGTCTTTATGGGTTCTGAGGATTGTTTTGTGTGTTTTTGTCTATATGGGTTCTGAGGATTGTTTTGTGTGTTTTTGTCTCTATGGGTTCTGAGGATTGTTTTGTGTGTTTTTGTTTCTATGGGTTCTGAGGATTATTTTGTGTGTTTTTGTCTCTATGGGATCTGAAGATTGTTTTGTGTGTTTTTGTTTCTATGGGTTCTGAGGATTGTTTTGTGTGTTTTTGTCTCTATGGGTTCTGAGGATTGTTTTGTGTGTTTTTGTTTCTATGGGTTCTGAGGATTATTTTGTGTGTTTTTGTCTCTATGGGATCTGAGGATTGTTTTGTGTGTTTTTGTTTCTATGGGTTCTGAGGATTATTTTGTGTGTTTTTGTCTCTATGGGATCTGAGGATTGTTTTGTGTGTTTTTGTTTCTATGGGTTCTGAGGATTATTTTGTGTGTTTTTGTCTCTATGGGTTCTGAGGATTATTTTGTGTGTTTTTGTCTCTATGGGTTCTGAGGATTGTTTTGTGTGTTTTTGTTTCTATGGGTTCTGAGGATTGTTTTGTGTGTTTTTCTCTCTATGGGTTCTGAGGATTGTTTTGTGTGTTTTTGTTTCTATGGGTTCTGAGGATTGTTTTGTGTGTTTTTGTCTCTATGAGTTCTGAGGATTGTTTTGTGTGTTTTTGTCTCTATGGGTTCTGAGGATTGTTTTGTGTGTTTTTATCTCTATGGGTTCTGAGGATTATGTTGTGTGTTTTTTCTCTATGGAATCTGAGGATTGTTTTGTGTGTTTTTGTCTCTATGGCTTCTGAGGATTATTTTGTGTGTTTTTGTCTATATGAGTTCTGAGGATTGTTTTGTGTGTTTTTGTCTCTATGGGTTCTGAGGATTGTTTTGTATGTTTTTGTCTCTATGGGTTCTGAGGATTGTTTTGTATGTTTTTGTCTCTATGGGTTCTGAGGATTGCTTTGTATGTTTGTGTCTCTATGGGTTCTGAGGATTGTTTTGTATGTTTTTCTCTCTATGGGTTCTGGGGATTGTTTTGTGTTTTTATCTCTATGGGTTCTGAGGATTGTTTTGTATGTTTTTGTCTATATGGGTTCTGAGGATTGTTTTGTGTTTTTGTCTCTATGGGTTCTGAGGATTGTTTTGTATGTTTTTGTTTCTATGGGTTCTGAGGATTGTTTTGTGTGTTTTTGTCTATATGGGTTCTGAGGATTATTTTGTGTGTTTTTGTCTATATGAGTTCTGAGGATTGTTTTGTGTGTTTTTGTCTCTATGGGTTCTGAGGATTGTTTTGTGTGTTTTTATCTCTATGGGTTCTAAGGATTATGATGTGTGTTTTTCCTCTATGGATTCTGAGGATTGTTTTGTGTGTTTTTGTCTCTATGGCTTCTGAGGATTATTTTGTGTGTTTTTGTCTATCTGAGTTCTGAGGATTGTTTTGTGTTTTTTTTGTCTCTATGGGTTCTGAGGATTGTTTTGTGTGTTTTTGTCTCTATGGGTTCTGAGGATTGCTTTGTGTGTTTTTGTCTATATGGGTTCTGGGGATTGCTTTGTGTGTTTTTGTCTCTATGGGTTCTGAGGATTGTTTTGTGTTTTTGTCTCTATGGGTTCTGAGGATTGTTTTGTATGTTTTTGTCTATATGGGTTCTGAGGATTGTTTTGTGTTTTTCTCTCTATGGGTTCTGAGGATTGTTTTGTATGTTTTTGTCTCTATGGGTTCTGAGGATTGTTTTGTGTGTTTTTGTCTATATGGGTTCTGAGGAGTGTTTTGTGTTTTTCTCTCTATGGGTTCTGAGGATTGTTTTGTATGTTTTTGTCTCTATGGGTTCTGAGGATTGCTTTGTGTGTTTTTGTCTCTATGAGTTCTGAGGATTGCTTTGTGTGTTTTTGTCTCTATGAGTTCTGAGGATTGCTTTGTGTGTTTTTGTCTATATGGGTTCCGAGGATTGTTTTGTGTTTTTGGTAATACACATGTACCAAATGTTATTAATTCAATATGAAGGAGTTCATGATATTCATAGCGATACTACCTTGTTGCTTAGTTTTCACTAATTTTAATGGTTCTTTATTGCAGATTTTGAAGTACCAGCTACCAGTCTACATTATTACCTATTTCTGTTTTGATATCATCATAATCTGCAAAAGGTGGTAAAAGTAACTTTGTTTCTCTTCCAAAACAGGCAAGTCCTATGTTATCACGTATATTGTGCTTTAAACTCATGGTTTGAAGGCCTACAAGAAAATGTAATTAGGTTTCAAATCGATTCAATATATGGTAATAATGAAGATTTTCCTGGTACTTATCAATCTTTTTTTTTTTTTTTTTTTTTTTACAATTAATATCTTTAAGGAAATCTTTACATTTGTTAGTGGAAAAACATAAGTACCAGTCCCTTATCCTGGCCTCGTTAATATTAGTAGCATGTCATAGAAATAGTGTAACTCGTGTTAGTACAATACAATTAAATTGATCAATGAAAATGAAAGCGGATTTTGAGAGTCATTTCATAAGTATTACTAATTTTAGACTTGTTTGTTTACTTCCTATTATAGCGTATACGTATATATGTACTTTCGTTTTTGACCCACGTGTTTTGAGTTATGAAAAATCTAAAAGGTTTTGGTTTTTGTTTATCAATATTATATATGGATTATTCAAAAATATATTATTTAAGACATTATTATATCCAGAAACTATTTAAGTTTTGAAAAAGAGATACTTGAAATCACTCTCAATTTCTATTCAACAACTTTAACAAGGATAATTAATTATAATCATTCAAGCTATAGTATAGGATCTTAATCTTCACATTACATACAGTACTTATCAATCTTAATATGAGACAGGCAACCTGTTTGAAGGATGAAGTCCTATAATGTTTAGAGGGAGCCATGAGAAGGGAATGTATTATTTTTTTCAAATAGTTTTTAAAGTTTTTTTTTTAAATTTATTATTTGGCTGGAGTTATCTCTCTTTGACTGTGTAACTGAAGACTGTTTGCAAAAAAAAAAATCTTATAAAATATATGGATCTTTTAAAAGATCTTATACAGAAACATACTTTACTATAATAGAAATAGGTATTTCAATATTTGGAATAATTCCGGGCATATTTTTTTGTGTTGGATTTTTCTGTTCTACATTTGTGTTAGATTTTGTCAGTTTAATTTTTTTCACAGATGTGGATGATTTTTCATGTGGTTGTTTTCTCTTTTCATGTTTTTTTCTTTTTGATATTTTGTTTTTATATATTTTATTCAGTTTTGAAAATGAATCTTCATTGCTTTTCTGCTGTATTGCAATGCTTGTCGAATAAAACTGGAAACCATTTTGTTCATTAGAATTGTTGATAAGCAATTTGAAATGATTCAGGTGTAGAAGCAAATCCACATTTCGACTGAGAGAAGAATTTATTTATTCTTCCTTAGTGAAACAGATATTGTTATGTCCATCTCTTCCCTGTAACCAAATATTTATATTGCTTTGCAAAATTCTAGTAGCAACTGAAATCTCAATACCTGTAGCCCATTGGTGGGTACCGGTAAACTGAGAAACGAAAAGAAACGAAACGAAAACAAAATCCAACGAAATCTGTAAAGTAAGAAAACGAAATCCAACGAAATAAAACGAAATCTGTAAAGTAAGAAAACGAAATCCAGCGAAATGAAACGAAATCTGTAAAGTAAGAAAACGAAATCCAACGAAAAGAAACGACGAAATCTGTAAAGTAAGAAAAGAAAATATAACGAAAAGAAACGAAATCTATAAAGTAAGAAAGCAATATCAAATGAAAAAAAGAACGAATTCTGTAAAGTAAGACAAGAATCGAAACGAAATAAACGTTTATTCTTTGTAAGCACTACTAGAGATATCCAATAAAATTACGTAACTCGACCTAAGCTACCTATCGAGACGTATCTTCACCTATGGTCACGAAGCATGACTCACGGGATCCTACATTTAAGTTTGATTGAAAATTACAATAACATTCAGCATTCATTCAAATACTAGTATTCCACATCTCAGTATTTTCTATTTGATACCGACTGGATGCACACTTCGGATTGATTTATTTATTGTTGTTTGTTTAACGTTCAGTCGCTAATATTTCATGCATAATCGGGACGAGAACAAGTTGAAAAAAATCAAATTGATAAAGAAAAGCGAGGTTGGGATGGGAAACAGGAAAAACTATTTTTGACTGCAATGGCCTGGAAAAGGGGAGAGCTGGATAGAGGCGGACAATTTTGCCATCTGTAGCTGCCCCAAGGTAGCATAGGGACATACTCTTACGAAATCTACAGATGGGATATTTTTTATACGTGCATGAAGAGTGGCACCCTCCACACACGTTGGCCTACTATGGTCCGCGGTAAGATTTTCCTCTAATAGCCTGACAACTCCCGAAGCGAGGGCTACCCTATTTAGCCATCGAGTCACCTAAGTTACACACCTTAGTTGCTCGGGAGGCTGAACATCCGACTCCCGGCCAGACTCTTAAGTACTCTTAATCGGCTTTTACGACAAGCCGAGATCTGCTTCAGGCCTATTCTTTATGACGCCTGAGACTCGCACAGGGCTTTCGGAAAACAACATCTTGAAAAATGTCCTCTGTCAAAATTATGCACATTAACTATATAATTTCATCATATTACATCTTGAATATTTTCTTTAACGGGATAAGTCAGTAAGTGCACATTTTGGGAGCTACGTGCCCTAAGCACGGGCTGTTCGGTAGTTAGGGACCAGGCAAAATTTATCAGGGGTTGGGACCGATGCATTTCAATTTTGCCTCTTAAAAAGTCTTTGTCCCATGTTCAATACACAGGCCTGTGGTTCAATATTTATGAAAAAAAACTACATGTCCCATGCCTAATTTCAATGAAAATAATATAGGTTTTACCAAATTCTTCCAAGAAAACGTGACTGAGGTCGCATGAAAACAAAAAGTTGCAAAAATATCTTTGTCCCATGGCCTTTTGCACTGGTCCCTATTGCCTGGTCCCTTAGAGGCGAATTTTTGTTTCAGATATATGTCGTATGAGGAATATTAAGGCAAAAATTTAAAACAAGACGTCCGAAGGTTTAATTATCTGAAATTTACTAATTGAAAAGTTTTATAGATAACGTATGTACTTTTGTTTTTTTAAACCATTTCACCAAAACATTGATAAACATTGTTTTATTTGAATAAATACCCCCTGCCTCAGTTTTAAAAGAGCATATTAAATCTGTAGAGAAAATTCACTAAAATCCAATTTTCCATAGGAATCACACCCATTTGAAAATGTCTGGGCACGGGCATGTAGACCTGGAATAGATCAGTAAAGTATATATATTGTTTTAAAGCATACATTATTGTCCTTAGAAATAATATGGAGACCTTGATTCTAATCCAACTGATTACCACCTAAAAGTTATAGTTTTTGTTTTGTAAATGAATGGTTCAAAATATCCTAATAGATGTATGGATTACTAGTCAGGCGGGGGTTTGGGGCGTATGCCCCCCTACAAATAGAAAAAATACGATTTTTGCATGAAATCTTGATACCAAAAAAATTTCTCGCCTCGCTCAGCCCGCCTATTATATATTTTTTTTACTCTAACCTGAAATCCTGGATACGCCCCTGTATCTTAAAAACATATTGTTGAGAAATACAGTGTATGAGAAAACCATGAAAAATTTAGTCCAGAAACCATAGCCACTTACTTGATTTTTGTAAACTATTGGTGTTATTGATATAGGACCCAATATGAAACTTATTTTGACAAGAATGCTGGGCGTTATGTATATAAATGAGGCTTTGTAATTTGCTGTTTTGTCGGATCGTTGTCTCGTGGACATTTATTCAGCATCTCAGTATTTCCATTATTTGGACAAAATAGTATTTTCAACAAACCTAAGACGGCCGAGCTATGAATTGTTATTGGAAAAAAAATTATTTCGACAAATCAGGTGCACTACTAATCAGTAATGTAGAATTTGAATAAATTCTGCTCTAATAACAACCTCATTCTTTATATAGGGAAAATGTCACTTTACGAAGATATATATATAAGAATGTATACTATCAGATTAGTTTTCAACCGAAAGAGGGTGCATTTTACATCTGGAAGCTATTTTGGTCCTTGTGAAAAGAAATTTTCTCCATTTTTCCGAAGTTTAAAAAATCAAAAGCTAGATAAAAATAAAGCCCGGTGTTCCTTATATTCGGACAAAGTGAAATAAAAGTTGAACAGGTAACTCCAAAATCGAAAAAGTTATGACTTGTCATCCATTTGTGATAAGAAACAACATCCCTCCTCCCCCTGGACACCCACCGAACATCGATTCCCATCACCACATTTCTTCTTCGGAAAACTGTCCACAAATGCAACCCTGAAATTTGATGATACTGCCTTATACATATGCACATCGGGTAGTATTGTGAGTGAAGGTCGTTTCGCTATTGAGATATACAAATGTAGACTTGCAAAAAAACACCCCCCATAAAAAGGAAAAATTAACGACATACTACTCCATCAAAACATCAAATACTCCGGGATGGAAATTAGCAGGGGCCCAGTTGCCCAAGGCCCCTAAAAATTTGGCTGGGCTACTAGAAATTGAGGTTTATTTTAGTTACTTAGATAGGATTGGGCTACTACAAATTTTGTTTGTCTAGCAACTGATACCGGTATTTCCCTGTATCTTTCCGTGAACTACTATGGGCGTTGGTGTTGTTGTGCATAGGGTATATACCCGCCTGTGTATTTTGAAAATTGATTTTTTTCAACTTGTTCTCGTCCCGATTATGCATGAAATATTAGCGACTGAACGTTTTATAAACAACAATAAATAAATAAATCCGAAGTGCGCATCCAGTCGGTATCAAATAGAAAATACTGAGATGTGGAATACTAGTATTTGAATGAATGCTGAATGTTATTGTAATTTTCAATCAATAGGTAAATTCATAGGTAAAGATACGTCTCGATAGGTAGCTTAGGTCGAGTTACGTAATTTTATTGGATATCTCTAGTAGTGCTTACAAAGAATAAACGTTTATTTCGTTTCGATTTTTGTCTTACTTTACAGAATTCGTTCTTTTTTTCATTTGATATTGTTTTCTTACTTTATAGATTTCGTTTCTTTTCGTTATATTTTCTTTTCTTACTTTACAGATTTCGTTTCATTTCGTTGAATTTCGTTTTCTTACTTTACAGATTTCGTTTCATTTCGTTGGATTTCGTTTTCTTACTTTACAGATTTCGTTGGATTTTGTTTTCGCTTCGTTTCGTTTCGTTTCTTTTCGTTTCTCAGTTTACCGGTACCCCCCATTGGTTACCATGAACCATTTTATTCCGATATGCATGCCTTGAAATATTGGAATGGTGACTAAGTTTTAACTGGTCTTCATAAAAATCAAAGTTTCTGAGCAGATCAATGACCTATAAACCAAGCTTTGTGATAAATTGCCAGTGATGGCTAAACTAAGGGCATGAAAGAAGCACTGGCCATCTCCTGGAACATCATAGATAAGAAAATCTTCACTTTCTATTTTAATTCTTCCCGAGTTTGGGGCATTTAAATTATTTTGTGGGGGTTTAAATTGTTCATAGCCCATAGGCATAGGTGAACCCTGTACATGCTGTAAATTTGGTTGTTGTGGGGTTATATTTTGTGAATGGTCATTCTCTATCTTTATTTTCTTAGAGTTATTGGCATTTAAATTACTTAATGGTGGTTGAAATTGTTCATAGCCCATAGACATAGGCATGGCAGGTGTACCTTGCAAATTTGATGGGTATGGGGTTATATTTTGAGAAGGAGAGCTCATCTTAATAATTTCAACATAAATTTCCTTAGGGGTACAGTCGGAGGTTTTAGTCTCAGTGTCTAAATTGTTGGGTAGACTGTTGCAGGCACAGGTTTTTCATGGGTAGGGTTCTTTTGATTTTTATTTTGAGTTTGTGTCATGGAACCCTTTAAAATATTAGCATAGGAATGTTTTTTGGTCACCAGTTTACTCATGATCAAAATATGAGATTTAGGTTGATAAAAAAACCACTTACAAATTCAAAAAAGTTGTGTGTAAAGAAATACTTCGGCGAGTTAGAAGATATTCCATTCAAGACCCCCCTTTTTATTTACAGTGTAAGGGAACGTCCATTTAACTTGAAGGGGGGGGGGGGGGTATGGTTTTTTTCTATATAAATATTCTGATTCCCAATGTTGCTCCAACGTTTGGAGACTTATTGTTTTTGCTCCGTTTCTTATTATTATTTTTATTTTTTTTATTATTATTATTCTTATTCTTTCTTTCCGCGAAGCATGAACTTGTCCACGGCAGATCTCAGGAACTACAGAACAGAATTTCATGAAACTTGGTGGAGTTATAGATATATGTTTCTAGTTGATCCTAAAGTTTTCAGATTTGTGGTAAAGGGGGTCAAAGCCATATTTTTGGGGGTTCAAAGGGGGTGGGGGTTACTATAGAATCCTATGGGAAACTTGAAATTTCGTACATTAATGTTGATAACTTCTAACTGGATAATGATAGAGACATACAATTTGACATAGTGATAGGTCACCATTAGAGGAGCAATTCTGCGTTTTCAAAATTTTTAAGATGTCTGCCATTTTCAAAATGGCTGCCAAAACACGGCATAAAAATGGGGGGTAAAAATTCAACATTGTCCGATATCATCAAAATTTGATATGTGGGTAGATAGTGTCAGTGGCCGGTTTGGGAGACTTCATAATCGTTAGATTATAATCATATCTTGTTATCTTTTATTTTGAATGAATTTTGTAGCCGATTTGTTATGGCTGTTCCGTTCATTTTACCTACTGTACGCCGCTCTTCCGTCGAGAGTTTCGTAGAAAGTTTATTTCGATTTTGCATAGAGTAAATAATTAAAGAATTGGGAATTTTTCATTGAAATATATTTCTTTTGCGTTTCTAAATTATCAATTGATCTATTTTTTAAACTTCCGGTGAACAGATATTTGGCTATCAATATAGAAGGAAAAATCGGACAGCCTACCGTTATAAGGACTTCGTCCTTTATCAAGTACACATAAATGAGAATTTCTAATGTTGTTGAATTAATATAGTGAACATGTACACAAGACAAAATATACAAACATGTACTCAAATAAATCGCATATGATCGAAAGTGTGGCAGTGTTATATATGTACATGCACATACGTCTGTACTTTTATCCTTTTTCTTTTGGCCATTATATTGTCTGTCCTTCTTCAATTTATGGTTTCTTATTATCCCTTTTGGTTACTACAAAATTTTCTAACACATCTCGTAGACATGTGTTAAGGTCACGAGGCGCAATGGGAACCTTGCACAAGTGCAATCAGGAGGTTTAGAGACTTGGAAGATACTGATACGTTTGTTTTAAGTTGAAAATATTGGTTGCAATATGTGTAGTATAGATATAGGAGACGATTGGAATAAATGAATCTTAAAATAGAGAGGATTTTTAGATTAATCTGATAGACAATAGTAAACGGTGACAGTTAAATCCCCTCGCAACTAGTAAAGGGCCTACTACGCTGCCAGTTAAAGACCATAGCAACTAGTAAAGGGCCTACTACGCTGCCAGTTAAATCCCCTCGCAACTAGTAAAGGGCCTACTACGCTGCCAGTTAAAGACCATAGCAACTAGTAAAGGGCCTACTACGCTGCCAGTTAAAGACCATAGCAACTAGTAAAGGGCCTACTACGCTGCCAGTTAAAGATCATAGCAACTAGTAAAGGGCCTACTACGCTGCCAGTTAAAGACCATAGCAACTAGTAAAGGGCCTACTACGCTGCCAGTTAAAGACCATAGCAACTAGTAAAGGGCCTACTACGCTGCCAGTTAAAGACCATAGCAACTAGTAAAGGGCCTACTACGCTGCCAGTTAAAGATCATAGCAACTAGTAAAGGGCCTACTACGCTGCCAGTTAAAGACCATAGCAACTAGTAAAGGGCCTACTACGCTGCCAGTTAAAGACCATAGCAACTAGTAAAGGGCCTACTACGCTGCCAGTTAAAGACCATAGCAACTAGTAAAGGGCCTACTACGCTGCCAGTTAAAGACCATAGCAACTAGTAAAGGGCCTACTACGCTGCCAGTTAAAGACCATAGCAACTAGTAAAGGGCCTACTACGCTGCCAGTTAAAGACCATAGCAACTAGTAAAGGGCCTACTACGCTGCCAGTTAAAGACCATAGCAACTAGTAAAGGGCCTACTACGCTGCCAGTTAAAGACCATAGCAACTAGTAAAGGGCCTACTACGCTGCCAGTTAAAGACCATAGCAACTAGTAAAGGGCCTACTACGCTGCCAGTTAAAGACCATAGCAACTAGTAAAGGGCCTACTACGCTGCCAGTTAAAGACCATAGCAACTAGTAAAGGGCCTACTACGCTGCCAGTTAAAGATCATAGCAACTAGTAAAGGGCCTACTACGCTGCCAGTTAAAGACCATAGCAACTAGTAAAGGGCCTACTACGCTGCCAGTTAAAGACCATAGCAACCTGTGAATTGTCAGCTTTTATCGTGCATATAGTCAGGTTACGTTCGGCATCAGTGAGACGAGCCTGCGTGAAAGCTTGAATGTGAAATTATCCGAAACATACGCTAATGTATGTGTTTTATTTTGACCCGTTTTATCCTCAATATAAAATATATATCAATAAATGGGTGGAATGAAATTATCGATAGTTATATATGTAATAAAGTTGTGCCGTGTTTTTAATTGCACTCAGTATATATATCATGCACGTACCTTCAATATATTCTGTAGCAGTTTTAATCATCAAATCAAACTTTTTACCCTTCATACTTTCTGATGTATCTAATAGTATGACGTAGTTATGTCCCCTGGAACTTATCTTCCCAAAACTCAAGTTCACTTTCAACACAACTTATAATAAATAAAATGAAAACAAACATATATTAATTTTCTTCAGAAAATGATTGCAGTACTGTTTTGGAGCGTTAGACAGTCTTGGTTTGTACACTTGTCAAACAATATTGAAGAAATTAATGAATAACACATTGTTGTAATAGCGAGGATTTGTAAAACAAACCGAAATAACCACATCTTCCGTCAGATGTATGCTGTTGATATGACAGTTACACCCCTTGTTTTGTAAGCATTGCTCAATTACTATCATCTTGTCACAATGATTCAAAATACATTGGCACATCGCAATCATCTTAAACATGTGTGTAACAGTGTGTCACAATGACACAAAGTATATCGATTCCTTGTTATCATCTTTATATACATGTGTGTCACAATGACACAAAATACATTAACTCATTGTTATAAGTGGCAGTTGTGGCTGTGATCGTATGGTAGTTGAATTTACAACTACCCATGCAATCAGTGCCTAGTACCACAGATGATGGGAGTTCGAATCTTGATCAGGGCGAGGTGTACAACAGTATGTGATAAAGTTTGACAGTGAATTGCGACAGGTCTGTGGTTTTCTCTGGGTCCTCCGGTTTCCTCCACTAATAAAACTGACTGCCACGATATATCTGAAATATTGTCAAACACCATTAAACAAACAAACAAAACATTGTTATCATCTTACACATGTGTGTCACAATGAGACAAACTACATTGACACATTCTTATCATCTTATTCATGTGTGTCACAATGAGACAAACTACATTGACACATTCTTATCATCTTATTCATGTGTGTCACAATGACACTAAGTACTTTGGGGCATTGCTATCATCTTATACATGAGTGTCACAATGACGCAAAGTACTTGGGCACATTGTTATCATCTTACACATGTGTGTCACAATGAGACAAACTACATTGACACATTCTTATCATCTTATTCATGTGTGTCACAATGACACTAAGTACTTTGACACATTCTTATCATCTTATTCATGTGTGTCACAATGACACAAAGTACTCTGGGGCATTGCTATCATCTTATACATGAGTGTCACAATGACGCAAAGTACTTTGGCACATTACTATCATCTTATACATGTGTGTCACAATGACACAACCGTACATTGGCACATTGTTATAATCTTATACATGTGTGTCACAATGACACCAAGTACATTGACACATTGTTATAATCTTATACCTGTTTGTCACAATGACACAAAGTAGATTGACACATTGTTATCATATTATACATGTGTGTCACAATGACATATACACATTGACACATTGCTATCATCTTATACCTGTGTGTCACAATAAAACAAAATACATTGACACTAAAGGAAATATTTTCAGTGGTTAAATAAATAACAAGAACTATCTTTAAAAAAAAGATGTACGACGAAGCACAAATATTATATTCTTCTACGAACAGTATTTCACTGAAATAACCTAAACATATTGGTTTTATAGGATTTGATAAGACATGTAAAACCTTGCATCCTACTTAATGTGCAAGGAATCGTTAATAAATAGTAACAACGTCCATCTTGGCCCGAGGACGGGGCTGTCAGACAAAATATTGAAAGGGGATCACCAAAGGATTATTTTAGCAAAGTTTCAATCCAATTGGCTCAGTATTTTAAGAGGAAATAAATTAAAATTTCATCCACCTTTTCTGTTTTAGCAACAGTGGCCATGTTGGTTGGATGTCTGGATTGCCGGATACAATTTTGAAAGGGGTTCATCAAAGGACTAAGCAAACTTTAGTTTCAATTGGCCCAGTAGTTTCAGAGATGAACATTTTTTTATATTTCATCCCCCTTTTCTATTCTTAGTAACAGCGACCATGTTGGTTGGAGGTCGGGACTGCCGGACACAGTTTCGGAAGGGGATCACCAACGGACCATTCCACCAAAGTTTGGTCTTAAGTGGCCAAGTGGTTTCAGAGGAGAATATTTTTAGTAATTGTGTACGGACGGACGACCGACGCAAAGTGATGACAAAGGCTCACATGATCCTTTGGGTCAGGTGAGCTGAAAAAAGGGGGTGCATATTATTTCCTATCCATGGTAAAATCTCAAAAAATTCATGGCTTCAACAATAACTTCTTAATATGTAATAGATGAAATGGCACTTTCTCAGAATTTAATACCCCCCATCGCTCACCTGAAGGTTACATAATACATTGAAAATAAAACTTGACGACATATAATACTTTGGTTAAAGAGAATATCTCTTAAATTTAAAGTTTAATACAGATATACAATTAAAAGTAATCATATTATCAGTAATATTCGAACTCCCTTTGTCTGTACGGGGCGTAGGACGGCGGAAGCAACCAATCAGAAAACTACTAAATGACTTGCTTATTACAAGTGTCTTAAATCCGACTTGCTTATTACAAAGTGCTTTAAATCCGACATGCTTATTACAAGTCAATGATTTCCCTACTCATTTGTATCTGGGGTCCGGGTCCCTTATATTTGGGAAAATTAGCGCGTAAATGATGTGAATTGGGAAAAGATGGGAAGAGCAATACATTTATTAGTTTGGAGGTCCAGTAATAGAATAGCAATCATACTGTACCAAGGTTAATGCCAACAGTAACAAATTCTTGTGATGAGGAAGAATGACCACAAAACAGTTCACAAAACTTACATAAATACCCTTGGTGTACCACACTGTCATATAGCCATGGGTATTTTTGTTCATTTTACCTTTAACTGAACACCCTGGCATCTGGTACCATGACCTCTGGAGCACAACTGTCCGAATCAGAGTAACAGTCAGATTGCGAATATCAACATCACCACTATTTGCACTATTTACATGTTGTTGGATGTCATTTGAAGCTGTGTTAGGTAATAAAGAATTTGAATTGGTTGTTTTTGGAGTGACATTCGCAGTGGTAACAAGGCGTTCAGCTTCTGGACATGGTGTATCAGTACTTAGTGTCGGTGACCGATAGGGTTGACTCCACCTAATCTCACTTTTTTTTAAATTCATTAAAGAAATCTACTTACGGTAAGAATAGTTTTAAATATGCAGCAGCTGTTTTATGGAATGACCTACCTGATGATTTTAGAAAAATTTCCAATTCTAATCAGTTTAAGAATATTTTAAAATCTTGGAATGGAAATGTATGTAAATGTTCAATTTGTGCTGACTTTTAAATTTGTTTAAATTTCTACCATCTAAATCATATCCAGTTTTTATTTATTGTGCTTATAAATCTGTTATGCTTTGCTCATAATATCAGCTTTTAGTTGTTCATAGTTTGCTACATTAGCTCTTAGTGTGCTTAGCTTATAACATCAGCTTTTAATCTGCTTTTTTGCTTATCTTGTAACTGTTAGTATTTTACATGTAGGGCTAAATAAGGGTAATAACAAAATTACCGAACTCCGAACAATCTTACAAAAGGAAAGTCAAAAGTCATAAGTATATAAACAAAAAAAATCAGTCGACAGCCGGAAAACTGTGAAAACCGTAATGACCCTGACTTGGTACAGGCATTTCTAAAGAAATGGTGGGTTGAATCAGATTTTAAAGTGCCAAACCTCCCGCTTTCATTACGCCTCAAAGGTTCCGACTGTCACTATAACAGTATTTATAACAATACTGGAACAAAATAGGTAAAATAGTTGTCAAAGCAGTACCAAACCCAGTGAAGCAAATGGCAAAAACAATTTTACGTCACACATTGATAAACAAATATTTTTGACATTTTTGTTGACTACCTTATCTTTATACATTTCTTTATGCATCGTTTATCATCGTCTCTGCAGAGATGGAATATATTTCGACAAGATCTTGGTATCGGAATATAAGAATTTTTTTATTGTCCAATAGAGGGCCCACAAGGGGCAAAGTCATTACAGTGATTCATTAAAAAATAATATAACTTTTTAAGAGATCGAATAAGGCGAATCTTTTTATAGACCTGGTCCAGTATCATGTTTCTCAGATGAAGATGACGTTTCAGGAAATCAGAATAATTGCTACTGGCCCTTGCATAACGAATCAATTACGAGACGTAAACACCATATGCAGGAGAAGCTGGTATATTGCTGCACATATTTGGAAAATTTATGATTTTAAATTTAGTCTTGTATTTTAATTGTATGCTGCATGCTTGTTATTTGTTATTTATTCTGTGTCTGTCGGTTAAAAGCTCAACAGAGCTTATGTTGTATGTTGTTTTAACCATGCGAACTCTAAATAAAGCTTATTTATTTATTTATTTATTTATTATTATTAAGTGGGAATAGCTGTAATTATTATATAACCAATGTGCAAACATTGGGGCTTGGGATGTATAAACAAAAAACTCATTAACTTCAGGTAAACCTTTATTAGAGAATGGAGAACTAATATATACATTTTTATTCTTAACTTTAAAACAATAATTCGCGTATTCCGCTTCATCAACTGTTTTCCGTTTTTAATTTCGGATGAATTGACAAAATATCAAGCAAAGTAAATCACATGACATATTTACTATTTATTATTAAAATTTTATATGAAATTTATTTAAATAAACATTTATTCCAAATACTACAGATTTCCGCTTTCATTTTTCTGAAGTTTTATCGGAGTCGTAAACAAATCAAGCGACCCATGTACTGGTTCCCGGTATCTTGTGGTAGTATTTCGTTTGGTTAATCAAAACAAATAGAAACCAGGTCATAAGTGTGAAAATGTTCGACTTTTAATTTCATTTGTAAAAGCTTATATTAACCAGTTTTTACGAATAATTTTATCACCACGCGAACTCTTACCAAATTTGCATTATTCTCCAATCAAAAAGTTAGAAAAATTTTCATCTTTAAAATTGCTAGGCAACAGCATTCATAGCAAAAGTAGGTCAAAAGCGATCGCATACGACTTCGTCGAAAAATGTTAGGATTATATACAGGGTGAAAAATATCTTAACAATTTAGAATAGAATTCATGCGTGTGTCAGGAAATATATGAAGACTTACCTTGACCTTGTGATTGTGTTGCAATGTGTGCCCACTCCTCAAATGAATGTGTTTTCTGTTTGTTGTCGTAATCTATAAAAAGTAATCGTGCACTAAATTAACATGCACAAATACAAACAAGTCACCTATCGTAAGACAATGAGCCCAATTAACTGTTCAGAGATGCTATGTCATTTTTTTTAATTTCCTGTCGCCATATTTTATAAAATATAAATTATCCTGAAATAAATAATCTAACCTTGCAGCTTTTAACAAAGAGCTTTTTTTTGTAAAATTCGCGTAAAAATATAACCCACCTTCTAAAAGTTACATGGTTGGTAACTTACAGTTGGAATACTATCAAGACTAAGTAATAAAATTAGGTTACTTAGAATAAACCTGTTCTTTTACAGCAAATAATGCTTCTTATATTGTATCAACATTTACTATGACACTTGTTCTCATATGACAGGGATCGGAATTATATGCTGCTTTTCCAAAAACACGCAGCATAAAAGGAGTAACAACAAAGATTGGTTAGCTCGGATTAAAGATAATGTGTCCGAGTGAACCGACATGTCTACCCGCGGACAGATGTTTTTCAGTGAGATAGCACTATTAAATTCCAACACAGCATACAAAGTGGATATCACATCAAATACAATTGTTCTCGCCATGATATAGCTGGACAACAACGTATATCACAGAGATTTATCAATCTATGTCTCTGACTGTACTGTAGCTGGACAATTGCTCATTTGGTGTTACCCAACAATTACTCGCTCACTATTCAAAAGTGATGATTATCACTTAAACAAATGTTATATGGACTTTCTTTACAATAATCTAGTATAAAAACAGTCTTCTGGAATTCAGACAATTGTGGCTCATTATCATCTTCTGAGCCTTGTTTTAATACATCTAAAAAGTATATACTCAACTTGCAATGTGCAATGTTTCTTCATTCAAAGTTCATTTGTATGATATATTATTTTTCTATTTCATCATGACAAGTTTATCTATCCTCTTTTAAACCTATCACCACCGGCTATTCAAACATTGCCTGTCAATAAGTTACTATTGTTATTGTGAATACACCGTCACGTTCTGTAGATGTGAAATATTCTCATTTATATCGTCTATACAGGTTGTAGTTCATATACTTAGCATGCTACAAATTATTATAAGCTAAAAGTCGTAAATCTCACCTCCCTCCGCCATCTGAGCCATTGTCATGATGCCCTTTTGTTTTTGAGATGTATCAGTTCTTCCTTTTTGGAATGTTCTGAAGAAAAACCCAAGAACAAATAAAAAACACAGAGGGTACATATTTACGCAAATTTTATATATAATGTGATATATAATATATCAATATAATTTGGCCTTCATTCTATCTCACTTACATATGAACAACATCGGTGGTGTAATGGTTAGCATGCTTGCCTCGAGTGCAGTAGATCGTGGGTTCAAGCCCCGGTCGGGTCAAACCAAAGACTGTAAAATTGATATGTATTGCTTCCCCGCTAAGCACGCAGCATTACGGAGAAAGATCAAAGACTGGACCGTGAGTTGCCTCGGAATCAGGCTAATGTACCCGAGTGGAACGAGATGTCTATCCGCAGACTGTTGTTCCAGTGGGAAAAGCGGACCTCACCATCATCTCATTGAAAATTAACTTATTCTCGCCATGATATAGCTGACAAATTGCAGAGTTGGCGTTTAACAACAATCACTCACTCATTCACCTGCACATGTTTGACTGTGCTATATTGTACAAGACCATGGATAACATTCACCTGCACATGTTTGACTGTGCTATATTGTACAAGACAATGGACAACATTCACCTGCACGTGTTTGACTGTGTTATATTGTACAAGACAATGGACAACATTCACCTGCACATGTTTGACTGTGCTATATTGTACAAGACAATGGACAACATTCACCTGCACATGTTTGACTGTGCTATATTGTACAAGACAATGGACAACATTCACCTGCACATGTTTGACTGTGCTATATTGTACAAGACAATGGACAACATTCACCTGTACATGTTTGACTGTGCTATATTGTACAAGACAATGGACAACATTCACCTGCACATGTTTGACTGTGCTATATTGTACAAGACAATGGACAGCATTCACCTGCACATGTTTGACTGCTATATTGTACAAGACAATGGACAACATTCACCTGCACATGTTTGACTGTGCTATATTGTACAAGACAATGGACAACATTCACCTGCACATGTTTGACTGTGCTATATTGTACAAGACAATGGACAACATTCACCTACACATGTTTGACAGTGCTATATTGTATAAGGCAATGGACAACATTCACCTGCACATGTTTGACTGTGCTATATTGTACAAGACAATGGACAACATTCACCTGCACATGTTTGACTGTGCTATATTGTACAAGACAATGGACACCATTCACCTGCACATGTTTGACTGTGCTATATTGTACAAGACAATGGACAACATTCACCTGCACATGTTTGACTGTGCTATATTGTTCAAGACAATGGACAACATTCACCTGCACATGTTTGACTGTGCTTTATTGTACAAGACAATGGACAACATTCACCTGCACATGTTTGACTGTGCTTTATTGTACAAGACAATGGACAACATTCACCTGCACATGTTTGACTGTGCTTTATTGTACAAGACAATGGACAACATTCACCTGCACATGTTTGACTGTGCTATATTGTTCAAGACAATGGACAACATTCACCTGCACATGTTTGACTGTGCTTTATTGTACAAGACGATGGCCAACATTCACCTGCACATGTTTGACTGAGCTTTTACTGTTCTTCCTGTGCTATATTGTACAAGACAATTCAATTGGTGTATGGTGATAGTATTTCCACCAAGTAATGTTAACTTGGAAATGTGACGATTGATGAAATTAAGGGTTTTCAGATCAAAAATTATATATCAAATTGGAAAACACTATTTGCCTTTTGAAAGTTACTAGTTCAATACAAAATATCGTTCTATGTTTTTTACGTTTCAGAGTTATTTCTGATGAAACATAACAAAATTAATTGTTTCCATGATTTCATACTGCACTTGGAAAAACTGCCATGCTTTATTTTGAAAACAATATTAATTAATTTTCAGATTTATATCCATTGTTGTACAGGAACCACCAGTCAGCTAGAATTTTATTTGTGTTTTTCCTAGTTTTCCAGTTTTGAATGATAGAATGTTTGAATAATAAAACTGCAAATATTATCATAGTACACACATCCCGCGTAAAGCAGAAGTTTTGAAATTATAAATAACAGTAAATAATCAGTCTGAATTATCTAGATTCAATATTCAGATTCAATATTTTATTATAGTCTCCCCACACACAAACATATAATAAGAATCACAAAGAACACATAGAACAATTACAATGAATGCTCCCAACTTAAAAAGATTTATGAGAGACATTTAAGTCATGATATATAATTACATATAATATTTATATCTATACACTATCGCCAAAACAAAAAGAGAAAAAAAAGAAGAAAAATAAAAAAAAATAATAATTCACCAATCATCTAATTTTACCTAGGTTGGCATATTATGAAATCCGATATAACATGTTTGAAACTTAATTGATACATTTGTTTTCAAATTTCTTGAAACGGCCATACAATAATGGTTAAAGTTTGAAACTTATATTCACGTTTGTTCTTTTTTACATTTGCTTTAAAGGATACAATGTGAAAA
The DNA here is from genome assembly GCA_963383655.1 of Bathymodiolus septemdierum. Classification (NCBI taxonomy): domain Eukaryota; kingdom Metazoa; phylum Mollusca; class Bivalvia; order Mytilida; family Modiolidae; genus Bathymodiolus; species Bathymodiolus septemdierum. Next base: position 105,705,743 of record OY726520.1, read on the forward strand.
TTTGGCGCAAACGTTCTACAAATAGACGAAAATTCAAACACATACCATTTGTAACCACCTTATAGCCATTACTCACAAAACACGCTTGAATTACGTACCAAAGCTTCATTCTACTAAAACCAAGAATCTAGTGGAAATTATTTCTATTATAACAATTGACATAGTTACCTTTCTTTATATTTCTGGATCCTTATATTAGGTTCTGGTAAGTTTGGTTTATCAGTATTTTCCATGACTGGATGTAGTAACTCTCCCTGGTAACACCTCTTCTTTTTGTGGTAGAAGATTCTATTGTCCACGTTTTCAACAGTCAAAGATAACTTATATCCACACTTGTTTCTTACAACACTTCGTTTCTGTTTAACATTTCCTGTTTCTTTACTTACTGTAGTTTTAGTATTATTTGTTTCACCGTTTACTGTTATATTTTGTACCTCTGTTTTAGAATTATTCAAATCGTCAACCAGAGAATTACTTTTATTATCACCAGAAGTAGTTCTCAAATCACTTTTCATTTTTCCTGTTGCTTCTGTGCTTGTTTCTTTTAAAATACTTTGCTTTACAGACGTGACTGTAGTTTCTTTATGTTCATTACACTCAACACTAGATTCTATGACGTCTTGGATTTGTTCCTGTCTTGTCATCTTCGAATGTTCACCAGATTCACTATTTAACGTTTGTCTACCTTGCTCAGCGCAAAGGCCTTTCTTTGACTCAACAATTAAAACGGAAATATTTTCAACTTTTTGAGACAGTGTTGTAACCATTTCCATAGTTGACTGTAACTTACAGGAATTTCGTGAGTTGATCTCTTCGACATTATCCAATCGTTTTTCCATCCCTTTTGAATTAGAAATAAATATCCTTATTCTAAATAATAACTAGCAGACTGACAGATAACATTTGACCAGATAAATGTTTTATATTTTTAAGATAAAGATGACAAAACTTTTTGCCGCTATTAAAGTGAAGGAACACTGGTTTTTACTGCTGTTCCACATTACACATTCACAGTAGGGTATTCAACAATGATAATAAGTCATACCCTAAAATGAAGATGAAACAACCACTCAGCCTGATGTCGATGCCTGAGGTCCGACGATAACCGCTACATTTTGACATCGTTGTCGTTCTGGTGTATTAATCTTTGTATTCTTTCCTTAGTATCTACCATAGTTTTGTATATGTTTAATATGGAGTATGCTTTAATAGTGTGTGTTAGGTATAATTAAGTTTCAGGACCAGTATTAAAAGTGTAATGGAAACAAAAATATACATCTAAAAATGATAGTAAAAATAAAATTGTCTTTAATACAAACCTTCAATTCTTTTAATTTGGCTTGATATACACCCCTTTCTGTAATTACAAAAAAATACATTACATTTAGAATCGTTATTCTGATAGAAGTATTTCTATCTGAATATTCCACCTTCAGCTAGTGATATGGAAGCACATGCAGAAATTACGTCAAGTTGCACTTATTTTTATATACTCAGTATTTGACAAACTTTAATTATACAAACTAGATATTTCATTGCTATATTGAAGTACTATACTACATAACATTATCTACAATACTTACAACTGGCCTGTGTGTGTTTTCCCTTTTATTTGATGATACGTGTTTTGTAATTCAGTGATAGTATCTTGCATGTTCTTGATCTGTAATTTAAAGATTTTTAATCGTTAGATAAAACAAGTTAGAGAAAAACGAAGGAGTAATCTGGCTACATAGAGTACACAAGACGAAGAAAAACGAAGGGGTAATCTGTCTACATAGAGTACACAAGGCGAAGAAAAACGAAGGGGTAATCTGTCTACATAGAGTACACAAGGCGAAGAAAAACGAAGGGGTAATCTGGCTACATAGAGTACACAAGACGAAGAAAAACGAAGGGGTAATCTGGCTACATAGAGTACACAAGACGAAGAAAAACGAAGGGGTAATCTGGCTACATAGAGTACACAAGACGAAGAAAAACGAAGGGGTAATCTGGCTACATAGAGTACACAGGGCGAAGAAAAACGAAGGGGTAATCTGTCTACATAGAGTACACAGGGCGAAGAAAAACGAAGGAGTAATCTGGCTACATAGAGTACACAGGGCGAAGAAAAACGAAGGGGTAATCTGGCTACATAGAGTACACAGGGCGAAGAAAAACGAAGGGGTAATCTGGCTACATAGAGTACACAGGGCGAAGAAAAACGAAGGGGTAATCTGTCTACATAGAGTACACAAGGCGAAGAAAAACGAAGGGGTAATCTGGCTACATAGAGTACACAGGGCGAAGAAAAACGAAGGGGTAATCTGTCTACATAGAGTACACAAGACGAAGAAAAACGAAGGGGTAATCTGTCTACATAGAGTACACAAGACGAAGAAAAACGAAGGGGTAATCTGGCTACATAGAGTACACAGGGCGAAGAAAAACGAAGGGGTAATCTGTCTACATAGAGTACACAAGACGAAGAAAAACGAAGGGGTAATCTGTCTACATAGAGTACACAAGACGAAGAAAAACGAAGGGGTAATCTGTCTACATAGAGTACACAAGACGAAGAAAAACGAAGGGGTAATCTGGCTACATAGAGTACACAAGACGAAGAAAACCAAAACAAAAACACAACACAATATGTGTTGGACGCCACTATACGCAAACAATTGGAGGTAAAGACGAACCGAACATCGTTTTATGCGGAAATCGTAACGGACACCACAACACGGAGCTCGGAACGTAAAGACACATAATTGGATAACAACAACAAACAAACAAAAAGATGAGCAACACGGACCCCACCAAAAACTATATTGAAGAAATCACACGTTAACCATATAATTAGAGCAACACAGACCCCACCAAAAACTATATTGAAGAAATCACACGTTAACCATATAATTAGGAAATAAAAGGTATATCTTTTGATAAAAAGTAGACTTTAAATGTAATTTGAAGATTACTTCTTTAGTCTTCATTTGAATTCTAAGACAGTTATCACAGATGGCTGCATTCTAATGGGTAGCAAAGGCACTCCTCTTTTCACCAACTTGTTCATTTATTCGTATATTTCTGTTACGACTTCTGATACAATGAATGATAGCATTGCTGGCGATGATCCGTTTCGGAATCCAAATGTTTCCCTTTCATAACTTTATTATTTTCCTAGTAGGACGTGTCCAAAAACATTTCCTAAAATGGGAATACTAGTAATTCCTCTGTAACTATTGATTTGAGTTGAATCTTTATAATTTGTTTACATCGGAATATTTATGCCCTTTTTGAATAATGGTGATATTTTGTTACACATCGTCTCCGATATCTAGTCTATAGTAATGTAACGGGTCTGGTATCTATTGAAAATGATATGATAAAGTAAATAAAAATAGATAGGAAAATAAACTGTAAGAAAAGGTTCGTACCTAAATTACTTCTTATGGCTCGAGATTTATTGTGTAAAATGAAAAGAACCTATCCAAATTAATTGTATTATTTTAAAATAGTAGAACATTGTATATCTCAATTTTGCTCAGTAAACTACAACTATAACTATAAATAGAATGTTGGCTCACTTTGAGCTATTCAACGATCAATCGTTTAATCAGCACAACAGGCAAGACTTAAATCAGTCACTTCTGCTATCCTTTAAACCCTGATGTCTTGTTTAAGCTCAGTTCAGCTCAATATACCTATTTAATCTTTCTAATCTTTCGATACGCACTTCACAAATGGCACAAAATGAATGCAACGATCCGCGGCATTTTGACTGCCTTATATACTCTAAAATTTACTCTGGATCCTCTAATTAATCGATCATTTCTATGTAAAAACCAAAGGATTCTACAAGGGGATTTCCAATTTTATAGATAAGGGTAATAATAAAATTACCGAACTCCGAACAATCTTACAAAGGGAAAGTCAAAACTCATAATTATATAAACAGACAAAATTAGTCAACAACCGGAAAACTGTGAAAACCGTAATGACCCTGACTTGGTACAGGCATTTCTAAAGAAATGGTGGGTTGAATCAGATTTTAAGGCGCCAAACCTCCCGCTCTTATTACGATTCAAAGGTTCCGGCTGTCACTATAACAGTATTTAAATACAGGAACAAAATAGGTAAAATAGTTGTCAAAGCAGTACCATATTCGGTGACGTAAATGTCAAAAATATTTTTAAGTCACGCATTGATAAAAAAATATCCTTGACTTCTTTATCTCTATACATTTTCACTATATGAAAATGCATCGCTTATAATCGTTTCTGCAGAGACGGAATATATTTCGACAAGATCTTGGTATCGGAATATAAACTTTTTAAGAGATCGAATAAGACGAATCTTTTTATAGCCCTGGTCCAGTAGCCTGTTTCTCAGATGAAGATGACGTTTCAGGAAATCAGAATCATTGCTACTGGCCCTTGCATAGCGAATCAATTGCGAGATGTAAACACCATATGCAGGAGAAGCTGGTATATTGCTGCACATGTTTGGAAAATTTATGATTTTAAAATTGAAGTCATCCTGTTTATCATAAATTTTAGTACTGAGTTGACCACTGTCGTCAAATTCGAGGTACAAGTCCAAAAATGATGCGGACGAAGCTGTATCGGTGGTCTCTTTAACTTCCAGCTCTGGAGGATATATCAATGAAAGAAATTCTGCAAATCTATAATTATTGATAGATAAAACGTCATCAATATACCTGTATGTGAAATTTAAGGCTCTAGCCTCATGAATCTTCTTATCTTTTACAAGCTTTTGATGAAACTCCGACTCATATGAGTATAAAAATAAATCGGCTAGAAGAGGGGCACAATTCGTACCCATTGGTATGCCGACGACCTGCTGAAACAGTGTCCCTCCAAAGGAGACAAATATGTTATCGATGAGGAACTCCAGCATACTGATCACTTGTTCCTCGGAGTAACATGTTTTACCTTTTTGAATTTTGTTTGAAAAATATGCGGAATTGTAGCCTAACACAACAAATTTTGAGCCATAGTTTCTATGACTAAAAGCTTTATGAATTGTTTCTTTTAAGCGGGTTTTTAATTTGTCATGCGGTAGGGTGGTATATAGAGTTAAAAAATCAAAAGTTTTGATGGAGGATACCTGAGAGAAAGATCTTGATTTCCGGTTATCCAAAAGATCTTTAGAGTTTTTCAAAATCCACATGTGATTTATGCCACTACGCGAGTAAACAGTTTCACAATATTTCTGTTGTCCCTCTTTTACTGCAGACAGAATCTTTGTCAGGTGAATAGACAATTCTTTCGTCGAACAAGTTGATGATCCCGCTATGTACCTTTCTTTGTATGGTGTCTTATGGAGTTTAGGTATCCAATATAAATAGGGTAAATCCTCAGACTCTTTACCAGAGGGAATGTTTAAAGAGGTCATGAATGATCTGTGGTTAGCTAGGATTTCATCTTTGTCGAACGAAGTTGGTTTGTATGTGGTATTACTAGAGGTGTTGCTATTTATGCCTAATTCCTTGATTAGGCATTCGAAGTAATATGATTTACATACAAAGACGATATTGTTGGAAGCCTTGTCCACAGGAACGATAACATATTTGTTATGAAGAGAGGAAAGACACTTAACAGCTTCTTGGTCTTTAAATACAGACTTAGGTCGACTATCAACACAATTTTTGAGTTTGTGAATCCGACCTTGTACTAGAGACCTAATTGTTCTAACCCAGTCTGACAAGGACACTAACTCAGGATCTTGGTCTACTTCTCTCTTTATCCACCTTCTGGCATAATCTTCAACAGCATCCATAATTATCTTGAAATTATATTTCCAATTGATGTGTTGAGGTTCTCTGAATTTAGGACCATGAGAAGTCACCTTTCGGAGATTCTCATGTTGAATGATATTCAGATCACCATTGACGTAATGGAAAAAATAGCGCTTTCAGTAAAGTGTTCATTTCATTTCACCACAGTAACACATCATCTCCAGTTGAAGGGTGGTAGTCACATACCATCTCAATTCATTGGCATATAGCCAATAGCTATATACATACCCCCTTCATTTACCGGCCTAATAATCAAATCCCTTGAAGTGCAATTTAATGAACTTTTACTTTCGTTATCAGAATCGCAAATTGTTTGTATTTATTATAATTCCCAGATTGTTTTACTGCCGATATTAATATTTTCGGACAAGATGCATCGTATTACGTATATATAGATCGAGCAGCATCGTATATATAAAGTAAGCAGTAGAAATTATAGACAATCCAATGTTCATTGTAACAATGCTGACTAGATTTAAAATTATAAAATACACGAATATGTGGATGCATTACCGTAACTTACGACAAACATTCATTCTTGTAAGATAATTTATACCGACGATTGCCATGGACTATAATTATTATAACTTGTGCTTTTGGAAACATATTGTACTAACCGCATCGCTGACAGCTACAGCCATTTCAGATTTTATCATTTTCACTTTGTTATACTACTTCCGGGTATTAACCTTTAAAATATTATATCTAAATATAAACATAGACTATTTTTAAAACTAGTATGTAACGATTAAAGTTATTACGTAGAAATCAGACAGATGTGAATTTTAATGTCGTGTTTTTATATTCTCAAGAGTGAATTAAATATATGTCGCCAAGAATGTTTCCCGAAATGGTTTCCTGTTATAAACATCAATCATTTTCGAAAGTTCGGAATACCAAATACACGTCCTTATAAGATTTAATTACTAATAAACATAATGTGCAAAACCTTGTGTGACCTCAAGCATTTTTTTTTCGGTTTGTTTGCTTGAGTTTACCGCCACTTTCAACAATATTTCAGATATATCGTGGCGGTAAGTTTTATTGATGGAGGAAACCAGAGGACCCAGGAAAACCACCGCAAGTCACGGACAAACTTTATCACATAATGTTATACACCTCGGCCTGATCGAGATTCGAACTCACAACGTTGGTGGTGATAGGCACTGATTTGCATAGGTAAGTTTTATATCCAACTACCATACGATCACGGCCACGACGGCCCCCCTTTTTTCTCTCTCGATATTTCACCTTTACAAACAAAATTGATATATGTGAAAATGTGGCACTGTGGGTAAATATTTTGGTTGCACTACCATGATATGAAATAACACTGGTTTAAATTTAGAAATCGATAGAAAAGAGATAATGCATTCCATTTCTACTTCTTTGGACATACCAGATGATGAATGTTTTCATTGTACATGAGGGGAGGTGTAGCATTATACGTTGTCTTTTAAAGATAATCGATATTTAGAATGGTACGGAAACGTTTATCTGTTTACCCAAATGCTTTCTTTTCTTAACCGACGCAGTTCTACGTATACACTTAAGCAACTCCAGGAAATGCGTTTATATGCCACCAAGATTTGCTTGTATGAATAAAGGACTAAAATATATGTTGATGAAGATTGACTCCCTGCCATGAATAGTGTGTGGGTTAAGCCGCAGCAACTCCGCTTGTTTTTGTTGGGAGTAAAGAATATACAAATTTCCATTTTCATGTCATTTATTAAATAACGAAATGTAACAAAACTAATAAACTAAAACAATGTCACAAATATAAAGGGAGTGATAAAAAAGCATATATATCATATAACAAATATCAAACTGTTAATAAGTAATCACTCCCTTTCAAAGTATATCAGCTCCCTAAAACAAAAAGGTGTGACATCTAAAACGGCCATCACTCCCTTTCAAAGTATATCAGCTCCCTAAAACAAAAAGGTGTGGCATCTAAAACGGCCTCACAAATATAGTAAATATGAAAATAACACAAACCATCAATTTAATACAAAGTATTGTGTAAGCAAAATAATTCAATAATAACTAGAAAATATTTACATAAAATTAAACATAACTGGCTAGAATGAATCAAGGTGGAAGTTAGGGGTGGTGGAGGGATTGTTAACTTTTAACTCCAAAAAGCGTGACCTTTGCACATCAATAAATTGTTATTTGTCACGTGATCAGCTATATAAAGATAATGCAATCATGTACGGAAATTGTGATGCAATCATGTATCTGATAAATTGATTACTGCAAACTTCGGTCACATAAATCATTTTATTTACAATAAAATGTCATTTATGATGCGACATAACTGGTATATCTTCTTAAATCAATGAATTAAAGTAAATACATGTTGTACTACAAAAGAGATGATTTCAATTTACGCGTTGTGAACTTTTCATTTATATGTTGCAACATTAGGTCAATACCAGCATGATAAGAAGTTGTCCAGACCGCTTTGAATTTAAAAACGAGTGTTATTCCACTGTAAATCAGCAAAAAACAACGATATTTGCATTAATATTATGGTAAGAACAAAGACTAAACCGTTTTTGAAGCGAAAAAAGGTGCCGAAATTCTACTTTCACTTTGGGCAGCAAAAAAAGTGTCCTCCCTTCTCTTTTAACATATACCTGGCGATGTGAAAATATAACTGCGAGCCCCTGTGGTCCGTAGTGGTCAAGTTGAAGTCATCACTCAGTAAGTTTTACGACTTGGTCAACCGTTACGTATTGCATTGTCCGTTGCAGATCTGACTTCTTCAGTATACTTTTGTTAAGCATCTTTCATGTTATTTACTTTTAATATATCCTCTTATAGTTGATATCATCATTTAAGTATTACTACTACGTGGCCATTTGGGAAAGTAGCTTTGCTAATGGACACAATTTTGGAAGGGACCACCCAAGGACTTTTTTTTATTACAATTTCGTTTCATTCATTCCAGTTGTTCTGAAGAAGATTGTTAAAGATTTCCAATTTTCAACCAATCAGACGCTTTGGTGGCTACTTGAATGAATGACAACATTTTCAGACACAAACTTGTAAAAGGACCATCAAAGGAGTGTCACCACAGACGACAGGGACCAAGGAATGACAAGACACAAGCACAGTAGCTTTCAATCGATGTCCTGTAGGGGAAATATCGTCTTTGAAAGGAAATTTCTAAGTTGATGTCATAGCCAGGACTTAAGAAAGATAACTCACAGAAACCAATAAAACCATTGGTTTACTTGTAATTAAGGTACACCATAACCAAAGTATTTTATTCATCTAATTATACTTTTCAAATTTTAGTTTAATGGGATGTTAACTCGAGATTATGCTAATACACCAATAATTTTACTCATAAGTAAGTCCCATAACTCTGGACCAAAAACTTAGAGACATAAAATCGAACTCTTCCTGTATCTCGTTAACCTAAATACAATTTCACAAATATTAGTTAAATGGAATACTAGAAACACAATACCATGCCCGGAAACAAAGAAAAACATCATTTTACACATAAAGGCATTATTCCGGAACGATATTAGTCAGATACCTAAAAATCATGTTTTCGACCCGCATTTTATTAATTTAAATATAATTTTAGTTAAATCGAATATCAGATACTTAAGATAATGCAGGACACATAACAGTTATATTTTCGGGCGTGACGATCACTTAGGATAATTAACGGTCACAACTTTGGTAGCGCACAACCCAGGATTATTGAACCTAACTTTATTTCATTCCTTCCAGTGGTTCTACATAAGGTTTCTAATATTTTTACCAACCAGAAACCATTGTGGTCATTTTGGATGCTGGGCAAGGTCACTAGACACAATGTTGGAAGTGGATTGTCCAAAGTGTACTGTGTCCAAGTTTTGTCACATTAGGCACATTTGGCCCATTAATCTTGAGATTAAAATATAAAATGTTAACGGATGGGAAAATGATCAACATATAAGTTTTTGAGATATTATTTTCGGAAGACAGGATTTTTGTTCTGAAGACTTCAATGGAATTTCTTTATTTGTGGTTATCAAATAAAATACACTACTCACTGTTTTGCTCGAACAAACTTTTAAGATGGACAATATTATTTTTACTACTATCACTGGGTTTATATCTCTGGTGGTGGACTATTAGCCTAATATCTTCCCAGTTGTCATATAGTTTGGGCAGTAACATGGTTTATTAGACAAACTGACTGTATTAATTATATAAATGTACAGCTCCTAAATAATGTAATTGTGACAGGGTGTATTTTACCATAGTAATAGTTTTATTTCATAATTATGTATTCAGTAATTAATAACTTCGTGTATGTCTTAAATAAAATATTTCAACTTGTGTATAATTACTTTTATATATTATTTTAATAAATTATTAAAAGAGCTCAAATTATCGATCTCATTAAAACTACTCTAGTACATTGTATATTGATTATATAACGACACACCTGGATTAACATGCTTGGTATGTCACATGCGTTGCACGACGTTTGAGCGCATTGGTCCTACATTTGAGCGCAAAAAATTCTACGTTTGAACGCAAAAAAATCCATGATTGAGCGCATTTTACCTTAGCTATTTACCTGAGAAAAAAAATAGAATTATAAAACTTTTAAGAAATTATTATAAAAATGATCTTTAAAAAATTATTAAAAATGATTTTGATAATGAAAAAAATTTATTATAAAAACGATCTTTAAAAAATTATTAAAAATGATTTTGATAATGAAAAAAATAATTTAAAGATTTAGTTTACATACGGTTTTTCACGGTATGATGGTTGTGTTCACTATTTTAGAGACAGGGGAAATTTCTAGAGCAACTTACATGAAGTCAATGGGGTTGAAATTTTCCGCAAGAACCGATTTGTAAGATTTTAGTGCTACTTTTAATGAGAATTATTTTTATAATTCAGGTTTATACACATAAGGACAAATTTCGCTTCTCCTCTTGGTACCTCTAAGTCCATAGTATTTTTCATACACCACGAACTACTTTTGTTTTCAGTCATTACCCATTGTTTCGGCCATTTTGGGTTATTATCTGTTGTTCTTCTCGAACCCTCTTTTAAAATATTTCTAACTGCATAATTCTCAACTGTCTTGGATTTAACTAACTATTCTATGTGTCACAATTCACATATATGCTATGAACAATAACAACGACAACAGGACTAAATAAACATAGCTTACACGTGCGTGTATAAACTTTAAATTTGTGTGACTGGATTTTTTAATTTTACAGCACGTGAGTTTGTTTCTATTTTCGTTACCGTAACTGTTATTATGAGTGGTAGGAAACGAAAAAATTATGACCCTATTGACCCTAGAAACTGGCCAAAAGAACGTTATATTGAAAGGTTGAAGCATATGGGAATCGGAATCAACACTTCATGGAAAGTGGAAGTGTTGAGACAATTATATATGGCAAATCTTCCTAACAATACTCTTATCACATCTGATCAGGAAGAGGAGATCAATGTAGTGTAAAATACGTCAGAAAACGTTCAAGTTACTAGCGTTCCAGCCGTAACGACAGCAGCTTCATCGGGACTAGATCGCCAACGCCCTGTCGTAAATTCCGCAGCTGCGGAAGGATTCTCTTCATTAGGAAGTGAATCGCGTATGAATACATGTAGCACTACAGACGTGCAAAATGTAAATAATGAGGCCCTGTTAAGGGAAACCACGTGTGCATTACGATCAGCCACTGAAACTCTTTCCAGTATTTCAAAAATTATGTTACAACAATCAAATAATACTGTAGAAATTGATAAAACTGGATATACTCTGGCTTCCGCCGTGAAGGCTTTGAATAGTATCGAAGATTTACCAGATTTACGAGAAGTAAACACCACCGGAGTTAATTTACAACATCAAGTGTTTAGTCATCAGAAGGCCGTGTACTCCGAAGATCTGCCAAAAATGGATTTTGTAGCTCCACCCGTAAAGAAACAAATCCTTGAAGGTAAGGATGTAAATTTAACCATCCTATTGTCTTCAAAATACAATTTACCGCAACAACACACAATGCAATCTGGAGGTTTGACTGTAGAGCTAAACACAAAGAAAGACGTTAGACTCGAACACAATCTCTCGTTGGAGGAATTTAATCGGGCCTTCAGAAAATATAGGAATATAATGTGCAATGCATATCCGCACAGAAAGGCAGAATTAGAACAATATGAGGCAGATATAAACGAGATAGCCCATAACTATGGCCCTTGCTTTTATACCTATCACAAAATGTTCTCTGCCAAGGCAGCGACTGCCATTACAGAACACAACATCCTTATGAACTGGTTTAAAGTCGATGACAAACTTTTAAATTTGGTCACACACAACGTGCAAAGCAGAGCCTGCAATCTTTGTGGCAATTTTGATCACTCTTCTAAATTCTGTGACCGAGCTAAGCACGGAATGCCAGATGCCGCCCCAAGTACCCAGACATCTAACTTCCTTTTAGGTGCCAGAAGTACTGACAAGAGGCGTAGACCAGTCACTGCTGTAAATGGTCAAGAAGTCTGCAATAACTTCAATTATAATGTCTGTTTCCGTAAGGATTGCAAACTACTACATGCCTGCATACAATGTTCTAGTAAAACACATGGATTAAAACTATGCCAATCTTCAAGAGCAGGAAAACAGACAAACACAACTATGCCTACGAAAACAGACTCTGTAACGTATTCAAAACAGCCTAACGTCCAGTCTAGACAATTAAACAGAAATTTACATGTACCTAAGTCAAATAATATCTGACTAGATACAAATGATGTTGATGCTTGTATGTCGCCCATAGATGTAAATAGATTAGGATTTGAACTTCAAAAACACCCAGATAGACATTTCGTAGAATATTTACTTTCGGGTCTGCGTTTCGGTTTCGATACTATGGTATCCACTTTAGAATTGCCAATAATTGAATGTAAAAATGTACTCTCTGCTGTTAGAGACCCGGAAACCGTGGATTCATTAATAGAACAAGAAGTGCAGAAAGGTTATATTAAAGGTCTTTTGATGCTCCTCCATTTTCAGTATACCGAGTAAGCCCGATAGGTATTGCTGAAGGCAAATATTCTGGTAAAAAACGTTTAATACTAGATCTCTCTTCGCCACACAATGACGCAGTACACCCTAGTATAAATGACCTCATCGATAAAGAGTCTTGCTCTCTCTCATACGTGAAAATAGATGACGCTATTAGCGCAATTAAACACTGCGGCAAACATGCAATTCTTAATAAAACAGATATCACTGATGCTTTTAAACAGCTTGGCATACGTAGGGATCAGCACCATTTATATTGTATGAAATGGAAAGGTCTGTACTATTACTACGTCAGGCTCTGTTTCGGATCCCGCAGTTCTCCTTGTATTTTTGACACTTTGTCGCAAGCTGTTTGTTGGATAGCCCAGAAAAATTATGGAATCCGCATTATTTTATATTTACTAGATGACTTTCTTACCATTCAGTCGCACACTTTTCTGAGTCTTCTCTCGGACAAAGGTTTATGTTAACAGTTCTACAGCCCAGATATCTACATTCCTTTCTGATACTTCAACTGGGCCGCAGCTCAACAAGGAATGAAGAAATCTGGGAGGTATAGCTTGGTGTCTTGTAGTAGCTTTATACTGGGTCAGACACTGGTCTTCTTCCAGCCGCTCTGATTCCCTCCAGTCTAATGTTATGTTTGACAAGCAAACCGCAGTTTGCCTACAATGACACACTATTCTCGATCTGTCTATTTAAAATACTGGATGTTGTGATAGTACGCTGAGACAGCCAAACGCCAAAAAAATATATGTTTTGTATATAGTAGTATGTTAGTTTGTTTTTTGTAATAAACATATTATCTATGCTTGCGTCCTTTGTGTATAAATAGACATTTTTAAACATTCTTAAATCTATTTCATAAAACATTTTAAATAAATCCTATGATGTTTTTATGATGTGTTTTTAGTGCTGTAATCTTTTATAATAAAGTGTATATATTTTTATTTCTATTTTTCACATTTTTATATATCAAATTCCCCAGGTAAACCACAGGTAAAATGCGCTCAAACGTAGGAGAGATTTGTGCTCAAACGTAACACACCTAAAATTGAAAATGCGCTCAAACGTAGTACGCCCGTCACATGCCTTGGAATCATTTCTTTCCTTGGATATTATTATCATGCTTTCTATTGGTTCAAAGTTTCCGAAATTCTGAATTCAGTCCTTCTCATTGGATCTTTGCTTTTAAATTAGATTAACCCGCGGGTATTGGCTTTGGAAGGTCCAAGACGCTCTAAATTCCTACATACTGATTCTTCGGAATTTGAATAGCCTTATTGAAGTCCTAGATTGTATTATATTCCAAGTGATTATAACTGAAGAATGAGTACACCTATATAAGTATACCACTATGATTATATTTTGATGAAACCTGGTCCCACAGACAGGGCTAAAACCTTTTACTTGATGAAATAAATTATATTAACTTGAATTGGATCAGCTCTTTATTTATCTACCCAACTGAGTCAATTCACTCTTGACTTTATTAACAATTATTAGAACAAGTAGAGCATTTTAACTCAAAGTATTTAATGTTCCAAAGGTCCATCAGTCTTCTATATTAAAAGCACTAAATCCATGAAGACTCTCAGTACAAGGTGAAGATGTTAATTGCTCCATCTTATTGTGTATTTCTACATCAGCATGTCAGATCTGAGAGTTTGGTGAATCTCGTGGATAGAACATTTATATTTACATATTGTTTTGTTAATTTTATTTGTGATAATCATAATATTTCTTGTAAATTGTGAAACTCTGAAAATTGTAATATTTTTAAAGCAATAAATAAAGATATGATTGTTTTACATTTTATTTACATTAAGGAGTAAGATTAAAGACTTGTTTGGCTCAAAGTCAAGATAATATACCAGAGTGGAACAAAATGTTTTCCTGTGGACTAGAGAGATATCAATGTAAACATTAAAATTGGCATGTTGATCTTGTCTGAAATAGACAGCATCGCCAAAGAGTAACTAGTTTTCGCCATGATTGCCTTCCGTTTAAAAACAGAAAGTTTCCATTTTTAAATCAAACAGAAAACAAACATTTCCCCCACTCTTTTTTGCTTTCCGTTTAATAACCAGAGGTTGCAGAAAACACCTTTATTGTCACAGTCACTGAATAGGTTTCACTGATTAGCATAACCATCTCTCGTAGTAAGTGCGAGATGTCACCATAGTCTACCAATGGGACAAACTCCATTAACGTGTATAATAGATCAACGCTACATCACAGACATAGTGTCATCACATTCAGGAAGATGAGATGATCAAATATTTAGTCAAATAAAATGTAAACTAGGTAATATATAAGTTAGATGGAACGGTAATGATACTCACATTCCAGATAAAGCAATACATTACATGTAACACATGAAAAATAAGGTCAACATAAAGCCCCTATGCAATGTACATATATAATAACATAACAAACAAATGACAGTAATGAACTGAACATTACATCTACTCAGAAATCGCACTGGAAATTAGTAGATAACATATGAGGACAACACAAATTCCACACAAGAAACAGAGATTGGAATCCGACATTTCCAAAGTTAATGAGTATCCTGTCCTATCTGGTGTCAAACCAATAATTCACCAATCAGAGCTTAGAACATATAAAAACCTTCAAGGGGGTACCTTTGCATTTGCACACTTATTCTTGCAAATATGAGACAGACACATACCTTAAAAGGTTTTTTGTGGTTGATATTGCCTCAGGAATAGAAAAAAGGCCAACAAAGGGTTAGAGAAGCAAGTTTTGTTGCTCTTTAGGTGTCAAACCAATAATTCACCAAACAGAGCTTAGAGCATATACAAAAGTAGTCCCTTTTAAAGAAAATAGTTCCTTTCGCTTTGTTGTATTGTGACAAATACTGAATGGAATGGAATAATTAAAATTGATAATTGAAGTTAAATATATAAGGATTATTTTGAGCCCAAATTTGATGTATTTAGTTGTATTTTAATACCTCTATGGAGGATTTGATGCATGACCTATAAATATTGAATTTCCCGGGAATGACTGAGCTATTTTTAGAGTAGGTGTTTTCCATAGCCTGGCATTTCACTGCAAGACTTTAAACATCCACCTGATATTTTCACAGAACGTAGAGGAATCATGTACGTTTCAGGAAATATGTGGTCTTAGAAAGGTTAAACTTAAGATAAAATAGACAGGCAGGCTCGAAAAAACACAAATTTAGTAGAAAATGTAAAAGAAATTAATCATAGGTTTCACACCATCTGGAAAATATAAATTATATTGCAATCTGTGAATTTACTTCATATATTGTTTCCATCTTTTTTTGTCTAATTTTAACATTTTGATCATACATGACTTTGCAGTATAAACAAATAAACGGTACCGGGTCGTTTCGCCCCGATTACCTGTTCGCCCCGGGTCGATTCGCCCCGGAAAATGAGTCGATTCGCCCCACTTAATCGCTATTATATAATAATCGATGACGTCTTTTTCGACAATTTTTTGGTAATTATTTATTTATTAGTTGTATACAAAAAAATAATAACATAAAAATAAAATAAAAATAATAAAAATATATGATAAACAACGGAGTTAACATCATCTTGATGTTTTATTATAATATTTAATAATTATTGGTCAATTAATACTAATTAAACTGCAAAAAAATAATAAAGAGAAATTAATAAAAAATTGAAAATTGTAATTCTTTTTATTCTTTGATCTGTCGATTTCTAATTCGGCCGCACGATTTACCACACACTATTGCTACCACACAAGAAATCAATTAGAAAAACATGTAAAAACCAACAAACTGTAAGGTTCAGAGACTTGGTATAAATTTAATATAAAAAAAAGACTAATAGCTACTGGTACAAAATATTTAAAATACTAAAAAAAAATATATCAGCGTTCATGTATAAATAAAAGAACACTTACAAGAAAAAAAACAAACAAACAAACAAGCAAAAAAAAAACAAACAAACAAACAAACAAACAAACAAACAAAGACAAATAAAAGAATATTAATGTACCAATGGTATTTTGAACGAGTTTATATTCAGCATGCAGTCTAGAAAATTGTACGAATGGAGATGAAAGATTTTTTTTCTAAAAGAGTACGCGTCACAAATTATCAACAAGTAGTTGCCAACAAGTCATAATGTAACTAGAAAGGTACACATTACGACTTAGTTATTTATATGCTTTTAGAAATAAAAGTTTACGGCTGTAAACTAGAAATAGAATAAAAACAAATAAAAAATAACTATTGAAAAAACGAATGTAGGACAGAAAGTCACAGAACAAAAAGTCACAGACAAAAAGTCACAGGTTAAATTTTGCGTTTTGACAAAACATATAGGACAAAAAGTCACAGGACAAAAAGTCACAACATAAAATTTGGCATAGGAGCTGATCACTAGGACAAAAAGTCACAATGAACAATTTTGTAAAACATAACATGGGAAATACTTTCATTTTCTCCCACATCTTAAAAACCTTCAACATTGAGCTTAGGCTAGTACTTGCCATAAGTCCATGCAGTTCACACTGCTAGTGCTTTATTTTTTGTGGCGTTCGTGTTCAATTCTGTTTATTTGTTTTGTCCTTGTTGCTTCTATTGTCTCTTTTTGTGTAATCTCTGTATCACCGTTTTTTGACCTATGATTTTCTGGATTATCACTTTGGCTTGTTGCTTCCGTATTCGTTTGCCGATGTCCTATTGTAAATAATTACACCTTTTTACATACACTGTAATCAAAGGGTTCTTTTTATTATACATATGCTTTTACTTTCAATACTTGGTTCATCACATTAATGAATGACATATTGAAAGGAAAGGCAAATGGATAGTAAGAAGACACTTTATTTTATAGTGTTAAAGGGTATAAATATTTGTAAACACAATGACTTGTAAGTCCAACACAAAAAACCAGTCTTTACAGTTTGACACAAAGAAATAAGAATAAAACTTTTATTGTTCTTCATCCTGAAGTAACGAGGAGGTTTTGAATAGCGAGTACTTGAGAAATAACATATATCACAAAGCAAGTTGATATCTTAAACTGTAATAAAGTTTAAAACAGCAAAAAGTACCAGATACTATATCACGATCTGTTTTAAGGACAATGCATAGCAAAATTATGCATACATGTATCAGTGTATACAATATTGTGACTTTCTGTCCTACCTACATACGGTACATGAATCAAGGTATATATATATTGTGACTTTTTGTCCTACCAACATACATGTTAAACAAAAATATAAGTTGTGACTTTTTGTCCTAGGAGTTTTGTGACTTTTTGTCCTGTGACTTTCTGTCCGTTTACCGAAAAAAAACGCCGATACGACTATAATTACTAAATGTCTGTCTTGTTCTGCAGGTTGGCACAATCGACTAAACAAGAAAGCCACATCACAAGGTGTTGGTATATACAAGTTGATCCCCAAACTAAGAAGAGAGGCGCAACTGTTATACGCAAGTGTGGCTGCTGAAGACCTGAACCGGGACACAGATCGCCGTTACACAGTTTTGCAACAACGTCTCGAGGATGCCTGGTCGAAGTATGAAGCAAATGACATAACCACGTCCAACTTCCTGAAGACTGTTAGCCATCTGTACGGGGTTCCGGACATGTAAAGACTTTGTATTTGTGCTTGTTGAAGTATTTGTGAGTTGTGCTGGTTCTAGACAACATGTAAACAGACTTTGTTGTGTGTGCTTTGCTTTGTATTAATGCTTGCTAAAATATTTGTGAGTTGTGCTAGTGTATGAACTGTTTTGTAATTTATTATAAAGTTGTTATATGATATAAATAAAATATTAAAAAACCTAAATGCTTTTTTTTTTGTTTAGAAAAAAAATATTTGCCATATTTGTGTTTCCAATTACCCCAACGACCTATTTTTTAGTTACTATCCTAAAGATTTTTTCGGGCCCTGTACAACCGAAAAAAAAGAAAGACAATATCAGGTTTGCCTATGGTGAAACACTGCTATATTCATGCTATTTCTGGTAAAACCTTGAAAACAGTTGTAATCAATACAAGTACACACATATACAAAATGAAACGAAAAAAGAAAGACAGAAAGAAATGAAAACAAATAATAAATAAATAAGATGTAAAAAGATATTATTCATGCTCTGAAATACAGATATGATAACCATTGACCTAATGAAGTGATTTTGAACAATAAAAATAACTGATAGGTGTCAACAACTAATTTGAAGCCATGCAGAACAAACAATACATATATACTAATTTATTACTGTATTGTTCAAAGAAATTTTACACATTTAATCAGGTGTCAAACAATGAAAGTGAAGCCATACATAATATTAAACACGTCAAGAAAGCATGTTAATTATGAGGAAGACAAAAATAAAGTACCCATGAACAAGCCTGACAACATCCAAAATACGAATATTTGCAATGGTATTTTTCCATATTTCATTTATTAAAGCACTATAAATAAATGAGGGCGAAACGACCCGGGACGAACGGGAATAGGGGCGAAACGACTCACCGGGCGAATGGGATTCGGGGCGAAACGACCCGGATTCACCACTAAGCCACCGATGCGGTTAGTAAAATACATGTTATTTGAACCATGGTTTGAAATTAAAACTTAAAAAAAAAAATCTCCAGAATATTTTTCTAATACTATGTGTACTTGTAAAACACACAAACAAGTTTCATATTTTAAGTCACAATTTATCGCGAAAAAACCCAAAGAAAATAGTGGTCCTCTACTGTACGACGTACTGTATTTGATGGTAGACAAATTAAATCTGGGATTTAAGATCCACATATGTTTTTCTTAATGTACACAATTTATTATTTTGAATAAATGAATGAGCATTTAATAATAATCTCCACATCAAATCTGACACGGTCATACATGTAGCGTATGTAACACCCACCCTTTCACCCCAAGATTCAACTCGTAAAAAACAAAAATGACTCCATTCAAGAAAAAGTATAACAATTCATGAAATCACAAATCGAACACATAAATATCCATAGTTCCACCTTATTTCAGAAATGTTTAGAATATATTTACCTTTTCATATGGCAAGAAAATTAACGTTGAATTTCTGTTATAATTGCACCTTATAAACATTCCACTATTAAATTATAACACCCTTCAATTAACATATTTGATCACCTTTCTTGAAACAATTTGCCCCGGGGTAAGGATTAATCTTGTGATATGATTACGAGTGGTTTCATTTCAATCTGTCATCCTAATCAAAATAATCACAGGCGCTAGTGGCACGCAACCCCCCCCCCTTTTTCTAACTTTCTGTTTACAAATTTATTTTCAATAACATTTCTTTATTTCTTTATTATTTCATCTCCTTTTCCTTATTTTAACTTGTCAATATTTATACAATCTTATGTGAATATCAAATTGCACGTGTCAACCCTATTAAATACTAATAATACACAAGGCATGCAACTCTATCTATCTATCTATGGTGTTGACTTGAAAAAGGTCGTTGACCCATCACTCAAGTATTTGTGACGTCCTCCAACATGACAAAATTATTAGTATATACAGTAAAGTCCCAAAAGTGTGTGTATTTACAAGTGATTAAAATCAGGATAAAATCATCATCTTTTGTTCATGTTGTTCAGCCACCGTAGTAGAGCTTAGTGAGTGCTCTTAAATTCCTCACTGCTCTCTATGTCTAACAGTTCATCTGATAGTTGGTTCCAATCCCTGATGGTACGTGGGAAGAAACTGTATTTGTAAACATCTTTTTTCGGTCTAATTTGTATGTATCTCTTCGGATGATGAAATCTCGAAGTTCTCGTTGGTTTAATGATGTAGGATGGTATTGGTATCGCTACTTTTTCGTGGATGGCTTTATGTAAAAGTGTGATACGGGTTATTTTTCTCCTTGTTGAAAGTGGTTGTAATTCCAGTTGTTCGAGTAATGTTGCCACTGTACCAGGGTCTCTTGAGTAGTTGCGTTTGATGAAGCGTGCTGCTCGGCGTTGGACCATCTCAATCTGTTGAATATGTTTTTGGAGATGAGGGTCCCAAGCGCTGCTGGCATACTCAAGGTGAGGTCGGACAAGCGCAAGGTATGCTTGTTTCTTTACCTCCTCTGGACATGATCCTACTTTTCTACGCATGAAGCCTAGTGCTTTATTTCCTTTCGCTACAACTTTCTGAACTTGTTTGTCCCAAGACATGATGTTCGTGAGTTCAGCTCCTAGGTATGGATTTGATGCTACTGTTTCTAAGGTTTGTCCATTGATGTTATGGTCGAAGTCTACTGTTTTCTTCTTTTTGTAATCTTTAGAACATAGCATTTCAGAGGGTTGAAAATCATCTGCCATGTTTTAGTTCAATTAACCATTCTGTCAAGATCTTGTTGTAGCCGTTTGCAATCGGCTTTGGTGGATATTGCTAAGTATAGTAGGCTATCATCTGCAAATAGGCGAATTTTGGATGTGATGTCATTGCCTATATCGTTGATATATAAAAGGAACATCAAAGGTTCTAGAACCGTTCCCTGTGGTACACCAGATGTTACTTTGACTGTACTAGATTTGTCTCCTTCTATGGTCACTTGTTGTTCTCGTTGCGTGAGCCATGCTTCAAGCCATGATAGAATGTTCCCATTTATGCCATATGACTCCAGCTTTTTCAGTAGACGCTTGTGTGGTACCGTGTCAAAGGCTTTACTAAAATCCAATATGAGCATATCGACTTGTTGGTTGTTGTCAAGATTTCTTGCTATGTCTTCAGTTGTAATGACTAGCTGTGACTCACATGATCGTTTGTTTCTAAAGCCATGTTGGAAGTCCACAAGTATGTTATGCTTGTCAAGATGGTTCATTATATGTTTAAATATGACATATTCCATGATTTTGCAAGGTACTGATGTCAATGATACGGGCGGTAATTTACAGGTTGGCTTATCGCCTTTCTTAAATAGTGCGGTGACATTTGCAACTAGCCAATCCTTTGGTACATTATGCTCTTCGATGGATTTTATGAAGATTAATTGCAGATATGGTGATATTGATTCTGCGGCTTCCTTTAATATCCTGCATGATATATTGTCAGGGCTATTAGCTTTGTTGGGATTGACAGCTTTTAGTAGTTTTATAAGGCCTTCTGTCGATATATTCAGGTTGGGTATATCTGGTGTTCCACTGCCGTCTATTTGTGGGAAGTTGTCAAGATCTTCTTTCATGAATACTGATTGTTCATTCAATGCTTCTGCTTTTCCTTTACTGTTTTCAATAGTTTCTCCATTTACCTTCAGTGTTGATACCCCTACTCTTTCTCTCTTTCTTGTTTTTACGTACTTCCAGTATTTTTTCCCTATTCGATAGCTATCTTGTTGGTTAGTTGCTGTGTTGTTTGACGTTGTTCCATTTACCTCTAACATATCGAAGATGAACTTTCTATGTGCTTTGTCAATTTCAGCCTTTACTTGTGCTCTATATTGTTTGAACTTTTTCCAGTGATCTTCTGTTTGGTACCTTTTGGCAGCTTTGTATAGTCTTTCCTTCTTACATATCATTTTCTTGATGTTTTGGTTTATCCATGGTATATTCCATCTTGATGTTTTGGTTTATCCATGGTATATTCCATCTTGATGTTAGGGTTTTTGATGGTATGTATTGGTCCATTGCATTGAAAAGGTGTGATTTAAAAGTGGTCCAATATCCTTCGATGTTCATTTCTTTATATTTTTCATTGAAACTTTCTAGTTTACTGTCTAGATATTCCTTAACAGCATCTAGGTTTCCTTTCTTATAAAGATAAACTTTTCTTGGCTTGTTCCTGATAATCTTCGGTCTTACATTTATAGTTGTTATTATCATTTGATGGTCACTCATTCCATTCATAACATCGACATTATATACGAGATCTTCGTTAGAACTAGATCTAAAATATTCTTTTCTCTCGTCGGATCAGTTACACATTGCTGTAAACAGTATTCCTCAACTAAATCTATTGCAAGTTGGTTTATTTCGGTTGAATAGTTATGGCTTGATTTGATAGTATAGCCACCTTTTATATCATCTTCATCCCAGTCAATGTCAGACAAATTGAAGTCTCCCGTTTGTATAACATTAGGTAAAGTGCTGTTATGGGTCAGTCTACTTAGTGAATTATTCAGGTTCTCTAGTGCTGATGGTTCGTTGTCCGGTTTGCGATAGAAACAACCGGTGTATAGTGCTTTGCAACCCTTTAGTTGTATTTTAGTTCACGTTATTTCGCAGTCAGTGTCTAGGGTGTCTTCACCACTACATACATTGTCTTTCCGTACTGCATTGATCACCCCGCCTCCTTCGTGGCCTTTCTTACATGTTCTGTCTTTGCGTACTATCTCATATCGCTCTGGGTCTAGTATCTCTGATGTTGGTATAGATTTGTCAAGATGTGTTTCCTATAGATGGATTATGTGTGGTTGGTGCGTTTCAATAATTGTATTGAGCTCGTTTCTCTTAGCTTCACTTCTGAGACTACGGCAGTTCATTGTAAGGATAGTAAGTAGATTTTGATTGACCCGAGTTGAACTAATTGATGTATTGCTTCCTGTTGATATGTTGGAAGTGTTCATGTCATCCATCTGATTGTTTATTATTGGTGTTGGCTGGCACGTCTGGCCGTTATGTAATGTTTGGTTCATAGTTTCCTTCTGTTTACATTTTGGACATGACAATATAATGTTATCACACTTACACATATTGTTATATTCTACCACATATTCCGCACGGATATTGTATTGGTCCAGGATTCGGATGAATATCATTTGCTAGTATAAAGGTAAGAAGCACAAATGTACTAAACAATTTTGATAATTTGTTCTTGTCAATTGTTAATTCAAGTTTTTGAATGTGTAGACAAAGGCTGGGTGTGATGTCACTCCATGACATAGCATCAACATAGAAAGTTACTTTAGACTCATCTGTTGATAATAGTTTATGGTGGCTTTTTCTAGGTAAGCATATGATCGTGACTGCATATGTGACAATTATAATAGCTGAAAGTGCAAGGACTATTTTAGCACATTCGGACTTCATGTTTGCCTTGTAGTGATATAAAGAACTTACATTGATGCGTTTTCAGTATAGCTCGGAAAAACCCGTGCTGACTGAAAAATAGCACAATATGTGTTCCAAGTGTAATCAGCTGTTTGCATGTACAATGTTTACATTTTGATAACCGGAAGTTGATATTTCTAGTCTCGTTGAACTCACGAACTTCAACTTTATCATCAAATAATATAAATGTTATTTCTCTCCAAATGTTCTGTTGATATTATATGGATAGTTTTCAAATTTTATAGCTTCTTCACTTTCTATGTGGATTTTAGTGTTACTAAGAATGATCATGTGATGTAAATATATGACCTGCTTGCGAATTTTCTCAGTTCAAAGTTATTGCTTCAATTCGCTTTTCTATGTAAATAAATGTCAATGTTGCAGCAAATGTTCACTGATGATGATTTTTGATAAATTTCAGATAAATCGAATTCAATATGCTGGGGTTATAAGTGAAAATGAAAAATGTTCTTCTCTCTGAAAAATCAATGCTGCCATGTTGGATGACGTCACAACTTCGGTAACTCGGCAGGTTAAACAAGATGAACTGTGAGCTAATGCTCACTTATGATACCCCCGCTCTTCGGCAAACAGGAAGTAGGAATCTGACGGATCAAAAAACACTTCCCACGATATGGGGTACCTATATGAAGCTTGTGACCAAATCTCAGATCTCTGCCATCAATAGTTGCTGAGAAAAATGTGACGAAAAATGTGCATATACGTTCAATGTGTATAAAAACCAACTAAGTCGGCAAACAGGAAGTAAGAATATGACGGGTCCAAAAACTCTTCCCACAATATGGCATACTTATATGAAGCTTGTGACCAAATATCAGATTCCTGTCATCAATAGTTGCTTAGAAAAATGCCACGAACAATGAGCATATGTGTTCAATGTGTATACAAATCAACTAAGTCGGCAAACAGGAAGTAGGAATCTGATGGCTCCAAAAACAAGATGAACTGTGAGCTAATGCTCACTTATGATACCCCTGCTCTTCGGCAAACAGGAAGTTGGAATCTGACAGGTCAAAAATCGCTTCCCACGATATGGGGTACCTATATGAAGCTTGTGACCAAATATCAGATTTCTGCCATCAATAGTTTCTGAGAAAAATGCGACTAAAAATGGGCATACAGCTGTATACAAAATGTATGTTCAATGTGTATAAAAATCAACAGTCGGCAAACAGGAAGTAGGAATCTGATGGGTCCAAAAACACTTCCCACGATATGGGGTACCTATATGAAGCTTATGACCAAATATTAGATTTCTGCTATCAATAGTTGCTGAGAAAAATGCAACTAAAAATGGGCATATACAAAATGTATGTTCAATGTGTATAAAAATCAACAAAGTCGGAAAACAGGAGGTAGGAATCTGATGGGTTCAAAAACGCTTCCCACGATATGAGGTACCTATATGAAGCTTGTGACCAAATATCAGATTTCTGCCATCAATAGTTTCTGAGAAAAATGCGACTAAAAATGGGCATACAGCTGTATACAAAATGTATGTTCAATGTGTATAAAAATCAACAGTCGGCAAACAGGAAGTAGGAATCTGATGGGTCCAAAAACACTTCCCACGATATGGGGTATCTATATGAAGCTTATGACCAAATATTAGATTTCTGCTATCAATAGTTGCTGAGAAAAATGCAACTAAAAATGGGCATATACAAAATGTATGTTCAATGTGTATAAAAATCAACAAAGTCGGCAAACAGGAGGTAGGAATCTGATGGGTTCAAAAACGCTTCCCACGATATGAGGTACCTATATGAAGCTTGTGACCAAATATCAGATTTCTGCCATCAATAGTTTCTGAGAAAAATGCGACTAAAAATGGGCATACAGCTGTATACAAAATGTATGTTCAATGTGTATAAAAATCAACAGTCGGCAAACAGGAAGTAGGAATCTGATGGGTCCAAAAACACTTCCCACGATATGGGGTATCTATATGAAGCTTATGACCAAATATTAGATTTCTGCTATCAATAGTTGCTGAGAAAAATGCAACTAAAAATGGGCATATACAAAATGTATGTTCAATGTGTATAAAAATCAACAAAGTCGGCAAACAGGAGGTAGGAATCTGATGGGTTCAAAAACGCTTCCCACGATATGAGGTACCTATATGAAGCTTGTGACCAAATATCAGATTTCTGCCATCAATAGTTTCTGAGAAAAATGCGACTAAAAATGGGCATACAGCTGTATACAAAATGTATGTTCAATGTGTATAAAAATCAACAGTCGGCAAACAGGAAGTAGGAATCTGATGGGTCCAAAAACACTTCCCACGAAATGGGGTACCTATATGAAGCTTATGACCAAATATTAGATTTCTGCTATCAATAGTTGCTGAGAAAAATGCAACTAAAAATGGGCATATACAAAATGTATGTTCAATGTGTATAAAAATCAACAAAGTCGGAAAACAGGAGGTAGGAATCTGATGGGTTCAAAAACGCTTCCCACGATATGAGGTACCTATATGAAGCTTGTGACCAAATATCAGATTTCTGCCATCAATAGTTTCTGAGAAAAATGCGACTAAAAATGGGCATACAGCTGTATACAAAATGTATGTTCAATGTGTATAAAAATCAACAGTCGGCAAACAGGAAGTAGGAATCTGATGGGTCCAAAAACACTTCCCACGATATGGGGTACCTATATGAAGCTTATGACCAAATATTAGATTTCTGCTATCAATAGTTGCTGAGAAAAATGCAACTAAAAATGGGCATATACAAAATGTATGTTCAATGTGTATAAAAATCAACAAAGTCGGAAAACAGGAGGTAGGAATCTGATGGGTTCAAAAACGCTTCCCACGATATGAGGTACCTATATGAAGCTTGTGACCAAATATCAGATTTCTGCCATCAATAGTTTCTGAGAAAAATGCGACTAAAAATGGGCATACAGCTGTATACAAAATGTATGTTCAATGTGTATAAAAATCAACAGTCGGCAAACAGGAAGTAGGAATCTGATGGGTCCAAAAACACTTCCCACGATATGGGGTATCTATATGAAGCTTATGACCAAATATTAGATTTCTGCTATCAATAGTTGCTGAGAAAAATGCAACTAAAAATGGGCATATACAAAATGTATGTTCAATGTGTATAAAAATCAACAAAGTCGGCAAACAGGAGGTAGGAATCTGATGGGTTCAAAAACGCTTCCCACGATATGAGGTACCTATATGAAGCTTGTGACCAAATATCAGATTTCTGCCATCAATAGTTGCTGAGAAAAATGCGACGAAAAATGAGCATATATGTTCAATGTGTATAAAAATCAACAAAGTCGGCAAACAGGAAGTAGGAATCTGACGGGTCCAAAAACGCTTCCCACAATATGGCATACTTATATGAAGCTTGTGACCAAATATCAGATTCCTGTCATCAATAGTTGCTTAGAAAAATGCGACGAACAATGAGCATGTGTGTTCAATGTGTATACAAATCAACTAAGTCGGCAAACAGAAAGTAGGAATCTGACGGATCAAAAAACACTTCCCACGATATGGGGTACCTATATGAAGCTTGTGACCAAATCTCAGATCTCTGCCATCAATAGTTGCTGAGAAAAATGTGACGAAAAATGTGCATATACGTTCAATGTGTATAAAAACCAACTAAGTCGGCAAACAGGAAGTAAGAATATGACGGGTCCAAAAACGCTTCCCACAATATGGCATACTTATATGAAGCTTGTGACCAAATATCAGATTCCTGTCATCAATAGTTGCTTAGAAAAATGCGAGGAACAATGAGCATATGTGTTCAATGTGTATACAAATCAACTAAGTCGGCAAACAGGAAGTAGGAATCTGATGGCTCCAAAAACAAGATGAACTGTGAGCTAATGCTCACTTATGATACCCCTGCTCTTCGGCAAACAGGAAGTTGGAATCTGACAGGTCAAAAAACGCTTCCCACGATATGGGGTACCTATATGAAGCTTGTGACCAAATATCAGATTTCTGCCATCAATAGTTTCTGAGAAAAATGCGACTAAAAATGGGCATACAGCTGTATACAAAATGTATGTTCAATGTGTATAAAAATCAACAGTCGGCAAACAGGAAGTAGGAATCTGATGGGTCCAAAAACACTTCCCACGATATGGGGTACCTATATGAAGCTTATGACCAAATATTAGATTTCTGCTATCAATAGTTGCTGAGAAAAATGCAACTAAAAATGGGCATATACAAAATGTATGTTCAATGTGTATAAAAATCAACAAAGTCGGCAAACAGGAGGTAGGAATCTGATGGGTTCAAAAACGCTTCCCACGATATGAGGTACCTATATGAAGCTTGTGACCAAATATCAGATTTCTGCCATCAATAGTTTCTGAGAAAAATGCGACTAAAAATGGGCATACAGCTGTATACAAAATGTATGTTCAATGTGTATAAAAATCAACAGTCGGCAAACAGGAAGTAGGAATCTGATGGGTCCAAAAACACTTCCCACGATATGGGGTACCTATATGAAGCTTATGACCAAATATTAGATTTCTGCTATCAATAGTTGCTGAGAAACATGCAACTAAAAATGGGCATATACAAAATGTATGTTCAATGTGTATAAAAATCAACAAAGTCGGCAAACAGGAGGTAGGAATCTGATGGGTTCAAAAACGCTTCCCACGATATGAGGTACCTATATGAAGCTTGTGACCAAATATCAGATTTCTGCCATCAATAGTTGCTGAGAAATATGCGACGAAAAATGAGCATATATGTTCAATGTGTATAAAAATCAACAAAGTCGGCAAACAGGAAGTAGGAATCTGACGGGTCCAAAAACGCTTCCCACAATATGGCATACTTATATGAAGCTTGTGACCAAATATCAGATTCCTGTCATCAATAGTTGCTTAGAAAAATGCGACGAACAATGAGCATGTGTGTTCAATGTGTATACAAATCAACTAAGTCGGCAAACAGAAAGTAGGAATCTGATGGCTCCAAAAACAAGATGAACTGTGAGCTAATGCTCACTTATGATACCCCTGCTCTTCGGCAAACAGGAAGTTGGAATCTGACAGGTCAAAAAACGCTTCCCACGATATGGGGTACCTATATGAAGCTTATGACCAAATATTAGATTTCTGCTATCAATAGTTGCTGAGAAAAATGCAACTAAAAATGGGCATATACAAAATGTATGTTCAATGTGTATAAAAATCAACAAAGTCGGCAAACAGGAAGTAGGAATCTGATGGGTTCAAAAACGCTTCCCACGATATGGGGTACCTATATGAAGCTTGTGACCAAATATCAGATTTCTGCCATCAATAGTTGCTGAGAAAAATGCGACGAAAAATGAGCATATATGTTCAATGTGTATAAAAATCAACAAAGTCGGCAAACAGGAAGTAGGAATCTGACGGTTCCAAAAACGCTTCCCACGATATGGGGTACCTATATGAAGCTTGTGACCAAATATCAGATTTCTGCCATCAACAGTTACTGAGAAAAATGTGACGAAAAATATCTTGGACGGACGGACGGACGAACAGAGGTAAAACAGTATACCCCCTCCCCCTTCGGGGAGCGGGGGTATAAAAATAGTACCTCTGCTCGCTTCGAGTACATTTATTGTACCTTATTTCCATTATGTCATTCAAACTAGGACATGTATCCATTCCTAAAAGATGCATCTTTCTGCCCCTGTTTTTGTTTTGTGCATACGATAGATCAGTTCTCCAGAATTTTAAGATTTTCACACATTTATTGTCAAATTTTTCGTATAAGGACCCACGGCTGACGGAAGTGACGTACCACTGCATTAACTTCAAGGATAGGGTCAGAAAAGTTCCAAAATTTCCAAAAATTTTAATATGGAACTTTTCTGACCCTATCGTTGAAGTTAATGCAGTGGTACGTCACTTCCGTCAGCCGTGGGTCCTTATACGAAAAATTTGGCAATAAATGTGTAAAAATTTAAAAATTTTGGAGAACTGAGCTATCGTATGCACTAAACAAAAACAGGGACAGAAAGATGCATCTTTTAGGAATGGATACATGTCCTAGTTTGAATGACATAATGGAAATAAGGTGCAATAAATGTACTCGAAGCGAGCAGGGGTACGATTTTTAAACCTGCCGAGTTGCATGCCTTGTGTATTATTAGTATCTAATAGGGTCGACACATGCAATTTGATGTTACCATAAGATAGTATGAATATTGACACGAACAAGTTAAAATAAGGAAAAAGAGATGAAATAATAAAGAAATAAAGAAATGTTATTGAAAATAAATTTGTAAACAGAAAGTTAGAAAAAGGGGGGTGGTCCGTGCCACGAGCGCCTGTGAAAATAATGAGAAAAAACAAACCTTATTGTGATTTTTCTAGTTGTGAAAAATAAAAATAAAAATGGAGATTAAATATTTGTAAAACATAAGAAAAGAAATTTAATATATATATAATGGAAATCGCTAATGTACATGCTCATAACATAATTTTTTGATGATTTTTTAAAATATTTTCTTAGAAAGAAATGGAAAACGATTCTTTGACTTGGATAAACAAGGGGGTTCGGATTGAAGTTTCTATATATATTATATATAGATATTTAAGATTTCAATTGTTCATATATTAACCGTATTTTGCAGACAAATTAAAAGAAAAAGAAACGAAACCAGTAATTACATGAAAAAAGAAAGTCATAATATAAAAAAAGAAGCATTAATTTTAATTGTATAATGACAGCAAATAGAAACTTTGGTCCATAACACATACGCTTCAAATTATAATGTTCAAATCAACATAATTGCAGTCATCTAAAAAATATTAAAAATAAAACTTAAAAGTATACACTTCTCTCTTCTTTTGTGTGTATATAAATCATGAATGTTTGTATTGTTAATGATACCTCATGTGGGCCCTATGATTTGGCAATAACATATATTCTATTCTATATAGAATTTTATTTTTTCTTATAACTCACAACATATATATATGTTGTGTACATGTTATTATTTTGTACAAGTTATAACTTGTACAAAATATTTATACAAGTTATAACTTGTATAACACCATCATACAAGTTATAACTTGTCCAATTATTGCTATACAAGTTATAACTTGTCCAATTATTGCTATACAAGTTATAACTTGTACAATTGTGATTGAAAATACATCATAACTTGTACAACTTTGTTGTGCATAGGCCTATTTGCATTATTTGTGTTGGAAACATGACAGCTACATGTATGTCAACTGTATTGACAGTAGATATTCAATATCCAATATCTCATTTTATTTTTTTGTTGTTTTGGGGTAATTACATATTTATTTGTATACCCAGTGTTGACGAAAGATAGGATCGCATTATAAATAGAAACTTTGAAATTTCTTGAGATTTAAATCAAATTTAATTAGACTAAATGAATTTTTCAAACATTTATTGTCAAGAAACACATATCTCATAGAGGCATTGAATGTCTCTTGAAATGCATTTGTTGGTACATGACAAAGATGCATGACATCTGCAATTACGCAATATATTTCTTCGCTTACACTTGCATTTCCCAGTTTTGCAGTCACTACGACAGCTGCAATGAATATGCCCTTGACCACCATACAAAGAAAGCAACTGTACGGCTTTTCTCACACTTATTTCTATATTATCAGGAACATCTAAGATAGTTAATTCATGTCCATGAATTTTCTCAATTTGATTTCGACTCAAAAGTCCACTTATTACCCCAACTGTTGTACCAATGTTGTATCCATTTACAGTTTTGTCTACAATGATTCCTCTAATGTTTTTACACTCTATCGAACCACGATCTACCCTTGGAACAGGTATTATAATGTTATCATTAACTTTCAAGTCCACTAATCTCCTTTTACTTGATGACATAACTTCTTCTGCTTGGATCTGTTGTCCAGATAGGGCTCTTTTCCTAGCACGTACAATTTTGTCGTAAATTACTGTTCTATCTGTTGATTCTTGTACAATATCCATATTCACATCGCTCACAATTTCAGGTTCCGTTTCAGAGTTTGTGTCTATGTCGAAATGAGCATCGGTTGCGGTGTTTGTTCCTGTTTCGGGTTCGGTGTTTGTTTCTGTTTCAGGTTCGGTGTTTATTTCTGTTTCAGGTTCGGTGTTTGTTTCAGTTTCAGGTTCGGTGTTTGTTTCTGTTTCAGGTTCGGTGTTGGTTTCAGTTTCAGGTTCGGTGTTGGTTTCAGTTTCAGGTTCGGTGTTGGTTTCAGTTTCAGGTTCGGTGTTGGTTTCAGTTTCAGGTTCGGTGTTGGTTTCAGTTTCAATGTCAGTGTCCGCTTCGGGAGTTGTTTGATTAGTGTCATTTCTATTGGTAGGCGTTTCAGTCGTTGTCAGTGCATTTAGGTCCTCCTCGGTTTCAAGTGTGTCCAATATTTCTTTTTGAATGGCCGACGAGGGCAAGCCAACTTTCATATCACTACCGAATAATACACTGTATGGTGATTGATCGATTGTTCTATGATACGATCTGGTTTTTTTTTTTAAATTGGACGAATCTTAGTTCTTCTGACCAGTGGGTATTATTGTTCTCATGAGCCCAAGAAATAATCATACTTTTAATGTCAGCATTTGCCCGTTCTACCGATCCTTGGCTCTGAGGATGACGCAGTCTTCCGTGTACCAATTTAAGCTCTGGCCAAAGAAGTTTTAACTCGGTGATGATATTTGCAGTAAATTCCCTACTATCAAGGGCGTAGCTTACGTTGAGGCAACCGAGGCAGATGCCTCGGTAAAAAATATATGCAAAAAAATATATATAAAGACAATTAAATTGTATTTCCATGTTCTCAATAAAGGGACAATAAATAAGTTAACAGACTAAGACTGACTCAGTTACTGACGGAAATGGCACCTAGTTGAAGGGTTTAGGCCTCATTGCAATTTCAAGATGAAGAACAGCAATTATAAGGTGCTGTTCCTGTATAGCAATCACGAACATAGTATGTTCAAGTTTATATGTGTGATTTTGTCTAAAGCAATCCATAATAATTTTGAATCGGCAATTAACAAAGTTTCTTGAACTAAGTTGTACATGTTAGATGACCATTATAAATGTACAATTGTGTATAGCTGTAACATATTTTTATGACCATTTTGAAGCAAAACTGGTCCCAAATAATACTCTAAATTGCTCAAAATCCCAGACCCCCTGCCTCGGTAGAATAACATAGTAAGCTACGCCCCTGACTATTGTCACTTTGTAAGATGTGTGGGGCACCAAGAAGCAGAAAAATGTCAGTAAGTTGATACGCAAATTCAGCAGCTCTTTTCGACTTCAACGGACGCAATATACTAAACTTTGCTAAATGGTCCTGGTAATGCATTACCCACTTAAAGTCACCATCCGGACACGATTGATAGTCTACAAGATCTACTTGTCCACGACTATTAAAGTGTGAAGAAGTTATTGGACGAACTATTAACTTGCTAGTTTCAGAACGTTTTTTCTTCAAGATACATTGTTCACAGAGTTGAATAAAGAGTTTGATGACTTCTCTGCTGATGTTGGCAAATTGTTTCTTTAATTCCTTATAGGTTTTATGAATCCCGCCATGTCCTATTCCAGAATGAGCTGTCTTGATCAAACGGTAAAGCTCTTCGGTAGTACAGTAATAGAAATACGTCCGTCCCTTTACGAACAAGCTTTTCAATTCCTGCTATCTCCAAAACATCATACTTTTTTGTCAAATATCTCTGAAGTTGTGTCTTTTTGGTTGCTGATATTGCTTCCTTTACACTATGAATTGTCTCATTATATCTTTCACGTGTAAATATAATATTATGTGTAGACTTGTTGTCATCCAATAGTTTTATAACTTCATCATGAAATTTGGTTTCAACAGTATTTGCCATCTTTACACTTCACAATAATTCAAAAGTCTGAACAACAATGTTTACAATATATTAACTCCTTAAAAATACTCACCATAGTAGTAATTAAATAATATAAGGTTGTTAGGCCAATGAATGTTATCATATGGGTTAATTACACATATAGGCCACTGTAAATAAAACTGTACAAGTTATGATGTATATTCAATGACAATTGTACAAGTTATAACTTGCATTAGCAATAATTGGACAAGTTATA